>JAYRCH010000257.1:0-600000 GCA_037179445.1 Phengaris alcon alcon
ATAAAAGGAAAATACTACAAGTCGTATTCCTGAAAAGACTCAATCTCCACCAAGTGTCCGTGAAATCCAAATAACTGCGAATAATAAATAATAGCAAATTAAAATATCTGGTTAATAAAATCTAACAATAACTAATCAACATCATCTTGCATTCAGTCTACGTGCAGCACCTTATCATTGAGCCTGAGATCGAGTTACGCTCCGAAAATGCACCAGACGCTTCTTATCGCTGCATTCCTGTGAGTTCTTTGTATTGTCTCTATATTGGTCATTACATTTTAATTGTTAAAATATAATTGAACTTTAAATACTTTTATAAATTCACACAACTGTTATTTTACTTCATTTTTGTAAAAAATGGCATGTAAAGATAGAAATCCAAGCCTAGTTAAATTCGAAAGCGTAGAAGCTAATGTCTCCGATGTGGAATAGGAAGAGGAGGAATCTCAACCTCCTCAATCATTACAACCATCAGGTCCTTTTACCAGATCTAAAACGAAGGCCAAAGCAGACCCTCCAAGTAAACCAGAATTAGATTTGAACATTAAGCCGTATGATGGTAGCTGAGATACACTTAATTCATTTTTAGTTAATTGCAATAATACATTTGATTTAGCATCCGAGTCACAGAAAGATATTTTACTGAAATTTATATTGTGTCAACTTCAAGGAAAAGCTGAAACGGCTTGTTCATTAAAGAATTTTTAAATTGGCAACAGTTAAAAGAATTTATGAAAAATCTATTTAGTGAAAGGAAACACTATGCTCATTTACGAGGGCGGCTTTGAAAATTTCGGGAATCAAGGAAGTGACACAACATTACTATTTAAAAATGTATTTATTGCTTTTCGAAGTATTCTCCGCGAAATTTGACACATTTTTCCATACTATGGAACCAATCATTGAAGCAACCATTCCATTCGGAAGTTGGGTCTCCAAAATGGCCGTTTTGTAGGCGTCCACAGCTTCTTCAGGTGATGAAAATCTCTGACCACGCAATTTATTATTATTTTAGGGAAAGTATAGAAATTATTAGGGCTTAGGTCGGGGCTGTACGGCGGATGGTCTAATAATTCTATGATTTCTTGCTCTAAAAACTCTTTTGTTCTGTGCGCGGTGTGAGAACTCGCATTGTCGTGATGGAGGATGATGCGGCGGTTGCAGTTCTCTTTACGGAGTTCAGAAACGACCTATGGCAAACAAATGTTAACATACCATTCTGCATTAACCGTTCTTTGTCCCTCAAGAGGAATAGTCGCAACATGGCCGGTTTTGGAGACAAACGTGGCCACCATTTTTTTTGCAACACTCTGTGAACGAACAATTTTGTTGGCTTTAACTCATTTTCGAACACCCAAACTCGTGACTGGTTTTTTGTTTCGGATTCGTACGCGTATATCCAGGATTCGTCACCTGATACGATGTTGTATACAGCATTTGAGGATCCTGCGTGGAATCTTTAGAGAGTTCTGACGCACCAAGTAACGCGAGCCGCTTTTTGCTCTTCACAGAGCAAATGCGGTATCCATCGGGAAAACAACTTTTTTACACTTAATTGTTCATGCAAGATTATTGTATTTGACTCATGCCAATGTCTAAAGTTGCCTGAATTTCGCGGTATGTCACATGTCGATCTTCCTCAATCAGCTTACGCACACAGCATCAACGTTTTCTTGGGTGACTGCAGTTTTTGGACGACCTTGACGGGGATCATCACTGAGCTTGACACGTCCACGTTGAAATTCAGCAAACAGCTATAAATTGTGGTTTTGGATGGGGCTTCATCACCAAATGCAGAAATCATCCGGTCAACACACTGTTTTTGTGTTAAACCACTTCGAAAGTCATAATAAATCATCGCTCTAGAATTTTCTCGAGTCAATTCCATTTTCTCAACGACTAAACAAGTTTGACAAGACCTTGTGACAAGACCGAGAATCTTTTTTTAAATAAATAAACGGTATTCGATTTTAAAACCAAGGAGTTTTAAATTAAAAATATTTTAATATGACAGGAACAGTGGAAATATTCCATTCCCGATACTTTTAGTGCAGCCCTCGTACTCACAGACTTACAGAATTGCAAACAAAATCCTACAGAACCTGTAAACCAATACGCTCTTAGGGTTGAATCATGCTTAGCACAATTATTAACAGAAATTGCCATTTCACATGGCCGTAAAAGCAGAGAAATGTTAGGCCGCACTGCGGCAATGGAAGAGTTAGCCCTTCATCATTTCCAAATGGGGCTATTGCCCCGTATATCTAATGTAGTGAGATGCAAGTCCCCCAAAACTCTGAACGAAGCAACAAACATCGCAATTTTGGAAGAGAAAATTCAACAATTCCTATATAAACAAAATCCGCAACTTAGATCACAATCCCCGAAGCCTAGTTTTAACACCAATCGTCGCTATCAAAATCAATATTCACATTTATAATTTTTAATTATAATAATCGTTTTTCAAATTATAATAATCGTGTTAATAATAATAACAATCGCGTTTCAAATCCTACTAATACAAATGCACCCCCGATTTGCCGATACTGCAAAAATGTGGGCCACACAATAGAAGAGTGTAGAAAACGTGAGTACAATAATAATCGCGCTCAAAATTTTAATAAACCTTATCAAAGGATAAACTTTGCTTCCTACAATGTCAACGGGAATTTTAATGAACAAAACAATACGAAGAGGGTTACGATACTGTCGACAATACACCAAAAAACTAAACATAGTCTCGTCCCAGTGTCGTGCGGGACAAATTTTAACCAAAACCGACACTTTTCCATCTCAACGCCCATGTGGTGCAATTCCTAATTCTAATAATTTTATACAACCCAACACAAGGACAAGTTGTTAAAATTTTATATGCCAAATCAGCACGATTACGCTGGCAACAATTTACCATCTCCTAAATCCACGGACTACAAATCCACTGTATCATTATCTAACAATTCTAAATCCACTGATTCCAAATCCACTGTATCATTACCTACCAATTCTAAATCCACTGATTCCAAATCCACTGTATCATTACCTACAAATTCTAAATCCACTGATTCCAAATCAAATGTTATTTAAATAGTTAATGATCCTGCTAAGATACTCTTACCATATGTCCTCGTTGATTCCCCTGTTTCCGATTTTGCACTTACCTTATTAGTGGATTCAGGATCCTCTGTAAGCTTAATAAAAAATTCTTGTCTAAGCAATTATCCGAAACTCAAACACGAATTCATTAATTTAAAAGAAATTGATTCCTCAGTCGACACTATACAAACCTTGGATCATTTTAATCTAAAAATTAAGTTACCTAAATCTAATATTTCCTACCAATTCCATGTAATTGAAAAAAATCATTTACCCTATGACGGCATAATAGGATCTAATATTATGCTAAATTCTCATAACTGCAAAATTGATTATGATAAAAATTTGTTATTATTTTCTAAAACATCTCTTCCATTATATTTCCGTGAGCCTGCCTATATTATTCCAGCTAGGAGCGAAAGTGTAGTCGAATGTTCAGTCGTAAATCCTGAAATCAAAGGTCTAAGAAGGATCTTAGACCTTCAAAGGAAAAGGTTCTTTAGTTCTAGATCAATATATTTCGGACAGCTTGTTAATAGCGAATTGTTTAGTAAAAGTCAAATCAAATAATCGTATAAATATAACAATAATTGTTAACACATCCGAAGAAACAGCTACAATCCATGTCGAACCTAAATTTGAAATTGATACAATTTAGAATTGATTAAGAATTGATTCGAAAGACTTCCGACGACATCCCCTCTGTTCTTGTTAATAAGATAGAAAGAACACAACTTACAGATAGCCTAAGACGAACCAGACTAGTACTAGATCAACTTAAGAGTATCACACCTTAATGATGAAGTAAAATCAGCTCTCTTTAACCTTTGTTCTAATTTTTCTGACATCTTCTATTTACCTGACGAAAACTTAACACACACTAATGCTCTGAAACACGAAATTAAAACGACTTTCGATATAGGAGGTACCTACCCACTTCCGCAAATTACAGAAATACTTGACCAACTTGGTAATAGCAAATATTTTTCGACACTAGATTTAGCATCCGGGTTCCACCTAATTCCCTTAAATGAGTCTGATAAGTCAAAAACTGCTTTCAACGTCCCAGAAGGACACTACCAGTTTCAAGAATATTAAAGTCCAAACTAACAACCGCTCCTCTTCTAGCTTATCCTGATTTCACACAACCTTTAATACTTACTTATGATGCGTCAAATTATGCGGTAGGTGCTATCCTGTCACAAGGACAAATTGGTAAAGATCAACCAGTAGCTTTTGCATCTCGCACCTTGTTAATAAACAAGATGCGAGATGAAAAAAGTTAATCTAATTACAGCACTACCGAAAAAGAACTGCTCGCCATACTTTTTGGCTGCAAATCATTTAGACCTTACCTTTACGGACGTAAATTTCAAATAGTCACAGACCATAGACCATTAAAATGGTTATTTAATCACAAAGATCCTAGTAGTAAACTGCAAAGATGGAGGTTAAAATTAGAAGAATTTGAATATGAAATTATTTACAGAAAAGGCAAACTTAATTCAGCGGCTGACGCACTCTCAAGGTACCCAGTTAATCCAATATATCCTGAATATATCAAAATGCTACAACATCGATTAAAGCATGCCCGTGATAAAGCAATAGAAAATAATAACCATTCAAAACAAAATTCTAAAACTTACTATGACAACAAAACAAGAACTGTGACCTATAAGATTGGTGATTTAGTTTATTTAAAAAACCATTTGCGGTTAAGAAAGGCCTTATCCCCTCAATGGAAAGGCCCTTACAAAATCGTTAAAGTTCATGGTTACAACACTGTGTCCCTGCAAATAAATAGTAGATATCTACTAAAAATAAATAGTAGATATCCCCGCAAATAAATAGTAGATATCTACTATTAATTATTTGCAGGGACACAGTGTTGTAACCATGAACTTTGACGATTTTGTAAGGGCTTTTCCATTGAGGGGATAAGGCCTTTCTTAACCTCAAATGGTAAAACATATGTTAAGCATCACGTTGATCAAATTAAACATGCGTCAATTCAACCTATAGGATAAAGTTAGATGTAAATTAAGTTACGAGATAACTGAACAAAATAAATTTAAGGGAAATGTCTTTCTATTTCAGCACCTCCGCCTTAGCGACTCAGGACTATGTTCAACAAATTAATTCAAGTCCGGGAATTTATTTTGATCCGATAGGTAGATTAAAAATATGTTCAACCTATCTAGATATTGTTACTCCTATAGATATATCGCATTTCCAATCGCATATAATTAATATAAATTCCATTCTTGGAACATTGCGATTTTTATGTAACAAATTAGAAATAGAATCCGACGAGTTTAGAATGTAATAATGTATTGCAACCACTTACCGTTAGATATAATGATTTAGTGGACGAATATAATTCTATATCACACTTAATAGATCACAGATTCCGTAGGTATGCATGGTTTGGAGTAGGATCCGCTTTCAAAACAATTTTCGGTACTCTTGACGAAAACGATGCTATTAAGTATGATGAAGCAATTCAATATATTCAATCAAATCAAAAAGAGTTGGATTCATTAATTAAAGATAATATTTTAATAACAACAACAACTTTATCAAATATAAATGTAACATTAAATAAAATTAAGATTAATGAAGGCAACCTTAATATAGCTATCGACAACCTCTCTAATAAAATAAATAATATTTCTATTATTTCTAAAAACTTAATAATTAAAACTAATATGATAACAATATTAAATAGTCTAGAAGCAAATGTTATTACTTTATCTTTTCAATTAGAGGATATAGTTAATGCCATAATGTTTAGTAGTCAAAACATACATCCAGCTATATTACCGCCTAGCTATCGATACAAAGAGCTTGTCGATAACTTCCGTCACTTACCTGCTGATGTAAAATTACCTGTAAATTTAGAATTAAGTGAAATGTTTACCCTAATCAATATTTCTAGGGTATTTAGCTATAGTATTAATGGTAAAGTAGTATTTATTTTAAGAATTCCCCTTGTATCTCCAAAAGAATACAATTTATATCATAATATTGCTCTTCCCACACCACATGATGTATCCAAATCTAATTATTTTACTTATGTTGTACCAAAAGTAAATATATTGCAATGACCAATGATAAAACGTCGTATTGTAACTTAGACTCACTACAGGAATGTAGGGCGATGAATTCACAAACTTAGATCTGCGACGTGACAACAGTATTTTCGACCAGTGAACACCCGAGTTGTTAAAGTGAACTATTAGTGAATATCGTAAGTGTTCGACCAGAGCAGTGTAAAACAGATAGTGTTCATGGCAAAATTGATATTTGGAAATCCATTTCAAAGAATAGGTGGATATATGTACAATCTACATATAGTAAAGTATTAATGGAATGTCGCAACAAAACAAAAATTGATTCAAGTGTAATAGGCACAGGAGTACTTTATGTGCCCAGTAATTGTTTAGCTTACTGTAAGAATACTAAGTAGTTCCTAAGTCCAAAATAATGGAATTTAAAATAAATAAGATAGTATCCATTATTAATATTATAAATGACTCTTGTTGTAATTTTAAAGGGTTAAATAATGAAATGAATAATGAGGCTCATATAGATTTGCAAGGTTTCGATTTGGACATAATTAGTAATGAACATAAATTAAAATTAAAATATTTATCAAAAGAAGCCGATAAAATTATAAATGAACATAGTTTTATCAAGTATGAAACTCATTATTATACTACTTTAATAATAATTTCTTGTGCTATTGTTTTGTTATGCATTTATAAATGTTTTATCTTAATAAAGAGACACAACTGCTGTCTTCGCATCCTTCCAAGAATTTCCCAAACTCTTTCTGTAAATCCATCTCCAACCCAAGATACACCTTCTTCTCCTTCTTCTATTCCTGTTTAAGACTTAGCTAATGGCAAAATTAACACTAAACCTGTTCCTACACCTAACCTTAGAGTAAATGTCTAACTTCCTTAATTCCGCTTTCCATAAACTTCGTCCCGAAGCTTAGTCTACCCCCGGTGGTGTTATATCCCGCTCCTGTATGCTAATATGCTCACCCTAGCTTTTCCATCTGCTGATACTGCATTTCTCCTGTCATCCAGGGGGGGGGGGGGGGGGGGGAAGCTCATACCTGTTTCGAGAAGATGGTCTGGTATATTGAAAATTGGAAAATTGACATTTATTTTATCTTCTAGGGGGGCAGCTTTTTGGCGAATGTCCACTATTTTGCGATTTCGGACCACTGTGCGACGCCGCCATTTTTGGGTCATCTTGTCACGTGTCGAGAATTCACTACCCGTTACGTAAAATAATTTTGAACCTACAACTAAGTATGCTTATATTTTCACCTATAACTTTGCAAATACAAAGTCAAAAGAAATTTCTCTGGGATAGAGTATGGGATCTAAATTAAACTGCGATAATTGATAAATCTATGTGTAAAATTTTATTTACATACTATATTTTAGAAATATGTGATTGTAATCTTAATCATAAATAATAAAACCATTCCGAATGCGTAACAAACATTTAACTATTTATAAAAGTAGGGGAATGCTTCAGTTTAAATTATTCGGAAGTTCTGTCATTATTCATTAATATGGCCCGTTTCACAATCGCCTAATAAGCGTCGGATAGCTTATCCGGAAGTTTTGTCGCTTCTTACTTTATACTGAGCGACAGAGACAAACATACAATTACGCTATCCGACACTTGGGTATTAGAAGATTATGAAGCAGGCCCAATACTTGAAATACAGTTTCTACACCTATAACAATATATGCATGCAATATAATTATTAAATGTTAATACCACATTTAATAATGATTTTAATTAAAAAGGAGGATATGTCCATACATGAAAAAGTGTAGCCAGTTTTGGAACTATTATTTAACTACTTTTGTCGGACACTTTTTAGCTTTTCTGCCTTTGAGAGATAGGCCTCCTTTCCTCTACACTCCGTAATTGCACCTGTAATATAACTTACATATTTATTTTCTCTGAGAGTCTATTTTTACTGAATCTTCGTTCTCTTTTATACATTTTTCACCTACGTTTACGATATCAAATGAATACTTAATATATTTGCCAGCGTGATGCTGTAACAAATGTTTGTATAAAATCTCTGGAGTAAAATTTAGATTACATTTTGAACAAGTCTGTATTAATTTTTTTTTTGAAATGACGCCACATTTATTTCTTTTGACATGTTCTCTTGCATTTTCTTCAGTTAAATAATGCAGGGCACATGGGCATCTGTATAGAATGTCCGTTTTTTCTTGAATACTGACATTAATGAAACTTTCTTCGGATTCTTTTTCTCGATCCACATTTTTAACTTTAGATTTTAATTCTTTTTCCAAACGCTGATACGTTTCTTGAGGATCAAAGGGTATAACACAAATAGCGTCGCTAGTGAACTCCGTATCTGAGACGTGCATAGCACGATGGCTCTTCTTCTGACCTTCGTCAAAGAATAGAAGGCACCTTGAGCATTTCCATTTCCCTGCATCGATCAAACAAAAATGCCTCGAGCTCAGCCTTAAATGCCGAATGCAAACGTCACATTTGATGCATTTATAAAGAATATAATCAGAGGCAATACCACTAAAGGAACAGGCTATATCAATATTTTTTTTACTTTCTTGTCTGATTTGCCCAAACATAACCACTTTCATATTACTAGCAACAAACGTATCACATGTTTTGTGTTTAGCCTCGTGTTTGTCGTAATCCTTGTTGTAAATCAGTAAACCGCAATTATGACATTTTTTCAAATCGTTAAAGTTACAATGATGACTTTTCAGTACCCTCCATTCTACTACGCCATGACAATTTCTACACTTATATATTACGTATTGATTAGTTTTGTTAAAAATTGATTCATTTAGTGCTTTGTCCTTTAGTCGATTAAAAACTACTATTCTATAAGAATTTATGCTCAAACTACGCCGCTCGTGTAGTTTTAAATGCCGCGTTCGGTGGCGTGTCGACAAAAGAGCTATTCCACAATAATGACAAGGGTATTTTTTATTACTGGCGTTGCATTTTTCTCTGTGAGTAAAAATATCAGAATCATCAATAAAAATACTACATTTCGTGCATTGATACAGTGTCAATTCTATATCACCTTGTTGAGCTATGTCTAGTTTGATTCTACATTCGTTTTTATATATTGCATATTTAATTATGTTTTCTCTTTTACTTTCCGGTAACGATTTAAAAACATGATTAAGCCATTCCGCATTACTGCGTCCAAAATGAAATAAATCACATACAAATATTTCAAAAGATTCATTGCTTAAGCCAGTCTTGTGCATTTCTTTATGTGAAAACATAGAAGAACGATCAAATATTAAATTACACTGTGTACATTTTTCGGTACTAATGTTTTTATAACTATTGTTATAATGAGAGTGACAATGTTCTACCAGTTGATCATAAAGGCCTACAGTAACATTACAAATTTCACAGGTATATAAATAATATGTGTCTTCAATGTTATCTTGTTTATCATATTTTGTATTGTTTTCTCGTGGTAAATGTGATAAACTTACATTTTTTTCTTCAGCAAATGGATGTGATTCATCGTTTTTAGTAAGTTGTGGTTTATCTACTTCTATCATGTTGTTTTCACATTTGTTTTCATTATAATTTTCTTCTTCGTTATGGCTTTCTAACAAAGATTCCGTTAAAAGTGAATTTAAATTTCTATTATTTTCTTTTGACACAGCCGGACTTCTTTTATAAGGACTATTATGATCTATGGATGATTTAGATTCTATATAATAACCATGAAATGGTATGTGCAAATTGAGAGCCTCTTCAGAAGCAAACTTTTCCTCGCATATATCGCAGTATAAATTCGGAGTTTCTATGCAAGTGTGACAACGTATTTCGTCCTTACTAACGAAGTACGCCTCACAGATGTTACATTTCGGATATATCGGTATCGGAGGTAAAATTTGTTGACATGTTTCAATATCATAAAACCTAAAATCCTGTAATTTTAAATGTGGATTCAGTTCATGAAATTCTTTATGGCGTATTATTATTTTAGGCGTAAACACAATACCACAAATATTGCATACCCGTTTACTTAAATTATTGCAACGCTTTTCAAGGTGTACGTCGAGCATATAATAAAAATTTATGAAACATTCGCAATTTTTACAGTATGTCAAATTTAGCAAAAATGTTGGTCTATCAGGTGGTTTAAAAATGAATTTTGAATAAGAATCATCATTTGCGGAACAACGTTTAAATAACTTCCTTCTTAACTTTTTAGATGGATCGGAGACTTCATCAAACTTTCTTTTTAGTTTGGTTTGTTCCCCTATGAATCTATCTTCATTAATTGATTTGTCATTTACCGTTGATTTCCGTGATCTATCTTTAATTACTGATTTATTCTTTAGGGTTGACTTGTTTTTAACCACTGAACTGCCTTTGAGGAGATAACTTTTCTTGATCTTTGCTATTGAATCATCAATTGGTAAATAACCATTCAACTCATCAGGACTATAATTGTCAATCTCAGAGCCATTCGATTCTACAGAAGAAGAGATTGATGTAATATCTTCTTTACTCTCCAAGTCTTGAACTACATTTCTGCTATATATTTGACTGTTGATAATGGAGTCATTTATAATTATAAAATCACTTTTCTGGTTTTCTATATCACTATGGATGGTATTATGTGCTCTCTTATTATTAATATTGCCGTCTATATTGATATCGCAAACAAAACAGTGCCAGGAATTAATACTTGCTCCACAAACATTTATGTGATGTCTAAAGTCATTGTTAGGGACATGTAGGGGACAATTAGCACATTTTATAATAATTCTTCTCAAATCTTTATCCTCTACATTTACAACAGTAAATGATTTAGTATACTTATGTTGTTTCAAGTGTAGATCTTCATCACTCCTTTTAAAAAATATCTTACACAAAGAACATTTCCAGTTGATAAGAATTTCACTGTGTATGATGTGACTGGTTGCTAGCTTCGGAGACAAGAAATGTATTTCACATTTTAGACATTTGAACAAAACACTTTTAAAATGTAAAGTTCTATCATTTATCAAATCATAACTTGATTCTAAACTTAAAGTTGTTGTATTCTGTTGTTGTGTTTCTAAAGAAATGTTACTATTATCTTCATGGCTTTTTTTAATATTATTGATTTCAGTATCAAGTTCAAGCTCCTTTGAATTAGTGATAGATATCATCGAAGAGTGTACATGGTGCAAATGCGAATTATATTTTTTCAAAGAAGGATAAATGTTGGAACAAAATACACACTTTGGATTAAATTTTACGACATTAATTTGTTTTACTTTTGTTTTATGTTTTCTTTCCATATGTACCTCATAAAACCTTTGCTGTTGAAAATAATATGAACATATACTACACTGCAATGCTTCATTACGGCTAGTATCACAAAAAACTTCAATTTGATTATCTGATGCACTGCAGGACTCTTCTTCAATAGATATTGCTTCACAAGAATTTATTGATATTGTTCCAGTCATGCAGTTGGTGTCTGCAGATGTTGTCCTACATTTTGCTTTATCTGTGCTCTTTTCAGTTAAAGTTTTTGTGAAAACAGAAACCTGCTGAGAATTTTGATTAACATTGTACTTTACTTCACTGTCTTTATCAAAGATACTTTGTCGCATTTTTACTTTTTTGTCTAAAACTTCATATAAATGTTCAATAAGCAATTCCTGAGTTGAAAATATTTCTCTACAATGAAAGCATTTGTTTGTTTCATTTCCTTCACTTATATTTACTTGGCTATCCCTGACATTATCTTTTTGACCTCCAACACTGTCTCTAATATTATTAAATGTATCTTTATGATTCAATATCTTATGTTCCTCAAACATTTTAGTTTTTAGAAATAGTGTTTTGCAAATCCGACAGTAACGTTTGCTTTTTTTTAAATAACAATTAATGTCTTTAAGATTTATTTTCACTTTATACTTTAATTTTTTATCACTGGTTTTAGAAGATTTTGTTCCAAAAACTATTACATTTGAATACAGAAGTGAATTTTTTGATTTTTGATTTTCAGTAGACCCAGAAGCTCGCCTTACTAAATTTTCCTCTGTTGCAAGCTCTTCTTTGATATGTGGTATCACACTATCATTTGTAATACTCTGCTTTTTGTGACAAACTATACCAGCTGGTCTATTTGATGTATCAGGTGTAATTTGTTTCTGTAGTTCTGAAAGGAAAGCTATAATTACATACTGTGCAATTAAATTTAAGAAGTCTAATGGACTGAGATCCAAGGCCCGCCAGACTACCCTTTTATTCTTACTGATAAAATGCATATTGTATTTTAGTATTAGTATGTACGATGAATGTATGCATACCTGCTAGTTTGCACGGTGGGCCAATTCTCAGGTAAATAAAATAAATAAGCCTTTATTCAGATACTCTTAATTTTTTTGCCCTAACATTTGATTGCCCATTGGCAAAGGCCTCCCCTAAACTCTTCCAAAGTTGTTTGTCCATAGCCTTCCTGCTCCATGTTCTTCCTGCCATTGCTTTTATCCCATTCTCCCATCTTTTCTCTTGTCTTCCTCACCTCCTTTTTCCATCTCTCGTGGGTACCACACAGTGACGTCTTTGGCCCATTTATTTTTCATGTTTCTTAATGTATGTCCCGTCAATTTCCACTTCGATCTCTTCACTGTATATGTCACATCTGTTTTATTTCTTATTTATAATTATGTTTCTTTGTGCTATATCGTGTTTTTTTAAACAATATATTTATTTAATCAAAGTGCAATCAAATACCATTGCTATCTATGCACTTTTGCCATCTCATAGGAAGTTTATTGATTCCTTTACTAAAAAAAACATTCGGACAGGAATCAATAAAATCTTTGAAGGCGCTTTGGACTGCATCATCGGAGTTGAATTTTTTCCCTTGCAAGAAGTTATCCAAATTTCGAAAAAAATGGTAATCTATTGGAGCCGGTCCGGGGAGTATGGTGGATGTCTTAGACATTTCAATTGAAGCTTCTCTAATTTGGTAGCTGTCTGTTGTGCAGTGTGTGGTCTAGCGTTGTCCTGAAGCAGCAGTGGCCTATAGTGAATGACCAACCTCAGTTGTTTAGCAGCTAGATTTTCCATCATGATATGCAGTTGCTGGCAATAGACATCTGCCGTAATCGTCTGGCCAGATTTAAGAAAGCTGTAGTGAATGACACTGGCACTAGTCCACCAAAAGCTCACAAGTAACTTTTTTTGAGTAAATTTTCGCTTGGGGCAGGCTTTGGCTGGTTCGCCCGGGTTCAGCCATTGCAATGAGCGTTTCCGATTATCGTACAGGATCCACTTTTCATCACAAGTAATGATTTGATTTAAAATCCCTTCATTATTGTGCCGGTTGAGTAATGTAACGCAGCAGTCGACGCGCGTTTGTCGGTTTGCTGCACTCAATTCATGAGGTACCCACCTTTCAAGGTTTTTCACGTTCCCATTTTGCTTCAAGTAGATTAAAACAGTTTTATGACTAACACTGCAGCCTGCAGCTAACTCGGACGTGGTTTGCGATGGATCCGCTTCCACAATAGCCATAAATTCTTCATTATCAACTTTAGTCTCCGGCCATCCACGGGGCTTGTTCTGCAGGTTGAAATTTCCAGAACAAAAACATTGGAACCAAAAACGTACTTATTTTCTTTTGCGACACCGCCGGCATACACATAATTAATCCTTCGAGCCGTTTCTGCAGCACTGATGCCACAGTGGAACTCGTACTCGAAAATAATATGATATTTCAAGATTTCCATT
This sequence comes from Phengaris alcon alcon, assembly GCA_037179445.1. Taxonomy (NCBI): domain Eukaryota; kingdom Metazoa; phylum Arthropoda; class Insecta; order Lepidoptera; family Lycaenidae; genus Phengaris; species Phengaris alcon. The sequence continues at coordinate 13,903 of JAYRCH010000257.1, forward strand.
TTGTAAACAGAGTGACACAAAGAAGAAACCAAAAGAGGAAAAAACGAATGAATTACGATTTTTGATACACAAATGCATGAGTAAATAGCATTATAAATTTGAAATTGAAATTCCTAACAAAAGAAGATATATTTGAGATCAAAGTGGCCAGTACGGCAAAACACCAATTTCATATGTAAGGACCTAATATTTCATTTTCCAGTACCATGAGGTCCTAGTACATTATTGTCCTCATTTTTTCGTCTATCTCTTATTTGGCTGTTGTTTGGAATTCTCAGGTACAAAAAAAGGTACAAAAAAATTGTACTTACTTTTCTTACAGCCTTTGTAATTATTCTAATGGATGTAATAGTAGAATAATGGCAATTAAATATTAATAAGTAAAAAATTACATTCAGTACTTATTTTTATGTTGTAGTTTTCATAGAAATAGAAAATAATAAAAATAAAAATAATTTTGTTCCTTACATCTAAAACCAATAATAATATTGATACTTTATCAGAATATCAGTAAAGTAAGTACAGTTTTCCGCAACTTTAGCACCTTGTACCTGAAAATTGGCCTACAACCAAAGATTTCTAAATGCACATTTGACGGAACAAATTTTCATACAAGAAAAAGTTACACCATCTTGAGTTCACCTTACCAATATATCAAAATGTCAAAATGGCCCCAAACAACCCCAAAAGTGGGGCCATTTAAGTGGGGACAATTTTGCCTCGACATGCCTCGTCTTTATTATATATACGTCTATGCCTATGACACAAACTAGCAGGTATGCTATGTTCCATATTATGTTCATTGTACACACTAATACTACAATATGATATAAATTTTATCAATAAGAATACAAGGGTAGTCTGGCCGCTGGCGGGAGTGGGACTAAGTCCATAAGTAATCTGCCTATCCCACTGGAAAGATACATAATATGTGATAAAAACTAGCCTATGGTATCCAGGATACAAACTTTTAAAAGTCAATAAATACTCGAAGTTAAAGGAAATGAATAGGAACACCCTGCATATGCACATAAGAGTGTATATAATTATATCAATTACTTATTTATCAAATATGTACCTTCATGATTAGCATCCACAATTTCTTTTTTTAATAACGTGAGATCTGGAAAAATAGTTCGTACTCTAGGATTGTCCATTAAATCATGTTCCTCAATATCAATATCTCCAGACATTCTGGATAAAAAATAACAATTTCTCTGAATACCTAACACAAACGAAAATTACAGCAAGATCAACAAAGTTTCAGAATAAATTGAATTGAATTATTTCTTCTTCATAGATGTATTCTTTTTTTTTTTTTTTTTTAAATATATAAGGCGTCGGCTTAAAAATATTTGCCAATCTCGTTAAAAAGGCGGGAAATAGAATTTTCATGTCAATTTTCAACACCGTATTCATAAATCGTCAAGTCTAAATTCTAGTCAAAGTCCAAATAAATAGTCAGTGCAGTCAATGAGTCAAATCAGTGAATTCAGTAAAGTGGTAGAAGCTTTACTTAAGGAAACACAAAACAACACATTTTTTGTTTGTTTTATCACTTTTCCACACTTGTGCACGTTAATTAATATTTAATGGTTAATATTCTACCAATATTTACACATTATGAACCGAAATAACACTTTATGAAGGACATACAAAAACCACAACGTCACCAATTGAATTCTCCGGAAAAACTCTTCATATAGTATGGCGGCCTCAGTGAGTTGAAAATGTCAATGTCAGAATGATTGAATGTTTTTTTTATTATTTAAATATATGGCGTCGGCGTCCTGTAGGTCCTCACTTATACCAACTACGTCATGTCCTACAATGTCTTGCGGGGATTAAAATTGTTATTGATGCCGACGTAAATGCTTCTTCGCCCTTATAGCATGGGGAACTTAGATACACTGACCGCGACCGTCGTAGCTCAGTGGAAGACTTCATAGCAGAGTACAACCTGCAAATTCATAACACTCCCAATGCACCACCTACATTTAGCAGCCCCTCTGGTGAATCTTCCATCGACGTCACGCTTTCCAGCGCGTACGTCCATTATAACAATATAATAAATTGGCGCGTCATTCCTGATGCGTCGTGCAGCGACTATCGTTTAATTGTCTTTGAGTTTATTCGCGCACCCTCGAGTTGTACCCTGATTGAGTCGAAAGATTACTTATAAATACGAGAGCTGCACTAAAAGTATCGGGAATGGAATATTTCCACTGTTCCTGTCATATTAAAATCTTTTTAATTTAAAACTCCTTGGTTTTAAAAATCGAATACCGTTTATTTATTTAAAAAAAGATTCTTGGTCTTGTCACAAGGTCTTGTCAAACTTGTTGAGTCATTGAGAAAATGGAATTGACTCGAGAAAATTCTAGAGCGATGATTTATTATGACTTTCGAAGTGGTTTAACACAAAAACAGTGTGTTGACCGGATGATTTCTGCATTTGGTGATGAAACCCCATTAAAAACCACAATTTATGGCTGGTTTGCTGAATTTCAACGTAGACGTGTCAAGCTCAGTGATGATCCCCGTCAAGGTCGTCCAAAAACTGCAGTCACCCAAGAAAACGTTGATGCTGTGCGTAAGCTGATTGAGGAAGATCGACATGTGACATACCACGAAATTCAGGCAACTTTAGACATTGGCATGAGTCAAATACAAATAATCTTGCATGAACAATTAGGTGTAAAAAGTTGTTTTCCCGATGGATACCGCATTTGCTCTGTGAAGAGCAAAAAGCGGCTCGCGTTACTTGGTGCGTCAGAACTCTCGAAAGATTCCACGCAGGATCCTCAAATGCTGTATACAACATCGTATCAGGTGACGAATCCTGGATATACGCGTACGAACCCGAAACAAAAAACCAGTCACGAGTTTGGGTGTTCGAAAATGAGTTAAAGCCAACAAAAATTGTTCGTTCACGGAGTGTTGTAAAAAAAATGGTGGCCACGTTTGTCTCCAAAACCGGCCATGTTGCGACTATTCCTTTTGAGGGACAAAGAACGGTTAATGCAGAATGGTATGCTAACATTTGTTTGTCACAGGTCGTTTCTGAACTCCGTAAAGAGAACTGCAACCGCCGGATCATCCCGCCTTTTTAACTTGACACTGGCAAACGGTTATAAGCCGACGCCATATATTTAAATAAAAAGAAATAAAAAAAATTACTAGAAAAAAAGCGCGGGAATCTTGAAAAAGGCGGACGTGTTTCTCTTGAAAATTATATTTTTGGTTTAATTTATTGCAAATACTACACAGTTAGTTAGTTTTCTTTAATTCTGTATTTAGTTTATCTTAATTTTTATTATAAATATTTAGTGCATTTCATAGCTAAGTTTTTTGTATATATTTTGTAAATATGGATGTGGACCCAAGGGGGCCAGAGTGCCCGTGTTGGTCAATTTATCACAATTTCAACATCCGAAGTAATAAATGAACCCAGTATGGATACTGATACATCTACTAATAATACAATTTCTAACCGCAAACGTCCTGCAGCATCGAGGCGTGTTTGTAGAAAATGTAATAAAAAAATCAAGAAAAACCCAGACAAAGCAAAACATTATGTCAATTGTATGTGCTCAAGTGACACAGAAATTAAAGAAAACTTAAATAAAATTCAGGAAACAACATGTACCATATACAATTGATGTCAAAGAGAAAGATCAAGGCTTGATTAATCCTCGTATTAGTCAGTTGTTATATACCAACACAGACTCCACACCCTATGTAGTACATATTCAGAAGGAGGTATCATCTCCCAATGGAAATTGCATGTTGCACCCTGTTAAGTTTGGTCGCTTTCTAAAAAACAATAATATTAAAAATGTAGACAATGGTAGTCTAAAGTGAATTGGTAGAAATAGGTTAGCATTATCCTTTTCAGTGTTCACTGATGCAAATGATTTTATTAATAGTGAAGAGTTAAAAAAGCGAAACTACAAAGTATCATTCCTTCTTTCCAAGTTTGTTGGGTAGGCTTGGTTAGATGAATACCGGTAGATTGGACTGATGAAGACATTTTAGCTAATATTACATGGTTATGGTTATGGCCTTATGGTTGTGGAGAGATATTAAAAGTAAGGCGTATAAAGAAAATATATATTGTAAATAGTACTGTACATTTTAATAATACTGAATCTGTAGTTTTTACATTTGATGGCCAGACATTACCTAAAAGAGTATTTATGTGCTATAATTCTTTGCCAGTAGATTTATATATTTATCCAACCATCCAGTGCTACAACTGTTGTAGGTATGGTCATGTTAAATCACAATGCAGATCAACTCCTAGATGTTTCCGTTGTGGACAAGGTCATTCTGGTGATAAATGTTCAGTAGATGAGGATCCTATATTCTGTTGTATATGCCAGGCTTCACTAGTAAGAATTGTCCTGAGTTCCAAAGGCAAAAGTTGATAAAGGAATCCATGGCTCATAAATGTTAGTCATATGCTGAAGCTTCAAAACTTCACCCTCCTGTTTCTAAATTATACTCTAATGTTTTGGCATCTTCCAAATCTCCCTCTTTAGTAAATTTACCAATACAAAATTCAGTTAGCAAAAATTCTGCAAATAAAACAATCACAGAGTCGTATAAGAAAACCGTATTCAGGCAACCTAGGACTCCACCAAAGCCAGTTATTGAGTATGATAAAAATGCTCATTTTAATCTGGATCAAATGGCTCAGCATTTTCAGTAAATAATGATAACAATGTTTCAGTACAAGAATTAATAACAGCTATAACTAATTATTTAACACAGTCAAATATTTTATCAGCATCAGTTGCACCGTCCAACATAGCCTTTATTTCTAGTAACAAACCTCAAACCAACTCTCATTATGGATCTGATCCAATGGAACTGTCGCAGTGTAGTGAGCAAAAGAAATTTAATAATATATTTAATAAATAAATATAAACCTCTTGTCTTTGTTCTTCAAGAAACATGGCTTAAGCCAGGTTCTCTTTTTGATTCCTGGCTATGCTTGTTTAAGAGAAGACAGATCTGATGGGTATGGCGGCACTGCCTTACTCATCAATCATCATCATCCATTTGTACATGTTTCTCTTCCTTCACATAATTCAAATTTTTCTATAATAGCAGCATCTGTAAATAACATTTGTTTTGTCTCATTGTATATACCTCATCCATCATATTCAATATTTTTGGAAATTAGAAATTTAATTAGCCAGTTACCAAAACCATTTATAATACTTGGTGATTTTAATGCACAACACCAGTCTTGGGGAAGTAGTAATAATAATTAGTGGGGTTTTGAAATATTAGATATATTAGATTACTTTATGTTATGTATTCTTAATACACGGTATCCAACTCGGCATACTGCTCAAAGCAAAGTCATAATAATCATTCAACCTTAAAATATAACTTTAAAAATGCAGAATGGGAAAAATTTCATCATACTTTAAAAAATAAATTGTCTCCTTCTTAGTATTTCACCAGGAAACGAATCCGTTTGTGCAGATGCTCTTGCGTCTGCATTTATTGAATCAGCAGATGAAACTCTTCCAATTAAAAAGAGACCAAAACAGTACATTTCGTCACCGCCTTGGTGGGACAATGACTGTTCAACTGTTATCAAAGAAAGAAAAAAAGGCTGAAAAAGAATATAACAATGCTACAACTGAAAACTACGATTTGTATTGTAAAACTGTTAACGACCAAAAAAATTATTTAGGAAAATGAAGTCCGCAAGTTGGAAAAAGTTTTGTCAGTCTATCAGTCCAGACGTACATGCTTCTATAGTTTGGAATAATATTAGAAGAGAGATCTGCATATAAACTACCATTTCATCCTATGCCTGATCCTTTAGCAAATGATTCTCTAAATAGATTAGCACCTCCTTCTGTTACTTCCCTCTGTCCATCACCTATTAGTAAAGTTAGCCTTAAAGATTTTATCTCGCTTTTCTTTCACTTCAAGAGCTAAAAGGTATTGTCAAAAGTTTAAAAGATTCAGCTCCCGGCAGTACTTCAGTAGTACTACTTATTATCTATGGCTCCCGGCATGGACGGGACTAGTGACAATATTCTATCATATTATTTGGACTTGGTTAATTCAATGTTATTGACAGGCAATATCCCTAACCCTTGGAAAACCCAGAAAGTTATTCCCATTTTAAAACCTGATAAATCCCAATCTTCCGCTTCCTCATATCGCCCAATAGCATTCTCGTCAGTTTTATTAAAAATTGCAGAACATCTAGTAAAAAATAGTTTAGAATGGTATATTGAAAATAATAACCTCGTATTGTATCAAAAAGTCAATATGGATTCCGTAAAGGTAAGTGCACCATAGCAATATTGCGGTATTTACAGATGTTTGTATCACCTTTTCGGAAAACAAATCTGTTCTTGCGGCCCTTTTAGGTTTAGATGCGGCCTACGATAACGTTGGGGTAGATGTACTCGAAACAAAGCTTAATTTATTATGCGTTTCGTTAATATTATGTAATTTTATTATAAATATATTACTGGAAAAAATACAACGGAATTGCGGGTTGTAGATACTAGATTATTAGATAGGTTACCTCAAGGCTCAGTAATGAGTCCAACTTTGTATAATATTTATACATCAGATTTGGAATCACATATCGTATCTGTAGATAGTGAAATAAATTTATTGTAATATGCTGACGATTTGGTATTTTATATAGTAGATCAATCTATCAATACAGCTGCCTATCGATTCACACGCTCCTTAGCGCGTTTAAAGGTTTGATTAGATGCAAACGGATTAGATCTTGCAGTTAGTATAAAAGTAGGTACCACAGTTTTATTTACTCGTATGCGTTTGCCTTCACCTGTACTAATTGAATATGATGGATTGCCTATTCCAGTTAATAGTCAGGCAAAATTTTTAGGGGTAGTTTTAGATTCAAAACTTAATGGTTCTGCTCATAATGAATATATAGTATCGAAATGTGAACGTACTTTAAATATAATAAGATGTTTGTCGGGAGTATGGTGGAGTTCTCATTCATTTAACCTAAAACTGTTGTACCTATAATGCATTGATAAGAAGTGTTATGGATTATGGAACATTCCTTCTGGAACCTTGTAATGTGTCTGGTTTTATACAATTAGACAAGATACAGGGAAAAACAATGAGAATAATAATTTGTGGAGTCATGGGATCATCGCCAATAAATGCCTTATGAATGTGGTGAACCGCCACTCTACCTAAGGCGTCAATATCTAGCCGATATTTTTTTAATTCGTTGTCTGCAATTTTCTAACCATCCCCTTATTCCTAAGTTAAAAACTCCAATAACAAGTTTTGGTTACACAAATCTCGTCCTTGTTTAGTTCATAGTTATGTTCGATATTTTTCCCTTGATGCACCTACGTATAGATTACCTGTATATCCTCTATTTTACTTATCCTTTGAATCCCTTATTTTAGCCCCGGATATTCGATATTATGACATAGGTATTAGAAAATCGGATAAGTATTATGAAAAACCATTTTTTAACTGTTTAACAAATAATAATTGGAAAGGTTGGCATCATATATACACAGATGCCTCAAAAATGTCGATAGGTAATAATTGTCTAGGATTTGGTATTTTCCATCTCCAATACAAAATTGTTCATAAAGAAAAATTTCCTCCACAAACCTCCGTAGTCACAGGGGAATGCTATGGTCTATATAAAGCAATTGACTACATTATGCTAGCGAAACTTAAGAGGACTGTAATTTTTACTGACTCTTTGAGCGCCCTTCAATCATTAAACAGATTTACTTTTAGATCAAAATGTTTCCCCATAATCATACTAATTAGAAATCTTTTGCAAAAATGTAATGGCAATAACTTTTCTGTTACATTTGTTTGGATTCAAAGTCATTGCGGAATTCTAGGAAACGAACAAGCGGATAGACTGGCTAAAGATGCAGTTCCTAGTGGGGGTGTTTTTACATATTATATTAATTACTGCCATGACTTGCCTTCTCTTGCTAAAAACTTTCTCCAACGGAATTGGAGTAAGGACTGGGCAGTGCCCAGTCAAAGGAAAGGGATTCAGTATAAATATATACAATCTGAAATTAAGTTTTTGGTTTTTCAAAATTAATTAATCCGAAAGTGCAACTTCGTCTATAGTCCGAATGAGATCGGGACACGTCTCTACACCTCATTAAAAAAAAAATATCCGCAACGATGAAGCTTGCGATTGCTGTTTGGAAATTGGTGATTTAAATCATATTTTTCTTGCCTGTCCTCTTTATGATCATTCCCATCTTTATTATAGCCTCTCCTCCATTTCTATTCCATTTCCTACTTCTATTCAAATAGTATTATATTCATGTAATAAATTCGTTTTTTCATTTTTATCTCAATATTTAAGTAAAAATTCAATCACTATATAATGTAAAAAAATATATATATTGTAGTAAAACTTCCTAACTTGACCCTAAATTCAAAATTCCGAAATAAAAATTAAAAAATTTACATAATATACTTCTTCCACCGCCTATTCCCTACCTTGTCTATGGCAAAGTACACAAATCCCACGTGTCAGTGGCAAGAAAAAAAAAAGTATTACTAATGAGACCTCACCTCACAGCTGATCAAATGTCAATTATTGTCAGGAAAATGGAGTTTTGATACCTTCGATACGCATCAATTTATGATAAAAGGTGTCAATATGAAATTCTCTATTAATTTTCCTATGAATCAGGATTAGAATGGATAGAACATCTCCTTATCAATCGTGTGGAAAGGATGACAATTCGAAAAATGTAAAAACCGAACGAGAAACAGTAGATGACGCGAAACTTCATCGGGAAAATGTCAATCATCCAAAACATAGGCAAACTGCGTCTTATGATAAAGAAAGTGTTGTTCCTTCGAGTGTCGTACCAGGACCATCAAGTGCATCTTGTGCCGGTCCTGTTTCAATTGGTACCAAAGAGTCGAAAATGGACTCGAGCAAAATAGCGTCCATGCAGCAGATAGTGGAAAACACTCTCAGGTACCAGATAACAATTTTGATCTTCGAGTTTTTACATACAACCACCAACTTTCTTACATAAGTACTTCGTTTTGTTTCATTTAAACGTAGATGATATTTATTTATAATAAAAATAAATAAAAAAATAAATATTGAAAACATTATTTTAACCACCAATGGCTTTTTACTAATACTAATAAAGCAATAATTACAAGAAAATGAACACTAAATTTTATTCAAGAAATTAACTGATTGGCAGCAACAGTATTATTTCTTGAATGTTTTATTAAATATTAAACTAGATGCTGTTTACCAGTTAAATTTTCTTATTTTTAATGTACATTCATTTTTTTATTAGTTGCACATACATATATTATACGTATATATGTACATTCTGAGTATGAGTATGATATCACCTAACAAAATTGTCAAAATTTATACTTATAGAAGAAACTTATAATATAAAGTAACTTTAAATATTAAACACCAAAATAAATAATAAACTGAACAATCTTGTAAAACCATTTTTAGTCTATTTTATAAGGTTACTACATATTTTATTGATTGTAGTCAAGAAGGGAGACAAAGGGTGTCACAATTGCTGGAGGCTGTGGAGGCACTGAGTGGAGCTGAGAGGCTGTTGCTGTACCTGCGGCTACCTACAGGGGTACCTCCACACGACCCCCTCAAGCAGCCAGTAAATCCCTTAGGTTCCAGGTAATATTATTGCAAAACAAGATAATTTGATATAATTGTGTTATAGGTATTGTGGTATTGGTATTTTTGACATTTGACAAATTGAGATTTGACAACTCTACATGATTTTCAGCTCTATTGCATTAACACAGAGTGGATTTTACAGTGCAGTTTTTCTGTTGCGACCACTAAAAACACATGGGGACGTACTGTCATGCAATTTCACTATACAGTATGATAAATATTTTGTCCTGTCAATATTTTGTCAGAACCAATTTCTCACAAGACATTTTCAATATCCAAACCTTCAAATAAAAATTATCAATTTGACAAGTAACCTTTATTAACTGACAAATTAAAAAAAGGATATATCATGCTGTATTTGTAAACAGAACTTGCTGAAGCAAAACAAAAATACATAGATGCACACAAACATAACTATACATGTGTATATGTGCCAACATAACTATATTTACCTATAGCTAAACTGTTATTTTGTTATTTACTAGTTCTCCCCTTTCAATTGTAAAGTACAATTGAAAGGTATATTTAAGCTGTATTGCTGTGTATGTAAAAAAGAAGAAATTACATTACTTTGCTTGTCATAATGTTCAATTATTTATGTTTTTGATTATACAAAAGTAAAATAATATTTAACTGCCCAGAATTTGCTTTATGTTGATTTAAATATTCTTTGAAATTATATATTATTTTTAGGGCTGAACTGCAGCAGACTGTGACATGGATACAAACCCACTTGGAGGTGGATCCTGATGTGTCTTTGCCCAAACAGGATGTTTATGATGAGTACATGTGAGTGTATTCACTTTATAATATTAATTTCCAATAAAAAATGTCACACATCTATCAGGAAACATTAGATCAAAGTCTAAAGACCCAATTTGTTTTGCTCATCTAAACTATAATTATTCTCATGTGGCTGGATTCGAATCTTTGAATTATCTTAAGATAATAAAACGTAAGAATAATATAAATCGCATATAGCATTTGATAACAAATGCATGGAGCAATTACACAATACAGTCAATTAAACAACAAATTAGAATGATGCCATACAGTCAATGTTATCTATCAAAGGGTCACGCTATCTCAATTACAAAAATCAAAAATCTTATATCATTAATAATATAGCTAAGATTATAATTAATGTGATAAGTAATCATAAACCTATGTATGTAGCTTTGTTGATAAAAAACACATAAAACATGTATAGAATAAATTTTTTAATCTTAAATAATGAAAAGATAATACACTGGCAGACACATAAACTGCATCATAGTGCAAGATAACTTTCAATGAAATATAATTAGTGAAAGTGCAAACTATTTTGATTTATTTCAATGATAATGCCAGGACTGGTTCAATTCATGTGGTGTATAGGTTCAGCTTTTTGGAATGAAACAGTGAATAGAACAAAAACGACTTTATTATGAAAATTTTACAATACTAAGAAAAGAAAAAGTTTTTTTTAATAAGGTCTATTACCTCCTCTTGCCCTAATATCTGATTCAAGTCGGTTTAGCATCGACCTGATCAGTGTTTTTAAAAGATCTTGTGGAGTATTGACCCATTCTTGTGACAATGCAACTCTGAGATGCGCAATAGTTGTTGGGACCGGATTTCTTGTAAATACAGCTCTTTTTAGGTTGTCCCACACGTGTTCTATCGGATTGAGGTCCGGGCTACGTGCTGGCCAATCCATGGAACGAATCTCAACCTGAGTAAAGTATTGCTCAACTTGTCTCGCTGCGTGCGGATGAGCATTATCCTGCATCAGAATGAAGTTTTCGCCTATAAATCCGCTAAAGGGTACCACATGAGGGTCAAATATCTCCGTTATATAGCGATGTGATGTTAAACTTCGGTTACCACGGCCATGTGTGTCTGCGTCAATAAACACAAGTTCAGTTCGAGCATCCATCGATATGCCGCCCCAAACCATACGAGACCCGCCTCCAAATGGAACCCTCTCCTCAATGTAATTTTGAGCATAGCGCTCTCCTCGTCTACGGTAGACTAGTCTGCGACCATCAGCACCTTACAAACGAGTCCTACACTCATCAGTGAATAATACGGAAGCCCATTGCTCTTCAGTCCAATTTAAGTGTTCACGAGCAAATCTTTTTCGAGCTTGCCTGTGAGCTGCAGACAATTTTGGTCCATTTGCGGGTCTAAGAGATGTGATATCACGCTCTTTTAGCCTTCTTCTTATGGTTCGTGCACTAACTTCTACGTCATGTAGCTGGTGGAGCTCATTTTTAATGCTTATAGACGTTAAAAACCGATTTCGCAAGGAAGTTGTCACAATAAACCTGGCGTCACGAGACACTGGTTCCACGTCTTCTTTTGAATGAACCTATCTCCATAAACCTTCTGTAAACTCTGGAAACCGTAGACTGGTTTACATTTAAATCTGCAGCAATTGTACGTTGGTCTAGGCCTTGCTGCACTAGAGCAACAAATTGTGCGGCTTTTTCGGACGATACGTCCATATTCGTGAAAGAAAAACGTGTTTAAAATGAAAACTGATAATTCAACATGTAACAAAACAAAAAAAATAACCATCAATCACAACATTAACGTAACAACGAGTTAATCTTTAGTAAATTGACAAGATTTCTTCTATAGAATATTTTCTTTCTTTTGTGTCAGTACCATATTTAAATTTGATTTTGTTTTTGTGTTTATAAACCATCCTTTATTACATTAAATGTAAAAAGTTTGCATATTTCGTATAAAATTTGATTGAATGTTTTCTTGCACTATGATGCAGTTTATGTGTCCGCCAGTGTAGTTGTATGCCTTCACTTTGTGTAACAATGTTTGAAAAAAAGCACATTTTGTTAAAATGCCCCTAGCCATATTATGTATTTACTTTCCAGAGTTTGTTCTCATTAGAATCACACATTAGTTTTTTTTTATTTCAATATCAGTTGGTTCGATTCCTGGCTAGATGAATTAATTTATCAGAAATATAAAGATGCACTTTTAGTTTTTGTCAAAATCGAGCTAGCTACTGCTTTCAGCAATTTTTGCTATTCTTAAAATTTCGGATTTGCCTACCGTGCTTGAAAATATCAACCTGTTTATTTAATTATCGCTTTTGCGTTACATCAAATCCAAAGCACACCAAAACTTAACATTGACAATGACATTTCGTGATGTTATCTGATGTAACATTAATTTACAGAGCTCACTGTATGAGCTGCAATATGAAACCCCTATCGACGGCTGACTTTGGAAAAGTGATGAAGCAAGTGTATCCTACTGTACGACCGCGCCGCCTGGGAACCCGTGGTAACTCGAGGTAATTATAATACCCTAATATAATATTATAAAATATAGATGATCATTTTCGTTTACCTATTTTGGTAGATGCATGTTTGTTACTCTAGCACACCTTGAAATTACTAAGTGATTTGATTTTGGTTTCGGAGTCGTAAAAGAGTGCGGAATTGTGGCACGGTGCGTTGACATAACGTGGAAATTCACGTCGCTATTAAAAATGCACGTCACGACCCCGGTACGCGTGCGATGTAAACGTTCAAATTCACGGCGCCGCTAAAAATGCCCGTCAATACGTCGGATCGCCGTGCAATGTTAATATTACATTTTGCGCCGTTCTGCGGCAACGTCGTGACGTGGACATGTGGACTTACTTTTATTTTGACGACCTCTGTAGATCAGTGGTTAGCGCGATGACGTTAAAGCCGGAGGTCGCGGGTTCGAATCCTGCCAAAGGAACAAAAAGTTTTCTGTGTTCCTGGGTCATGAATGTGTATTAAATGTGTGTATAATATAATAAAAATCTTAAATATATGTATAGTATGAAAGTATTAAATATACTTCCCGTTTTCTGGTACCTTTAACACAAGTTCTTCGGATACTTAGCACGGGACTAGATTGGCGTGGTGTAAAGCGTCTATATATTATATTATTATTATTTTGTTTTATATTATTAATAAAATAAAAATGGACATAATGAAAATGCAGGAGTAGCAGTGATGATTGTAAAATGTATGCAAATTATTCCTGTTTTTCAGGTACTGCTATGCTGGTCTTCGCAAAAAAGTCAAACTTGAAGCACCACATTTGCCAGATTTGGGGGAAAGTTCTAAGGTATTATTAATGATGCTTGTTCGAAAAGACTTGCACAGTGGTAAATCGAAACTAATTGTTCTCACTATTTAAAATCATTTTTTACCACAACCATAGGTATATTATTATTATAGTTTTTTTTTTTTTCAGGAATTTAATGTCCCATCTAGAGAGAGTGAAAGAATTGTTTGTGATTGGGCTGAAACTAAGTTTGGTGAGTTTATCTGTATTATTGTAGTATTGATTACTAATATTTTATTAATATAATATTTATTAAAAAAAACAGTAGCTACCTACCTACAGGTCACACATTTTTTTTTACCTGTACCCACTACCCAACCGACGTTGTTGTCTTAACTACGAGTATGACTGGAACAAATAAATAACTAATAACTATCTACATAAACCTACAGTATTTACACCTACACCTACTACCAACACCTACAACCTATCCCTATAATCTACAGGTGATGTTAATAGAGTTATCGACCACTGAGGGCTTAAGATTATTACAGTACTAATTTTGCAATGGGAGTAGTGGTCAAATCGTGAAATTTGAGGGTTATATGTATTTTTAATGCCAAATCATAAATTAATAAAAAAAAACAATAATTTCAAAAAAATAACAATAAATTGGACCACCCCTATCATTTAGGGGTATGAAAAATAGTTTCCAGCCTATTCTTATACCTACCGAATACACCTGCAAAATTTAATAAAAATCGGTCTAGCTGTTACGGATGAGTTCTGTTACAAACACTGTGACACGAGAATTTTATACAGGGTGACCTGAAATTCGATACATTCCTTTGAAAGACAGAAAGTAGACCTCATTTACAGTAATATTTTTCATGGCATCCCCTATGCGAAAGTTGATATTTACAAAGTTATTGAAATTTCAAAATTTTTTTCTTTATTTTCGACTTTTCGACTTTGACATGACGTATTTTTAAAAATGTTTGTCTTTTTAGTGATTTTTTATGTATTTTAACCGTCAATGAGTCAAATATTATTTTTAAGGAATAAATAAGGACAAACTAAGCGAGAATTTTTCATTATGAGACATGAAACAGAATTTTCTTTTAAGAAAAATGCACATTTTTCTTAAAAACAGGTGATTTTCTTTAAAAAATGTATGATACAATGCGTACAAATACCTTAAATAACTTTCTTACCTCATAAGCTTCCAAAAAAGGTACAAATATGTACATAAAGATATGAACATGTAATAAACAAAGACAAAACAATCATCAGGTAACGTTATCTCAAGAATTACTCTACCTGAGGCGACCTTTTTTTTCAATTGTTTCCTTTGTTCAAACTTCGGGATGTTTCGGCTACTGTCGTCGCGGCCCTTTGTCAATGAGTTACCGACTGGCTTAGAGAGCAAATTTAGTAGCTAATATTAGTTTTAAGTCAACTATTGCCGTGTACGGACGTATTGTTGCTTTAAACTACACCCTTACTTCTACTTGTGGTTTTTTTATATCGCGATGGCTGCTTTTGAGTACGATGAATACACTGACATCTTGTTTTGTTACGGACTTTGTAATGGTAATGCTGCTGCTGCACGAAGAACATATACGTTGAACGTTTTCCGAATCGACGAGTGCCAAACGTTAGAGTGTTTTCAACAACATTTTGACGAATTCGGGAAAGCGGCCGTGTTGATAGAAGACGTGGCGATTCAGGCAGACCTCGTTTGTATGCTCCAGAAGAAGAAGAAGAAATTTTAACACTTTTTCAAAATGATCCTTCTATTTCTACAAGAGCGGCAGCTAGAAGACTTGGATTGAGTCAATGGAAGGTGTGGTTTACAGTACACACAGCGCGTCTACATCCATTTCACTACACACCTGTCCAAGCGTTGGAAGAGGGAGACCCGGTTAGAAGAATGGAATTCTGCCGTTTTATGATAAATGCAGACATGGAGGATCGCAATTTCTTCTCAAGAATATTGTGGACGGATGAATCGAAATTTGACCGTGACGGGATAAACAATTTCCACAACACACATTACTGGGCACCAAAAGGAGAAAACCCCAGGATGAAAAAAGAAAGGGCCCATCAAACCAGATTCAGTCTAAATGTCTGGATGGGTATAATTAATAATAATTTAGTTGGACCTCATTTTTTGCCTCAAAATTTAAATTTCCTAAGAGAGGAGATTACTAGTTTAATGGAAGATGTGCCAATAGCAACTCGTTGTAATATGATTTTCCAGCATGATGGTTGCCCGGCCCACTTCCGCCTCGGCGTACGCCAGTGGCTAGACCAAACTTACCCACATCGCTGGATAGGTCGAGGCGGGCCAATTCCTTGGCCAGCACGGTGTCCCGATTCGACCCCGTGTGATTTTTATCTTTGGGGTCATATTCATATGACCCCAAAGATAAAAATCACACGGGGTGGTGTGGCTTTGGTGTATACTACACCCATAACTACTGTAGAGGAGCTCAGAAGCCGCATAAGAAATGCAGCAGAAGAAATCAAAACTAGTCTTACTACCAGAATAATCAAAACAGAGGTACGGAGAAGACTACGGGCCTGTATCAGAAACAGAGGTTCACATTTTGAACAAGACCTAAAGTAGAATATTTATTATTAAATTTAATTAAACATTGGATGTTTTTTAAACACAATAAACGTAATTAAATTCAAGTTTTTCCTTTTATTTTAACCTTATCGCAAATAAATCGATTTAGACATTATTTCATTTTACTTCTAATATGTTTACTACAACGACATTTGCACCTTTTTGGAAAGCTAATGAGATAAGGAAGTTATTTAGAATATTTGTACGCATTGTATCATACATTTTTTTTAAGAAAATCACCTGTTTTTAAGAAAAATGTGCATTTTTCTTAAAAGAAAATTCTGTTTCATGTCTCATAATGAAAAATTCTCGCTTAGTTTGTCCCTATTTATTCCTTAAAAATAATATTTGACTCATTGACGGTTAAAATACATAAAAAAATCACTAAAAAGACAAACATTTTTAAAAATACGTCATGTCAAAGTCAAAAAGTCGAAAATAAAGAAAATATTTTTGAAATTTCAATAACTTTGTAAATATCAACTTTCGGATAGGGGATGCCATGAAAAATATTACTGTAAATGAGGTCTACTTTCTGTCTTTCAAAGGAATGTATCGAATTTCAGGTCACCCTGTATATAAACTACAAAGTTTGAAGAAAACATTGAGGGAAAGAATTAGAACTTGAGTTATATAAGAGCATAATAGGAAAAGAATTAGAACTTGAGTTATTTTTAAATTAATTTAAAATTGACATTATATGCGTAACAGAACATTGGTTAAAAATCATGAATTAATATTTAACTATTGTGATCACCAAGTAGGGAGGAGCTCTTTCTGTCGAGAAAATGTCATTAGGGGTGGTTCCTTAATTTTGATAAATAAAAAATTGAAATGTAAAGAACGTAAAGATATTGTAAAACTGTCTAGTGAACGAATTATTGAGTTGGCTTGTATTGAGTTGAGCCACCTTATTATTGTATGCGTATACAGGCCTCCATTAAGCTTATACGATTCTTTTGAACAAATAATGGATCAAGTGCTGACGAAAGTATGTGTCTCTAATAAGAAGATTATTGTATGTGGTGATTTTAATATTAATTTATTAGACTCTAACTCCACCACTGTTAGATTCACATCTTTGTTCAAATCGTATAATCTAATTAATTTATTTTATGAACCAACAAGAATATGTGAAACAACAGCTACTTGTATAGATAATATTTTCACAAATGTCACTCCTTTTAGGAAAGACATAATTAATGTACTTAACTCTGATCACTGTGGACAGCTAGCATCATTTGATCTTAAATGTGATAATAATCCGATAGAAAATATTTAGTTTATTCCTGTAAACACAAAACGTATTGAGAAATTTAGAAGTAAATTACTTTCAAGTTTTCAATGTTTGAATGAGTCAATTAATCCAAATGAAACTTTTAATAATTTATTTAAAGTAGTAAAAAACCAATTTGACTCTGTATTTACTTCTAAATCGGTCAGATTTAGTAATAAAAGAAATAATTTTAGTAACTGGGCAACTGCAGGTATTATTGTTAGTAGACAAAGATTGTATGACTTGTATAACGAGAAGTCAATGAACAGGAGTGAAGCTTTTAAACTATATGTCAAGAAATACTCGAAGATTTTCAAGAAGGTATGTCAAGCAGCGAAGGTTCTTCACATCAAAGAAAAAATTAAGAACTCTAAAAACAAAGTGAAAACCATCTGGAAAATAATTGCAGATGAGACTGGAAGAGTCGCCAGTCGCAACTCTAAATTTGAACTTTATATTAATGATAAAAAAGTTAGTTTTGACATTGAAGTTGCGACAGTATTTGAGAAGTTTTTTGCAGACATTCTGATCTCAACTACAAAAAACTTAAATTCATCACCTACAGTTGCCGAAAAATTACTTAGAGATAATGTGAAGGAATGTGATGTAAATTTTATTTTCAAAGAAATAGACTCTAGAGACATTATCAAGGCATTTAAATTACTTAATATTAAAAGTACAACTGATATCTGGGGTATGTCCACAAAAGTTATAAAACCAGTAATTGACATCATTGGGGCAATACCTAGCATCACCTAGCATTAGTTTTTAATAATTGTATTAAAAGTGGCGTGTTCCCTGACTTGATGAAGCACAGCAAGGTGATGCCTCTCTTTAAAGCTGGGAATAAATCAGACCCAGCTAACTATAGACCAAAATCCATATTACCGACTGTAAGTAAAATTTTTGAGAAAATTATTCTAAATTAATTACTTTTTCACTTCAACTCGAATAAATTGTTACATAGTAATCAGTTTGGTTTTACTAAAGTCGGTCCACAACAGATGCAGGCATCAGTCTTCTGTGCAGTATATTTGAAGCTTGGGAGAGGTCACAGGATGCACTTGGTATATTCTGTGATTTATCCAAAGCATTTGACTGTGTGGAGCATGATACGCTGTTCAGGAAATTATACCATTATGTTGTAAGGGGCACGGCACTAAAGCTTCTAAGCTCTTATCTAATAAATAGAACAGAAGTTAATTCCAAAAGGTCTAATGGTACTAAAATTAAACTAGGAGTATCACAGGGGTCTATTTTGGGCCCTTTTCTATTTCTCATCTATATAAATGATCTACCTTATCTAGTTAATGATAAGCATGAGATAGTACTTTTTGCTGATGACACTTCACTAATTTTTAATGTGAAGCGACGACAATCTAACAATGACGAGGTAAATAGTGCTCTCTCAAAAATAGTTCATTGGTTTAATGCTAATAATTTACTGTTGAATTCTAATAAAACAAAATGTTTAAAGTTCAGCTTGCCAAATGTTACGCAGGCACAAACCAATAAACTATTAAATAATGAGAAAATGAAATTAGTAGACACCACTGTATTTCTAGGTATAACATTAGATAGTAAGTTACAGTGGGGACCACATATTGCTAAATTGGCAGATAAGCTGAGTTCTGCAGCATACGCTGTTAAAAAAATTAGAGAAATTACCGACATAGAGACCGCGCGATTAGTTTACTTTAGTTATTTTCATAGCATAATGTCGTACGGCATCCTCTTGTGGGGAAACGCTACGGACATTAATACAATATTTGTACTGCAGAAACGTGCTATACGTTCTATTTATAAGATGTCGACTTTTGAATCTCTAAGGGAAAAGTATAAAGAAATAAAAGTTCTGACCAGCACATCAACACATTTTGGAAAATGTGTTATATGTAAGAAAGAATCCAAACAACTTCAAAAAGAAATGTGATAATCATTGTGTAAACACTAGAAATAAGAACAAGTTAGATATGCCAGTGTTCAGACTAAGCAAAGTTAGTAAATCGTTTAAAGGCCAATGTATACGCTTATACAATATAATCCCAGAAAAGGTTCAAAACCTTCCCATTAATAAGATTAAAAAAGTAGTTAAAGAACGTTTGTGTGCCAAAGCGTATTATAAAATTAATGACTTCATTCAAGACGGCACACCTTGGGAATAAGGTGGCTCCTTATCTTATCTTATTATTTGTTACATAGACATAAGTAAACATTGTAATAATTTTGATTTTAAAAGAATAATTTTCCATCTTTTTGGTAAAAGATGGCCCCAGACGAGTTTCTTGCCGGCTCTTCTCGCTGGGTTAGTTCCCGAACCGGTGGTAGGCATCACGTAGTATCGACGTTCAAAAAGAGTATTTAAAAATACCAAATTTTGAATAAAAAAATTTTTTATTTTGATTTTGATTTTGAGGTGTCATGATGTTCCGTAAAGGGCAATTCTGTAATATTTATTACGTGAATGTGGCGTTGACAGGAGTGAAGTTCGGGAGCGTGCTGGAGTTGTCGCGACACTTGGCGGCGCTGGGCACTCGCGTGCCGCCCGGGCCCGCCAGCGCGTCGCCGCCGCACGCGCCTATACACGGTACTGTAACCACAGAATAAGTAATAGTTCTTACGTACAAAAGACACGTTTAGGTTTAATTTTTTTGTTTAGACCATAATATATCTGCCCAAGAACGCATAGTCAAAAATACTTATCAAACTTTTTACAGGTCCTACAGAAGATGCGCTAGGTCCACAGTTGATAAAACAATTGAAGCGTAAATTACAGGTAAAACTATAGGCATATTTTTATTTACTCGTTTTTAATTTTATTTAAATTTAAATATTTATTATTATTATAAATTATAAAAATTCGTCATCAGGGTACGGGAACGCCTGGACGTCCGAAAAAGAATAAAGGGCAGGATACGTCAGGTGTATCACCGCCTTCTACTTCGTACATCCCGCAGTTGCCCGTGAAACACGAGAGCGAGATTCCCGCCGAAACCAGCTACGGGTACCAGCCTGCTTACGTGCCCGTGTATGACGTCAGACCGTCGTTCCCCTACACGGCGCCGCCCCATGCGCACCCCCCGCACGCGCCTCCCGCGCCGCACCCGCCCATCTCTGTGCATGACTACCGCCCGGACCCCTACGTGTTTGACCCCCCGTATGCGCCCCGGGATCTCACCATACCCGCCGACGCCACTCACAACCTCCCCATAAACCTCAGCAGCGACGCGTCCCTCGATCTATCCACCGAGCGGACCGATTGGCAGCGGCGACGGCCCCCGGATCCTCCGGCCGCGCGACTACCGCCCCTGCCAGGAAAAAAACTTATTCTTGAAACCTATCAAAGCGAATCGCAAGCCGGCTCGCCGCGCTCCTCGCAGACCAACACGCGCTCCACGCACACGGAGGAGTTCCCGAGAGCCGAATACCTGCCCAAAAAGATGCGCGCCGCCGAAATGTCCGGAGGAAAGTTGGCAGCGGCGCGCCAAGCGGCGATCGGAGCGGAGCCCACGTCGTCGTCTGGCGCGACCAGTGCCGACACATCCTTACGTTCAGAGGTTGCTTTTTTAGAGGATCCAAAAAACTTAACGAACCGGTCCACAAGCACCGCCGCGGCGCTGGCCCGGGAGGAACTAGAGGCGGCGAGTCCGACACAGTCGGTGAAGGCTCCGACGCCTAAGAGCGATCGCACCAGAATGCGAAAGCCCTACGACCGAACTAAAAAGTTATCCCCAGGTGGAGCAAACCAATACGATAGAGCCGTTACGCCCGACGCTTACTGCGGGCTAGACGGTATCAATATCAAAACGGGAGTGATATGCGACGAAAAGCATTCAGAAATTTTTAATCGCGAACGTGTGATTAGCATCTGTAATATCGATAAACATGATTTAGATGACTACCTCAACGAAGGCAATAGTCAAGAACACGAGGAAGAGCTAATGCAATACTTTCACCGAGGAAATGCTAACGAAGCCCCTAACAACTCAACAACCAACCCTAAAAATTTTTTAGACGCAAGCCGGGACCCACACGACGAACACAGCCAAGGGAAAAATGAGAAGTTATCGCAGCTACGCGAACTTCTAGCTAAAAATCTCAAAAATCAAAGTGGGTCCAATTCGATACCACAAAATAGTGTTACAAACGAAGACACAAATTTACCTCTCACTAATGACAATTTGTCGGAGCTAAACAAAAATGTTAATGAGGGCGCCTTCAAGCCAGTGAACAACTTAGCCGACATTGTAAACGGTTCTGCCAACGTACCCAATACACACGAGTGTACCAAAAACCCACTTCCATTGCCCAACGAAAACGGAATACATATTGCGGAAACGACACAAAGTATATTACTTAATTCCATAGCGCCTAATCAACTTTATAACGGCACTATGAATCATGAACCGCAGAGTCCTACGACTAGAACTCAACAGTACGATTTTGTGCCTATATCGGAGGGTTGTCACTCTCCCGCTAACGTCAGGTCCAAATCACCCTCGGGCTTGGGGCCTAGAGGCAGCAGTCCGTCCAAAGTTGCTAAGCTAGTACTGTGTGGCTCGCTCCAAACGTCGCCCAACTCCCACAGCACGGTGGCGAGTCCGTTCGTCAGCCCCCGAAACACTCCGGTGCCTCGGTCGCGCCTGTTCCCGCGCCCGATACCCAAACACAACGAGAAGAGGAAACGCAACACGCTCACACTCGGCGTCCACGATTCGTGCCCGAAGCCGTTCGCCATACCCAATGACCAGAAATATGTACCCAGAACCACATTAAACTCGAACATTAAATATTGCCAACCGATGTCGGCGCCGCCATCACCGAATATACTGACGAATTACAAAACCCAACTTATGCAAAGCGGTGCAATCACCAACGGTTCTAATAATATGAGAATAAGTTTCGTGCCAAATTTGTTTCGTGACAATATAAATGGCGAACTCACTCAGCCTCTATCGGCCGATCCCCTGTCGAGTGAAGTAAGTCAGTTTTTTCAAGAGCCCGTGATTAATAATTATAGATTGCACGATGTTTCGTTTAGGTCGCAATCTGTGCCCTTAAAACAGGCCACTTTGAATGTCGGACTGCTGAGTTACAACAACACGCCGGTCGGCTCCATACCACCGACTCCGGTTCCGAATGAATTTAGCGACTTCGGGTCGCTTGCAGAAACGTGCGATATTTCTAAAGCTGGTCTCAATCCCGAAACGCTAGATAAAATTTACGATGCGATCGACAGCAGCAATGACGTACTTAACACCGACGCAACGACCAATCTTTTAAATCCTAATCAAGCAATCACGAACGGTTGCGATCCTTTGCCCGACCAGCAGATACTCGCAGAGGAGCAGATACATCCGTTCATCGCAACTAACACGGACATGCTCGATAGAAACGCCCAATTTAACGATTCGTTTGCCGGCGACGCAGGCACCGGAGATAACGTGGAGGAGTTCCTCAAACGTACCAGCAGTATAGAATTCGACCTGTCAGACTTAGTCACCGAGAAGAACAAATACTATACCTCGAGATCGGTGCCCAGCACTCCCTTGCCCTACAAGAGAACCGCACCGAACTTGCAGATCGACTCTAGACGTTCAAGAGAATTGTTCACTACAGACTTCAATCTCGTTTCCAATGGGATATCGTCGAAATCCGTGCCGTCTACTCCGCAACTCCCAGAGGACAGGAGCGTCTTCAGTTACAGCAACAGAGATTACCTGATCAATGGAAACTCTGTTGAGGTAATATGTGGCGCGAACCAGATAAATACCGTGGTCGAGAGTGACCAAACCTTGGCTTCTCCTCTGGAAATGTTGCGTGAGGACATTCTGGAACCATTGTCGGGACCCACCGCCGATTTGCTGGTAGATTTTGACAAGATAGACGGTCCCCCATACGTAGTTGACCTCTAGTCGGCGAACATCATCCAGAAGTTAGAACTAGACCTTTGTACAATCGGATAGCCATGTATTGGATATCTTTATAGTGTACAATGATGTATCCTATACCTTCAGTGAAGGCAGACATGATTTTTGCATGTCATAGTTTTATAATTAATCGCACACTCCCAAAAATCGAGTCAATACAGTAATATGTGATAATAATCGTATATCGTATTAAAATTCATTTACATATAGCATTAATAATTATTGTAGTCCCTTGAAATTTTGCTTGTTTGTGCAACACACGGCACCTCATGTTTTGTATAAATATTTGTAAGAGCACATTTTAGGACATATACTAATTTGTCTATGTAATGTAACTTTGTAATTAATTCTATTATATGTTGTTTTGCGGTATTTTGGGTTAACGCTATATGTATACGTACCTGTAGACTACATGTTATTAACATAATGTAAAACATCGAAATTTTGATTATAGCAATAGCGCGTCGAATACTTTGTATTTAAAAATATTGTGCTAGCTAAGAATTTATTTGACATGAATTATTATAATATGCTATAAGCTGACCAATATAAAGCGCTAAGGACGGTTAGAGGGTTACATCAAAACTTTACCCAAAAAATAATTAATTATATAATATATAACTAGATATAGTACTTATCTAAAAATGAATTTATTGTAAGTTAGCACAAAGATTTCATATATTTTATTATCTAACAGAGATATTTACTCACATTTACAAAAATAACATTTTGCATAAAATGCAGAAACGATTTTAAACCAATCGTTAAGCTAAGAGGATCTTATAATATTATAAATTGTAAAAGAAAATGTATTTAATGTTATTATTTAGATGCCAGAGGCCAGTCAAAGTGTTTAAAAGTATGCAATCGGTACCTAGGTCCTACCTAGCCCTATCATTCAACAAACTAAAATTACCATTAGGTAAGGTCTGTAAAACGGTCAATGTCCAAGAATTTTTTTTGTTCAGGATAATGACGGTAGGTTTAATGTGCACTACACGGTATTTAATCGTCCGGCGGACGATTTTTTTACTTATAATGCCCTGTTTATGTAGTAATATAGCCATTTTAATTTAAAAAATTGGCTGCCAGACAATACAATTCCGTGTAGTACTAAAAAAACCTACCATCATTATCTTGAACAAAATAAATTTTCTTGTAAACTGACCCAAAAGTATCATCTAGTGACAAACAAAAGTTCTTTCGATTTTATAACTTATTTATATTTTAATGACAAGAATATTATATCAATTTTTACTCAAGTATCTAGGATTAGGACTTTTCGTCAAATCATTTGACTGGCATCTTTTTTTCTGGTCAAATCAGACCATAAATGTATCGAAAACGTAATTTAAACATGTATAGTTATATTAATTTGTTAAAGCTTCGTAGAAGTATTTTATAATTTTTTTCACACAGCATTTGAAATGCCAATTTTATTAAAGGAATTGTGCCTAAAACTTACTACATTAAGTGAAATGAGACCACTTTTCACTATATCTTTTAGTCGAAATTTAATTACTAGTACAAATGATACACTGATTCCACAGGGATATATAAATATATTTATGTAAGAGAAAACGAAGACTGTTAATAAGTTGATAGAGAATATTTTGATCAGCATGTATTAAAATTCAAGGAGTTTGTCTCCAAAACAAAATTGAACAGTGTAGGTGATTTAAACGATAAATATTTGAAAAGTTAACCAAATCATTTTAGCGTAGTCACGAGAGCGTTGAAATCGTATAAAAGACATATTGTTCCGTTAACAACCATGTTTGAATATGTTTTGTATACATGTGAACTGCACCGTGTGTCGTTTACATTGTCATCGGAAGTTTAACACGTGTACATTCTAGCGCTCGTGGCTGTACAGTGTAGCTAGTAGGCTATTTACGTGCTATGTGTTTGGCTTACATCAACATTAAACAATTCATCATTTATTAATACATAATTATTAATTTAGTGACGAAATGTGCTGTTTGATTTGATGATTGATTTCATGATTTTGTATGAATGTGCTGTTGTAAAATTATGTTTATAGTTTATACGTGTTAATAGATAATAGAAAAAATATTTCATGTTTCTAATGAAATTTTGAAAGTTCATTAGGGATTCATTAATATTATGACTGAATACCAATAAGATAAATAGCTGAATATTAGCAGTATAAAACACAACCTGAAATGGAATTAAAGAGATGAAATTACTCAAAACATCACAAAATGTCTGTTTTGTTAAAAGCGTTTGCTGTTAGCTCATTTATCACGTTTTCCCATCATCCGATCCGATATCGGACCGGAAAACACTGTCATGTCGTCAGCATTGGTGAGTTTTCCCACTATCCGATATCTGACCGATAACGACAAAGAAAGGTATATGAATGTATTTCATATTGAAACATAATTTATCTATCTTTCTCACGTGTTTGTCACTGTCGGTTCGTTATGAGATCGAAAAAAACGTACTCTCTGTTACAAAAATAGTTATTATTGTATAAAACGCGATTTCTTAGCCCAATCAGACTAAAACTTATAGCTATTTTATTTGAACATTATATAGCTTTTGTTTTCAATGTGGTATAAGTCAAACAAGTGGTAACTTTATGGGTTCGGGGACCAACAATATGCAAATGACAATTTGTAACGCAATCAACGACTACTCTGTAACATGTTGTTGGCTCTTGTTGTGTAAAAGGCCAGACGATAAAACAAAAGGCAGATGGAGCCACCTTTTTATACTGTACTAGGAAGAAGAATAAAACATGGGAGGAGTACTAAAATCGAAGCCGTAGCCCATGGAGGTTACAGAAAAAGTAGAACGATCGCTGTAGAAAATAGTGTTCCAGAAATATAGACAAAATAAGTGAGGCGCTGCGATCGCTAAGTTGTCGATATAAGCGGGTCGTTGTACATTAATCAACTAACTTCATCTGCTTGTACTCATAAACAGCTAACTTCGCAGATACTACTTACCGACGGCAGCGCGGCTGATGGCTGAAAAATGAATTATAAACTCTACAAATTATCAGGGACAAGCGGGCTTATTTTTTAGCACGTAGCGATCGTTCTCCTTCTCTCTAACCTCCATGTCGTAGCCGCATCTATCTATATCACAAAACATCAATGGCGATGAGTGAAAGAGAAAGCAAATCTGTCTATTCTTTTTGTTTCTATGGTTGTCTCGGCGTCCTTTGGAGTCCATTTTTACGTTGGAATTACGACTCTATGGTACTCATAATAAGTGTTAGCATGTGGGATAAGGAACGATATAATTTGTTTCTACTCTTACTAATAGCCGGGTCTCTATGCTATAGTTATAACTCTGAGACCAGTACGACGCTTTGTTTAGCACTATCATAGATTATACAGATATATACTAGTATCGATATGCCACTCTAAAATTGGAACTAAGTTTTGGTTACCCGTTTATGGATGGCGTAGTATAGTTACTATGCAATCCGCTAGGTGGCATTACTACTACCTGATAAATAGATAAAAAGTCAGACTACTATCAATACAACGTCAGAATGACCTTAATTCGGGCAAGGACTTTATAGTCGGTGTTAAAAATTCGTGAGCCTCTTATACAATCGCCTGGCGTTTTCGATACCGCGATGTAGAACCAGCTACAAACATACATCGTGGCTATATGCAAATTTAATAATAATAATATAAATAATAAAACTATTCGTACTGGTTGACGGTTACCTATTCTGAGTTTCCCCTAGCACTACAGTGAAATTGTATTCGATTTTGATTTTGTATTTGATTCACTCAGACGTTCGGTGCGCTCCATCTGCCTTTTGTTCTATATTAGTTTGGGTTTTAATAACAATAAGTGTACTGCTGCCGTTTTGTAAAACCGTAAGGGTTTGTAGAAATAGTAACTTAGGTACACTGTTCTCATTATGAAAAAAATATTATTTGCCACAGCTGGTTTTGATCGATTATAAGTGGAAATGAAGTCGAGATCAAATGCGCACGCGCATTGAAGTCCATGTTAGTACCTTTCATATGGGTAAGGGCGCTGTTGGTTTTTAAAGTTTTATTTGTCAAACACAGATATTATAAATGTTGACGCACCCATTTATTAGTCTAAATACTCTTATTCTAACGGTTGCAACATGATGACAGTGCTAAATTTGTAGGGCGGGGGCCTAATTTAATTTTTAGACAGGAACAAACTATTCTTCTCATTAATCATGTTCTTTACATTAATATTATGTTTGAGAAAAAAAATAACAGTAAAATGTTGTTACATTCATATAAATTGTAAATAAACACATTTTGTAGATGTATACATGACATTGTTTATGTTTGTAACGATTATGTTGTTTCGTTAATATTGTTTTTAATTCTAAATATTTTTGTAAATGTACAATATTAATTAGGATTTCAATTGTCTAAGTTAAGAGTATCCATGTTGTTGATTAGTCTTATGGATGTTGATTTACACAATTTACATACAGTGATAATAAATGGTATAGAAGATTTAATGTTTGGTTTCACTAACACACTCGATTTGTTACTACCCCAAAGGAATCATTATCAGGCGGCTAATGTCCGGGAAGGAAATGTCGGGCTAAGTAAAATAACTTAACTGACCAGCCAGATTTGCCGTTCCGTGTTGCGGTATAATAGGAGAGATATAAGACAAGGGGCCTCAAAAACCTGCTCTAAAATTGCTAGTAGCTCTCGGGCTAATATGGCCCATTATGAATAAAATAACGGCCGGGCATACGTAATTATATCATATCACTGTAATGAATTATTATTAAATACGTCTATACAACACGTGAAAATAATATAGGTATAATATTTTTTAATTTAATAAATAAGACATTATTTAAAAGTATTTGATTTATTAGTAAATATTAACAAAAGACGGCAATTGTTATTTTATTAGATACATATATAGAATATTTTTAAAAATATTTTTGTATTCCATCTTACAATATCTTTTAGTTATTTCAAAAGTGCTTAAGAATCGTTGACGGTACACGCACATCTGTTATTCTGTGTGCGTCTAATGATATCAGAAACAGAAAATACCTCCCTGCA
Source organism: Phengaris alcon alcon (assembly GCA_037179445.1). Lineage (NCBI taxonomy): Eukaryota > Metazoa > Arthropoda > Insecta > Lepidoptera > Lycaenidae > Phengaris > Phengaris alcon. Next base: position 42,569 of record JAYRCH010000257.1, read on the forward strand.
TCTTCTTAAATATTTTAATTTAACAACAGGTTCTAAAGCAGTAAAAAAACTATGTATATATTCTGCAATAATTGTAAAATTGTGAAACTAAGGTCCCCCATAAATATTTTACAGTTATACGTAGTACCTGATCAAAGTACTTCACTTCTTAATCGATTTCCAAAAAAAGGAGGCGGTTATACATTCGGGGGGTCACAGGGTGTCTCAGAAAGAATGGATAATCCTGGAGTGCCCAATAGTACGGCTATCAGGCGCTCAAATAAAAATACACCAATAAAAATTCGAAGTCGTGCCGAAAATATGAAGTTTAAAAAAAAATCGTTTTTATTGACCTTACTGTACTTTCATGTACACTACTGCCGCAAATTAAGGAAATTCGTTGCATTTTTGGTGTTATCTTATTCCACACAGACCATACTATTAGAAATACAGTAAAAATACAGTAATATGCAGAAAATTTAACTTCAGTATATAATAACTAACAAATTATTGAAATGAATCCAACTAACATTTTATACATTTTAAATAAAAACATAACTTATAACAACCATAATGACATATGAAATACTAATGAGATTTATGTAATTGAGATTTTCCACTGACAATAGTTTGTAGTTGTGGACTAATTTTACTTGTACCAATTATTAAAAGAGATTTAAGATGCTCATCAGTTAATTTAGATCTGTAAACATTTTTTGTGTACTTCATTTTGGAGAAGGTCTTCTCACACAAATAAGTAGTACCAAAAACAGAAAACAGCCCACGAGCAAATTTATGCAAATTATCAAATTGTGTCAGTGGAAGACCCTTATAAAATTCCAACAAAGATGAGTTTTGATATTTGTTCTTAATTATATCACTGCACTGTATATCAATCATTTCCATTGTAAGTTCCGGGGCTAGGGTTTCAATGTCAGTATCAAAAGGATTCTGAAAAATCTTAATTTGATTCGCAATGGCATCAAAGTCCGAGAAACGAGTATCAAAATTTATTTTCAAAGCACTCAGTTTCGATTGCATAATCGATAGGAAACTCAGTCTCAGTGGTGTGGCTGAATATTTCACATGTTTTAAAATGTGAAAAACATTTACTTCGTAGTTGTGATTGAAACAGTATCAATTTCTTCCGGAATGATTTGATATTAGCGTATAGGGGAGATGTAGGCAATCGGGATCAGTTGACAATCGTGATCACGTAATAAAACAAAAACCAAACGCGAGTGAGCGATTGTAATATACCTACATGCTAGCCGAGGACCAATAGTGTGCGTCGGCGACGGCGGCGGCCAGTTCCCGCCACGCGCTTGTCAGTGATATACGTGAACACGTTTCGACCGGTTTTGATGTAATTTTTCGTCTTCATTGTTTTAAAGGTAAGTAACGAAATATTTGAGTTTTTACTGTGACCATGGTATTTTATTTGAGCCGTAGTATTAAACTTCTTAATTTATCAATGTAAATTTCTATTAACAAGTGTTGTGTTTGTGCTTAGGTATTTTTTCCCGATGTTCTCAATGTCGGCAATTGGAATCAGGTGATCACCATTGCCTACCAGTGATCACCATTGTCGACACAAAGTAGTTTATTAATGTAATTGTTATGTTATTGGTTTCAGATGGTGAAAGTACGTCCAAGAAAGACAACCAAAGCCAACTGGACCATGGACCAGCTGACGAAGGCTATCAAGCTAATCGATGAAGAGGGATATACAATGAGGAGAGCTGCACTTGCAATGAACATTCCATTTTCAAGTTTACATAAGAGATACAAAAAAACAAATAAGAAACCTCGCCTCGGACGAACTACTGTTTTCACGACTGAGATTGAACAAGAATTTGCGTCCACTGTTAAAAATATGTCAAATCTTTTTTATGGATGCACCGCAACGCAAGTACGAAAAGCGGCATTCGATTATGCGGAATCCCTTAACTTGAACCTAAATTAAATAAGCAATCCAAAATGGCTGGTCGTGTTTGGTTCGAAGGATTTACTAGCAGGAATAACATATCCATACGAAAGCCTGAGGCAACGAGCATTCACAGGATCACAGCTTTTAATAAGACGGAGGTTCACCGGTTCTATCAACTGTTGGAAGAAATTATGGCTAGATTTAAATTTCAACCTAAAAACATCTATAACTGTGATGAAACAGGAATTTCAACTGTCCAAGAGCCAGGCAAAGTGTTGGCCGCCAAAGGACAGAAGAGGGTGGGCTCAATCACAAGTTGGGAAAGGGGGAAAAATGTAACTCTTCTTTGTGCAATGAGCGCTGCTGGCGGATACGTTCCGCCAATGTTTATTTTCCCACGGAAAAGAATGACACCAACTCTCGAAAAAGATGGCCTAGCCGGAGCAATTTATAGATGTTCAGATAGTGGGTGGATTAATGAGGATCTTTTTCTGGGGTGGCTTGAGCACTTCAACAATCATGCAAAACCTTCTGAAAATGAACCAGTTTTGTTGATTTTAGACAACCACGCAAGCCATATTTCACTAGCCATCCACGAATACTGCAAAACTAATCATATTCACATGCTTTCTTTGCCACCGCACACCTCTCATCGCATGCAACCACTAGATGTTTCTTTTTTTGGACCATTTAAGGCAGCTTACAAAAGAGAATGTGATTTTTTTATGAAGAGTCATTTAGCTGAAAGAATAACACCATATGATATAGCGTCGTTGGTTAAAAAGGCATTCTCCGATGTCGCCACTATAAGCAAAGGCGAAGCAGGATTCAAAGCTACGGGTATATTTCCACTAAACCCAAACGTCTTTACAGATGAAGATTTTGTAGCTGCTGAAGTCCTGCAATCTGAGCCCAACATAGTTGAAGATGTTGATCCTACAGCAGTACAACCATCTGCTGCTGACTTTGAACAACATAGTCCTCCTATTCCTAGTACATCAAGGGACTTTAATCTATTTACACTTGAACATACTACAGCGTCAACCTCTGCACCTGAGCTGCCATTACCTATCACGACAAAAATACAAGATTTCATCCAGATGCCCAAAAAAAACTCCTTTCCTTAAGACCAGACAAGGAAGAAAGAAACAACATGCAACCATTCTCACTTCAACACCAATTAAAGATTCCTTGATTGAAAAAGAAAACAAGAAGAAAGCTAAGAATGAAAAAGTGAAGGAAAAAGGTATAGGAAAGAAAAGCAAGCCAACGGCGATACCGAAGGCTACTGCTGCTAAAGTAAAGAAAAGAATTCTACGGGAATCTAATGACTCATCATCGTCGTCTGAAGTCAAAACAGATGATTTATGTCAAGATGACATAAACGATGATGTAGAAGACCCTGGAAATCAGTGTCTCATATGTGGTGAATTCGGAAGAGATAACGAAATTTGGTATCGTTGTACTTCTTGTGGGCTTTGGGCACATTCAGAGTGCACTGGGTGGGAATCTGCCCGTAATTATGTGTGTGACATGTGTTGATCCCCACTGTAAACATGCTGATCACCATTGCAAACCGATGTTGACAATGGTGATCAATACTGTTTTTTTTTTTAAATTACTACTGTTCCGAAAATAAGTATTATATGTGATTTATAGTGATCTCAATTAATAGTACCAAAGCCAAAGTATGCAAATAAACAAAAATTATAAACGATTTATTAATAAACATGGTTTCATTTGAATTATTGCTTAGGTGATCCCAATTATATACATCTCCCCTAAATCAGGAAGATGCTGGTTTTCTCCTTGCAATCTCAAATTCAGTTCGTTCACATGTTTTGTCAAATCAACATAGAATGCTAACTTCCACAGCCATGCGTTGTTTTGTAATTCAGTAAGAGGGCGATACTTTTCATTCAAAAAAATTTCAATGACTGCTCGAAGTTCAAAAAAGCGCTGAAGGACTTTCCCACAACTAAGCCAACGTACGGCAGTATGATAAGGTAAGTCATTTTCTCCAATCTCTTCAATAAATTGTCGGAATTGTCGGTGATTCAGCCCAAAAGATCTGATAAAATTAACAGTTGATATGACTGGTTTCAGAACTTCAGACATATCCAAACATTTTCCACACAAAGACTGTTGATGAATGATACAATGTAAGACTAATGGTTTTGAACCACCGTCATTTTCTACAGCCTTTGACACAAGAGCGACCACTCCTTTATCTTGCCCACTCATGTTTTTGCCTCCATCAGTTGTAATACATTTCAAGTTTTTCCATCAAAGGTTCTTTTGATTAATGGCCATTTCAACTCCTTTAAAAATATCTGTACCAGTAGTTGTGCCATGAATACTATACATATCAAGAAGTTCTTCATGCACTTCGTAGCTTTTATCTACTCCTCGAATATAAATCAACACCTGAGCAGTATCTGACACATCCGTTGACTCATCCAAGGCCAAAGAAAACCACTCAACATGTCCATTTTTGTCGAACAGTTGAGAGGATATATCGCTTGTTTGCGACAACGTAGTCATAACTCAAAAAACCGAAATTTTTAGTTAATAATACAGATAAAATCTGCGAAAAGAGTAGAATTTGCTTCAAAAACGACATTTCTCGCGAACGTTCATGGAAGAGCGAGACATAAGTTGTGACGATATATCGCTATCTCGCTCGTTTTGGTCCTTTGCTACGACATCGTCACTACTCAGTTGCGCCGCGGCAGTGGCAGTGAATTGAAACGTTGTTGATGATAAAGGTAAGTTGAATTTTCATTCTTACTTTTTTCTTGTAATGTCTTATTGCAAAATGTGACGATGTTGCTTAAAAAATGTCGAAGTTAAGCTATGTAAATATTTCGAGTTATTACTATATCGTAGAAAAAAGCTGATCTTATTGAAGTCAAACTTTGAATAAAGACGATATTGATGTTAAGCTAAGTGTCAAACTTTGATTGCCTAAAATTTTATTTTTGCTTATGCCATTTTAAAAGTAAACAGTGACAATAATTATTTACTTTATTTTTCAACAAGTTGTTTTAGAACGTTATGTATGATAAAAATCAACTAACTAATTTGTTATATTTTCAGGTCATGTAATGATGGAGTCCAGGGGTAGGAAGATGCTAGCCTTATTAGAACGGAATAAAAATGATACTGTGGGCACCAGCGAGGAACAATGTACTTCGGCTGATAGCAGTACGTATTAGTAGTACTGACCTACCTACCTTTTGTGTAAGATGCTTAATATTGTTGTTTTAATTTTATGTCTTATCTTTCAGGTTCGAAAGGAGTTACCCAGACACCCAAAGAAAACAGCGAAGAAACAGATGTAACAAGACCTTCATTGAATGAAACCGGTATAATATCAGTGCCATTATTGTTGTTTTGCTAACCTTGTTTGCTGATTTAACTTAATTTATAATTTTATTATTGCAGGCTATGGTAATTCTACTCAAACTCATGTCAGTAGCAGTTCTAGCAACTCATCAACTGATTCTTCAGACTCATCATCATCAGCTGATTCGGAATCCTTTTGTGAAGGTAAGCTTTATTTACCTATTACCTACCTGTTGAATAATTAAATGTAATGTAACTTAGGTAAATGCCAATTTTTTTTTCAGATAGCGACGACTCTGTTAAGGATCCAATGTATATACCGCCCGAAAACCCAAGTCAAAACAACCACGATGAGTTACCTGCCGACGAAGAAAACGAAATGTTGTCTGTCTTTGATAGCTCTATACAAAATTTGCCCTCGACCTCGGCTCCAAATACGACTAATACTTCTGCAAGGCCGTCTACTTCCAGAGAAGGGAGAATCCCAACGAGCCCTGCTGTGAGTCCTGAAAAAAAGAGAGGAAGAAAACGCAAGCGTGATGAAGCACAATGGAAGAAAAATATTGCCAAAAGATTACGAAACACAGGAAAAGCTTATCAGACTACAAAAAAGAAGATCAGAGAGGAGAGAAAAATTAAAGAACCTTGTGGAGAAAAATGTAGACTGAAATGTGGGTCTAAATTCACGGAAGAAGAAAGAAAAACATTGTTTGAAAACTTTTGGGCATTGGGTGACAATAAAAAACAATGGGAATATATTTCAAGGAGCATGACTGTTATTACTCCAAAATACCGATACGTCCGTGAAGGTGGAACGAGAAAACCTCGACAAAAAAATAGTGCATTCCATCTGAAATTACCCAACAAAACAATAAGGGTGTGCAAAATGTTCTACAAAAACACCCTATGCATCAATGACCGTCCAATTCGAACTGTTTTGGAGAAACAAGATAAAGTTGCCAATTGTTTGTTAGCTGAGGATAAGCGCGGCAAACATGACAACCACGCACACGTCGATGAAGCCATAAAAAAAGGAATAAGGGAGCACATAGAATCTATTCCCAAGATAGAATCCCATTACACTCGTGCTAATACTAGCAAAGTTTATATAGATGGCAGCAAAAGCATCGCAGACATACACAAAGATTATGTTGAAAGCAAACAAAAGCAAAATCTTCCTTTTGGCAATTATATTCTGTTTTACAGAATATTTACACAGGAATATAATATCTCTTTTTTCACGCCGAAAAAAGATTTGTGTGATGTCTGTACCGCGTTTGAAAACTCGGACGATAAAGAAAATAAAAAAGAAGAACATGACAAACACTTGAAAGAAAAACAACTATGCCGATTAGAAAAAGCCAGAGATAAAGTAGATAGTGATGCTGTAGTGGCTGTATACGACCTCCAAGCCGTGTTTCAATGTCCAAAAGGAGATATTTCAGTCTTCTACTATAAGTGCAAGTTAAATGTGCTGAATTTCACAATCAATGACCTAAAAATAACGCCGTAGAGTGCTACGTGTGGGACGAGTCGAATGCAAATAGAGGCGTCAACGATTTAGGAACTTGCGTCTACAAGTACCTCGAACAGATTTCATTGAACAGTGCAAATAAAAACGTTAAAGTTATATTTTATTCTGATAATTGCACTGGTCAGCAGAAAAACAAAGCAATGGTTGCAATGTATTTATGCGCAGTGCAAAAGTTTCCAGCCATTGAATCAATCACGCATAAATTCCTCATTAAGGGTCACACTCAGAACGAGGGTGACGCAGCGCACTCTCTTATAGAGAGACAAGTAAAACGAACACTCAAAGGTGGGCCTATGTACTCCCCAGAATCCTTCATCGGTGCAATCAAGTCAGCAAGAAAGAATCCCACGCCATTTCATGTAAACGAGATGTGCACGGAAGATTTCTATGACTGGAAAGATGCGTGCACGCAGATGGGTGTTAACATCACAAAAGATGAAGATGGGAACCAACTCAAAATTGCAGATATAAAAATTTTAAGAATTGAAAAGGACAAACTCAGAACAATGTTCTTCAAGACATCTTATGGTGATGCAGAGTTCAAAAAAGCTGAAGTTATAAGAAAGAAGAGAATTTTGGGTGTGGAAGTTAAGAAAGCTTATGACCAGAAACCCGGTATATCCGAAAGAAAGAAGGCTGATTTGTTAGATTTACTAAATAAAAACCTGATTCCGAGATTCTACGCTCCATTTTATAATGCTCTTTAAGTATTCTACAAGATATCTACATTTACCTATTTTTTCTAGAAAGTTTATAAAGATATGATATTAAAACAAAAGGCTGTATTTCTAAAGTTGATCTCGTTTCTAGTTCCTAAACTAAAATTAAGACTATGTGCCTTAACAATACTGACTGTAGATTAAGTTGTTGATTGGTTTTAATTTAGATTGTTTTTGTGATGAGAGTAAGTATTGAATAATGACTGTAGTAGTTTTATGTTTTATTGTTGTTCAAGTTTTGTTTCAGTAACAAGAAACAAGATCAACTTGCTTATTTAGGTACAGGACCTAAGTAAGCAAGTTTATTTCGTTTCTAGTTAACTAAGTAAATAAGTTGATCTCGTTTCTAGTTCCTAAATTAAACTTAAGACTATGTGCCATATCAATACTAACTGTGTACTAAGATTGTGCATCACATAAGTTTTGCGTTTTTTGATTTGTTTTATTTTAGATTTTTTTTTTGTAATGAGAAAAAGCAGTTGTCTATTTTGGTTTCCATATTTTATTTTATTTTAATAAAAGTTTTGTTTCAGTAATGACTTTTCTTGTTTTATTTATTCAAACTATGAAAAAAATTGCTCATACAACGACATAAGTCAGAATAGTACCAAAATATATTAAATTCTAACAGCAACAACGTCAAGTGATTCCTCGTCACATTTACTTGTCAATAAGTTATTATAGGTATATAGTAGCTAAAAAAAACTTAGATAATAACATTTATTTACGAATCAGGCAACATTTCTTGCAAACTAATGTTCTTCAATAGCTGATAGTTACCAAGTTACGTACATCTGAAACTTTTAAATGGATTTTCTGCAAATTCGTCTTTTTTTAGTAATGACTACCTTGTCGCAAACAAGCGATATTTTCAGCTATGTTTTCTACCCTTCGAGCCAGTGTTTGCTGACATACCTACCGACAGTTTTTAATAAATTTACCTTTTCAGGGCACATTTCTTCGGCTACTGCAATTATGCATTCTTTGATCATTTCTCCATCGGTGAATGGTTTTCCACGTTTTGCAATTTCAAGAGCCACACGAAAGCTGGCACGAGTTGCAGCCTCTTGTTCAGTTTTGAGTTTTAAATGAAGATTGCTGCGATTTCAATCCGCGCTTCATAGCTTCGAATTTTTCTGTCCGCAAACTTCCTGTATATTTTGAGTAATTTTGAAAATGTTTTGTTTCATAATGGCGTTTAATGTTATATTCCTTGAGAACGGCTATGCTTTCATTGCAAATCAAACATAGCGCCTTGTTACTGGACTCAATTACAAAATACTGAATGTTCCACTTATCTTTGAATTTTCTGCATTCACTATAAATTTTTCGCTTCTTTTCCATACTACTAAATCACACACAAAAGCAACAATTCAAATCAAAATACTGTTACAAAGATGTCTTAAACTTAAGCACGCACAGACACGTTTTAAGGAGGTACGCACTATTTTATTTCACAACAGTGTCATAGGAACTGACATGTGGTTGCGCCACTAGCCTTCTTATATATTCCAATTACTGCCATCTAGAAGTGAGTGGAAGACACCAGAACTTTCTCGAACCAACGAGATTATTCTGTACGTGCTATTAGCGCCATCGTTTAGCGATAGAAGGTACTACCTATTTCCGCTTGTGTCCACCAGATGTCGTGTCACGTTACTCCTCATGGCTCGTACTCTACGACTAATCTAGAAATTACAGATAATGACAGGAAAATTAATAATATGCAGTGTTGCCGTTTTGCGGACTTTAGTCCGATTTGCAGCCTTTTTTAAACGTTGCGTACTTTTTCGGACTTTTTTTTTCATCAGTGGACTATTTCACTTTTTACCACCGGCAACAATGATAATATGATCTTGGCCCTCGGAACTTACTGGAATAATCAGTATGGCCCTAAGGCTGGAAAGTTTGGAAACCCCTGATCTACATGATCGTAGTTTAAATTTAGACTTAAAAGAATGTTACCATGTTAATACATTGGCATAACTTTGGTCATGGGTAGTATAAATTACCCACATCTGCAAATGTATTGGGAAAGTAAGTGGAGAGTATATTTAATAGCAGTCCACATGTCGCGCAACAGATTCACGCAGTTACGAAATGCTTTAAAATTAGTGTATAACGATGACGTATCTGAAGACATTCGTAAAATAGATAAGCTTTGGAAAGTAAGAGCTTTAATTGAGAAAATGAGAAAAGGTTGTCTTGCCGAAATAAAAAAGGAAAAGTTGTGTGTTGACGAAATGATCATACCATTTACTGGCACTTGCGGTGTGAAACAGTATTGCCCAGGTAAGCCTAACCCCGAAGGCTTAAAGGCTTTTGTTCTCGCCAATCCCGATGGACTTATATGTGACTTTCATGTATACCAGGGTAAAACTACCTATCCGCAATACGAAGAGTCTCGATTTGGACTTGGCGAGAAAGCTGTTTTAACTCTAGCTGAATCGCTGGTTCCAGGACATGTTTTATATTTCGATAGATACTTCGCTAGAGAAAAATTGATCGAAGAATTAAAAAGCAAAGGACTAGGATGCACATTCGGTTTTTCATTACAGAATGAAAAACCGAATTCCCTTAGCGGCACGCCAAAACGTGACAGAGGATCGGGTCTTAACCCTTTAATTGGCATTGTGTATAATAATACACATACACTGTCAGACAAATTTCAACTTAATTGATTTTTTTCAAATTTTCAATTTTTCTTTTTTTTTCATATGACTTATGCGTTTTTAACGTTTATTTCTTTCAATATCGTTCTTTTTATGTCACACTATTCAAGATATACCAACAAAACTAGATTGAATATTACAATAAAAAATAACATGCCATGTAAAACTTGCGGAAACGACGATCATTCCCGCTCTTCCAGTTCCAAATGTTTAAAACGAAAAAGAAGAGTAAGAGAAGATGAACTTGAAGAAGATCAAGAAATATCAGTATATTGCGTCAAAAAGGGACTCGGCTCTTTCGTGTGTCCCCTGTCTGAAAAGAGGCAGGAATTGTTGGAAACAATACGAGCAGATGTGAAAGAATTGACTAGATTGAGTATTGAATTATCGTACTTGGTCAATTATTTCTTTAAAAGTTATTATAATCATAAAGATTTTCAAGAATCGTTTCCCAAATTCGATCCATTACAATTTAAGTATATACTCAAAGGTAAAAATCACAAATTACAAGATCCTCTCAATATTATTGAAAAGTATAAAAGTTTAAATAAAAATGTAACATACAACGGAAATTTGAGATCTTTCAACTTAATGTCAATTGCAAATCAGTACAAGACAATTTTAGAGACAAATGTAAATTTCATGCATTCAAACGACTAAAGAAGTACATGTATTGCAAATTTTCCGAAAAATTAACAGTCGCAAATTCACGAATTCACATTTAATGCTTTCTATAAAAACCAAAATATGTGCAGCGATAATGAAATTGGAAAATGGTTCAAAGTGAATGGAATTTCGGAAAAAGAAGTGAAACAAAACTTTTGGAAATTTATTCCTATATTTGTAAAAATTCAACATGAACTGTATGAAAATATACAAAATCTTTTAACGTTTTCCCAATTTACAAACATGGATTGAAACACATTACCTACGATTCTAGATGTTTACATGAACTTTTACGTAGAGTCCATGCGAAAAACACCCCATCCTCCTGGGTTCAGTTTTCCGAAAATGACCCGAAGCAGTATTGGAGGCGACATTTTTCCGTACCGAAATCTTTCGGTTGGAGTTTTAGCACAGACGGTGTTTGTGTATCGTTATCTATGAATAGATTGATTACAAAAGAGGATAAACACAAAACTAAGCGTGCAAAGAGGGAGGTGGCTTCGAATGAGAATGAAAATCAAGTGTATAAAAAGTATAAAAAAGTTGTTGCAGTCGATCCGGGAGCAAAAACACCGATAGTGACGTGCAGTAGAAATGGTGGTAATAATAATTTTGAATATAAAACTCTAAAAAAGGAAAGAGTCGTTTACGAAACGAAGGAACATCACAGGGAAAAGAAGCGATTGAAATTTATAAAAGATATCGATTTGAAAATAAGAAATGACCGGGAGTCAGTGGAGATGGAGAGGGGTTTTGGAATTAGTTGTGAAAATTCAAACGTTCAAGACTACACTAAATTTTCACTAAAATGGTTTGATGAAAAACAAAAATTGTACGAGCAGAGGAGATTGCAACGATTAAAGTTTGACAAATATGTAAACGATCAAAAAACAAATCATAAAATGCCTATTGTTTTATAATCTGAGGCTAAATAAATATTTTTTCGTAACAAAAACTTTACATAAGTGTCAATTCATACTAGAATAGAGTCAAAGCGCAGCAAAGGGAAATTCTGAATTTGCGCGTATGTGCACGTCCAACGCTTCTTTTTTGTTTCGTTGTGGACATAGGTGTGTATTTGCTTTATTACGTTTTTTAGAATTTCGCTTGGCTGCGCTTGGACTCTAGTGTTAGTATGAAATATGAATTGACTGTTAGTTGCTTTACCACAAATATTATGTCTCTTGTCAATTTATGAACAGAATGTTCCAACTTCTTCGGCGTCTCCGAAGGTATTAACGAACGGCATGTATTTAAACTTGCGACAAAACAATCAAATTTTGGGTGTGATAAAATACTAAATTTGGAATACTAAATTACCAAGTTGGTAAAAGAATGCAAGGAACAAAAAAATCCAAATCTGGCAACTAAATAATACCATTTTTGTTCACTCAATATTCCAAACTTGCAGACAGATATTATTTTGGCGAACAAATAACCACCTTGGTAACAACTTAATTCAAGAATGGGCACATATTTTTACCTAATGTAGGTAATTAAAAAAACATACTAAGCAGTGAAGCGAGGGCGCATCAAAAAATCATAAAGGCGTACCTACTAAGGCCCGTATTCGTATAAAGCGTTCTTATCTCTAAGACAATTCTCAAGAAAGTACTTGTTTTAATTAATATTCACCAACTTCTTCTTTTTTTTGGCAATCGCGGTTGCAAAGATTTTGCACCATTCTGCCAGTGTCGAGTATTTATAGAAATATTTTCGATTTTATTTATTTATTTACATTAAGCGAATTACCTATTTGATTTATATTATTAGCACTCAATATCAAAAATTAGAGTCAAAACAAAAGTGACTTGATTTGACACTTGACAGCAGAACTTTTTTTTCGCTGCCCAAAAAACAATCCACGTTATATGATCCCCTCCCTCCTACAATACCTCGCCCTATCAACCTTAAATCTGTTCTGTGTTTTATAAATACTCCTTTTACTGAAACTTTATGTACATACTTATTAACAAAAAAAAACTGTGGTACTGCCCTAAATATTTGTGTTTGTTCTAGGTTTTAGATTATACAACAGACTTTCTCCTGTACACCGTGCCCTTCTTTATTATTAAAACTCACTCATAAGGCAGATTTTTCGTCAACACAACAAATTAGCGTATCACTGCGGGAGCCACTTTAAAGAATAAGAAGAACTTTTTTTCGAATGGCAATGATCCGCACTCCGTTTTACGTAGTTGTTAAAAAAATATGGATATTAATATGCTAAACAATAATAAATATTAATATATAGGTGAAAATTAATGAAAATCAGTTTTTTCAATATAAAAATACAGACTAAACTACTTTTTTGGTATCTATATTATTAAATATTACATTTTTAAAAAGAAATATTGAAGGAATGTTTAATCAATAAATCCGTTCTTTGTCGTGTAGATGACGTTTAAAAGTTGAGTAAGTGATCTCAATAACATTATCAACTGATACGGTCTTGAGATCATACTATGAATTTACGATTAGCTTCTCAAGATGGTCTATACCATCTTGAGAAGCTAATCGTTACTTGAGACCGTCTCAGCCAAGAAAGGTCTTGAGAACGAGTTTGAGAACGGTTTATTAATACGGGCTAAATTTCAATTTTTGATACCAACATGGCGGAAGATTTTTTAAATAAAATTAATATAGGTGGCTTTTTCTAGGTTTCTGGGGGTGTAAAAATAATTGATTTTGAAATTACAAAATTGCGGATATTTACTTTTTAAATTCATAATACGCTGAGTACCTTCGTTTTCCAGGTATTTGCGGGTGCTGAAAACGAAAATGACATTCATTTTTAAATTCCAAGATGGTGGAAATATTTTTTTATTTAAACTAATATGGATGTCCATTTCATGTTTCTATGGGTGTTGTTTACAAAGTCATCCGTTTTGAATTTCCAAGATAGCGGACATTTATCCTACTGCTATTATAAATATTTAAGTTTGTGAGAATGGATGGATGATACTTTGGTACTCTTTCAAGCGAAAGCTACAGAACGGATTTCGATGAAATTTGATACATATCAAATTTAATATAAGTTTTAACCCAGAGCCTAAACTACTACCATAGTAAAAAAACACAGGCTACTTTTATCCCGAAAAAGTATTCCCGTGGGATACCCGATACTATATTTACGCGGGCGGAGCCGCGGATAAAGCTAGTTTTTAATAAAATTAATATAGGACGTGCCTGTCTAGGTTTCTAGGGGTGCTGATTGTAAAAAAATTATTTATTCTAAATATGTCTTACTGAAAAAAATTCGGTAAGGTCGGTATTTAATTTTTGCAAAATTGATATGCGTTGTTTTCCAGGGTTTGCGGGGCTGAATACGAAAATGACATTCATCTTGAAATTCCAAAATGGCGGACATATTTATTTTACGTATATCCTCCCCTCACCTCTCCTTTTTGAGGAGTCAAACTCAATTTATTTCGAGAAATTTTATTAAAGTATTTCAAGGTTACCTTGAAATTTTTAAGTAGACGAGTTAGAAAATCTCGTATCTTACAGCATTGCCATATTTTTTTCTACAATGGATGATGGAAACGGTGCATCCTACTGAAAAAATAATGAATTGTATTCCTGTACCTAACCATCTCTTTACTTCATGATGAGAGTTGTCACCTGGTGCTTTCGCCACTTTAGTAATTTAGTCACCAACATATTAATTCGCTGCCAAATTCTGTAATACAGTATGCAACTGTGCAGTCGCCAAGTTATTTTTTAGTTGCACGATTGATTATATTCCTTAACGAACCAGTCCATAAGTATTGGGTCACTGTCATGACAATAATTCTCCACCACTCGTACTTCACATCCGGGAGAGCATTCGTACATTAAACCCAAAAGAGGCAATTTTCTTATATCATGCAGAGCTTTATCACCATGCTTTCTTCTGATTTCTTTAGCCAAGCATCTCTTAACATACGTAAGAAAATTTTCCAAAAAGTTTAAGCACACTTTCGGATCCCAAAATGACTGAAAACAAAAAGTAAAACTAATCAAATTGTTTAAATTGAATGCACCTTAAAAAAAAACTTAGGCCTTTTCACTCTTTGGATTTATACAGTATTCTCCGAGCGAAGTAACCACTCTTGAAATACTGTAGTGTCTGGGACAGTCGGTTTATTAAATGTCGTATGGTTACCAAAGCACATACGGCATTCTCACAACACAGTCAGCCTAGTCCAGAGGAATGGCTGGTCAATACGTCTAGGGCCAACCATGTGCGGGTTTCCTCAAGATGTTTCCTTCACCGTTAGAGCATCCGTATAATTAATGAACTTCCTTGAGATCTGAAAAAGTCTCATTGGTACACGCCATAACCTGGGAATCGAACCTGCACTCTCTCGAGCGCGAATTAAACGCTCTACCCACTAGACCATGGAGCTCTTTAATGCATCTTACCACAGAGCAAATACAGAGATTTTATGAAAATTGTTAGAATAAGAACAAAACACTAAAAAAATATATAATACAGGATAACAAAAATATAATAGAATAATAGTTACCGTACCTGCAGCGTACCGGGCTTTAATGTTGTCTGGTAGACAGACCATACAATGGAAATATATTTAATAATTTTATGGGTGTAACACAAGTTATTTGAGAAGTCGAAGTCTAGCACGGGACCAGATTGACGTGGTGTGGAAGCGTCCATAGATATTATTATTATATTATATAGCTGTTCCTTCTTTCTATTCCTTTCTTTTACTTTCTACTCTTTTGTTTTTGGTTAATTATTGTATTTTATCTTACTTACCCTAGACATGTTCTTAATTTTTGATAAACTGTACACTTTCAGTTCTTCAACAATCCCGGCATCATTACGAAATCCGCACAAAATATTGTCTATTCCCACAAAAAATTATTGACACCACCATTTTTTTGTTATAAAAAACCTGCAATTAGGATTGAAATTAGCGGCTAAGTGGACAACTTATAGTATTTTAACATTTTATGGTTTAAACGGAATAAAATAAATCGCAATAGAGCAAATATAATTTTCGGAATTCATTGCTGTCACACCCTTTTCTTCTAAGTCTTATACAGGATTTAACAAAACTGGCGTAATTATTGGTTTAGGTATTATCCGAAAAGCAATACGTAGCATAAAGTTGTAAGCCATACAATCTTAAAAAAAGCAATTTGAAATTTCGCAAAAAATATTTAAGTATATATACAGTATCAGAGGTCATGGCATCAAGTTTTTAATTAGGTGATTCTACACGTTGACACTACATTCTACACGTTTATTCAACTAGACTAAAGCCTTTATGATTTAGTGCTCCAATCAGAAAAAGAGATAACAGACCGATTGATCAGCGGCATGCCTTTGACTTACGCATTGATTGGTGAGGCCGATCGATGCTTCAATAAAATAGGAGGAGCGTCTAGCTCCCATTTGAGTTTATTTTAGTCCCTTGAGATAGACGCACATAAAAACATTCGGGTGCTACAGTTTTTTTGACAATAAGTGAAATAATGGGAAAAAATCCTATTTAAGTGTGTAAGACTGACGGCAACGTCTGTGTTATTACGTTTTTGTTTACCCGAAAAATAAGTGAAATAATCGGGGATAATTACCTACTTAAGTGTATAAGAGTGACGCCAACGTCTGATGCATTCGAACTACTACGAATTACGATAACATTGGACTGAGTTCGTTGCGCGCTATGTCTAGCCGCTATGCGGGGGCACGACGCGGCGGGGGGTGCGCTACACACACAGATAGTAATGTATACCTGTTTCTAGGGTTGGCAACATTTTTCACGATACGCTAATGAACTAAAAATGTATGGAGGTCAAAAGTAACTCTTTTAAAGCTGCTACTTTCACAGTGAACTCTATTTAAGGGACATATATCCATACTTAAATATTATCAATTATTTATTTGACACATAGTATAAGATGGATTAGCTCATATTATATCTATGCAGATTGAAGAGGTTTTTAATTTCAACTGATAAATAAACTACTACTAAGTAGTATTAGTACTTAATTATTAATTAATTAATATTAATCAGAGATATACACACTTGAAAGAATTGTCTTGTCTGCGATTTGTGACATGCCTGTTTGTTTTAAGTTCAATAAATTCCTTAGACTGTAAGTATTTAATAATTTCTTCACGGTTATTGCTTTCTTTGTCGCATCTCACACCATCCATTTCTGCTGCATAAAGGATGTCATGTTCCTTTAATGTTGCATTAAAGACTAAACAAAACTCTTCCTCTTCATCTACAGGCCGGTTGGGGTTAGGATCTATTGTTGGGTTATCTGAAAATCAAAGCTCCTGATAAATTTAAGTACATACTAGCAATTGCCTGCAAGTTACTTTGCACAGAACAAAAATTGGAATCCTAATAGGTTGTTTTCCAGCAGTTTTCGTTATAGTCGCTAGATGGCAATAGAGTGATTTGCCTAGTAAGATCATAACTATAAAATTTATACCTACTCATCGTAACACAATTTTTAAAACAAAAAGAAAATAAAGCAAATATTCACATTTCAGCTGTTAATGAATTATTTCATCGTTTTTTAACTTTTTATATGTAATGGTTTTATCAGATGGCTCATTCTTGTCTTCCATTTTATTTATTCCAAGACACAGGAAAAGTGAGTGTTAGTTCTATATTGTTGCATACAGGGTGTCCCGTAAATCGACGTCAAGCCGTAAACCCGTGATAGGCCAAGTTACAATAGTTATCAGAAAAATTAAAAAAAAAATCCAAGTAATTTGTCTCAAAAAATACAAAGCTTTTAAAAAAAATCGAAAAATCGACCTCTTGTGATGGTTTTTTAGTTCCCGGCACTACAAATTTCTACTTTTTTTGAAAATTTTATTTTGTATGTAATCCTGAATAATGCTTTAGTAAACTGGCGCCTAAAATTTAAATCAAACGACTCCGACTTGAAAGGAAATGAGTCTTTTTGCCCAAAACAATGATTCGAATTTAATAGTTTGCTCGTCTTTAACTGACTGTAATGGAAAAAAAATGTACTACGCTTGTTTGGCAGGTAATTTTAAAAGTTGGCGCAGTTAATAAGGATTCCAAAATGGTATGACACTTGCTAGATTGTTTCTTAAATTTTGGACAATATTGATTTTTGTAAAGGAAGTCAGTTTTCGACAATTTTTTCTTACTTACTTAAAAGGATTTAAGTGTACAGGACTTTCTTCTAAGTGATATTCTGATTTGGATGAGACGGAGAGAAACATTCAACGAGTGTAAGAGAGACAAAATCCAAGAAGTAAAAGAATATCACGGGCCACGGGGGCCATAGTGTCTTGTCTTTTAACTTTAGGAAAGGTGTTTTTTAGGAAGCTTTTAATTGAAACAAATTTTTGGAGTCTAAAATATTTTATTACATTATAACAAATGTTCAAACTGCCTCCCACCAGCATAAATGCAAGCTCGACATCTTTTTAAAAAAGACCGCTTTATCAGACGGGCAAATCTGCCGTTATTAACTAATTCAGCTGCTTGCGTTAATTGTCGTCGTAGTTCAACTACATTTTCAATTGGCTTTGTATACACTTTTTCTTTCACAGCTCCCCAGTAAAAAAAATCTAGCTGATTTAAATCAGGTGAACGGGCTGGCCACGAAATGGTACCAGACCGCTCTATCCACCTTTCTGGATATTCATTATGTAAATAATCTCGCACTAAACGGGCATAGTGCGCCGGGCAGCCGTCTTGCTGGAACCACATGTCTCTGTAAATGTGCAGAGGTACGTCTTCCAATAAATTTGGTAAATGATTTCTTAAAAAGTCCAAATAAATGTTCAAAAGACCCGATGATTCTCCCGTTTAGAATCCCGGTCCACATGTTTATTTTAAATCGATACTGGGATCTATCCTCTCTCATCAAATGTGGATTATCTACATGCCACTTGTGTAAGTTGTGTAGATTCATGTACTCATCTTTTTTAAAAGTGGACTCATCGGACCATAAAATTTTGTCTATGAATTGTGGATCTTTCCGGTGTCTTTGTAACATCGTTTCACAAAACGTATCTCTTGGAAGATAGTCCCGGGGTAGTAAAGTTTCTACTCGCGTGACGTGGTATGGGTGGAGCTCATGACTTTTCATGATTCGATGGGCTACACTTTTGGGCACTCCTGTGCTTTCCTCGATTTGTCGTACTGCAGTACTTAGATCTTCTGCGACTGCTTGTAGTACGATGTCATCGTAAGGCAAGCGACTTCTTCCTTCACTGTGTACTTGGCTTGGGTATCGTCCCTCTGAGAGTGAACGGTGCACATTCACTGAAGTAGAGTAACGTACTGATCTATTGTATTTTGTGTGCTGTACGTCGGGAACATGGACAATAGCGACATTGTCTCGCTCACACTAGTAGCATTGTGTCTACCCGTACTTGTGGCGTCAATATCTCTCTCTTTTACACTCATTGAATGTTTCTCTTTGTCTCATCCAAATCAGAATATCACTTAGAAGAAAGTCCTGGGTACACTTGAATCATTTTAAGTAAGTAAGAAAAAATTGTCGAAAACTGAATTCCTTTACAAAAATCAATATTGTCCAAAATTTAAGAAACAATCTAGCAAGTGTCATATCATTTTGGAATCCTTATTAACTGCGCCAACTTTTAAAATTACCTGCCAAACAAGCGTAGTACATTTTTTTTCCAGTACAGTCAGTTAAAGTCGAGCAAACTATTAAATTCGAATCATTGTTTTGGGCAAAAAGCTTCATTTCCTTTCAAGTCGGAGTCGTTTGATTTAAATCTTAGGCACCAGTTTACTAAAGCATTATTCAGGATTGCATACAAAAGAAAAATTACAAAAAAAGTAGAAATTTGTAGTGCCGGGAACTAAAAAACCACCACAAGATGTCGATTTTTCGATTTTTTTTAAAGCTTTGTATTTTTTGAGACACATTACTTGGATTTTTTTTTTAATTTTTCTGATAACTATTGTAACTTGGCCTATCACGGGTTTACGGCTTGACGTCGATTTACGGGACACTGTATAAGCCATATCAACATGGAATGAAAGAAAAATTAAGCATTCACTCGAGTAAACCATCTAATATCATCTTTAGAATCAAATCCCTATAGAGTCTATGTCCTACATATTCAGACAAATTTGGAGGTGTCACAAGGTGTCAGCATCTCAAATGGATTTTCAAAAATAAAAAAAAGCAAATGACCAATTAATTTAAATGACACCAAGTAAATATAAAACCAATAAAAGTAGCCTATTAAACATTAGCCATCTGCCAATAAATAAACAAAACTTTTATTTCCAATGAAAGGACTATTTATCCAAGTTAATATTGTATGAACTGTTTTCAACATTTTTGATGCATATTAATTATTATAATTATAAGCTTCATTGGTTACAGTAACACAATCAAAAGAGAGAAATATAAGTTTTATAGCCATACCTGATAATATAAATTGTTCAAATTTATATCCCCATGATGTACACATTATATCTTTCTTAGTCCTGTTTTGTAGTTGTTTAATTTTTTTTTCAGTTTTTCTAGCACATAAGTAAATGTCCCCTTTAAATAAAATGGCAACAATCTTCCAAGGTTCCCATTTTTCATATGGAGTGCAAGCTATACAAGTCAAAAGACCTCTATAGCAAATAAATTTCGATGATTCCAATTTCCTTTTTGGATATATTCCCAGATATTTTTCATTTTTTAATAAGAACCTTAATAATTCTACTAATTTTTCATCAAATGCTTGATCTTTATGTTTAGATTTGTCTATATGAAGATTTAAATTGTAACTTTTTTTTCATAAATATCTATGAGAACTTAATTTGGTAAGTTTGTGAACTTGTGTATCAAAGATATTATTTTTTTTTTATGACTAAGAATTTCTAGTATAAATACTACAAAAATCTATAATGACAAACAAATAATAAAAATTAATGTTCTCTAATGTTATTCAGTATTCTGTCCAACTTTATATTAAGTAGGTATGTTAAAATATACGTCTTACTTCCAAAAGTTAATTTTCTACAGGTTGACTTTTCGAATCACTTTTCGATATTTCAAATCGCCAATCTGTAGAAAAAAAATATTTATTTTAGTTTATATATTTTTATTATTAAGTATTACAATGCAGACATTAACAAAAAACATTTCAAGTAAAAAAAATTATGCAAAAAAAATTGATAGATTTCCAGAGAGGTATTATGTACTAGGGTAACATAACATATCACTGTAGACTTCCTGAAATTATGAAAGCTTTGATGTTTCTCTATGTCATATAAAAAGAGACAAATACATGTGATAGGTATGTGAAAATTAGATAGTGATATTTGAAAGAAAATATTGATAAACTGAAAGATTATACATAAACCAATACCCTTCTTATTTCATGCTAAAAATACTTAGTGCATTTGAAAAAATGTAAATAAATTTTTATCCCTAAAAATACCTCCAAAAAATTGTACCCCCTAAAAACCCCCTCTATAGATTTTTTCCCCCTAAATTTAGGGGGAAAACCCCGGAGTTGGCATCGCTGTGTAAAACCCACCTATGTTAAAAGTTCAACTTTGTAGGTTATAACTTTTCTACCTGTATAATTCCTCCAATGGTCGTAACTAGGGATGGGCGTTGAATCAACGAACCGTTTTATTAAACTGTTTATTAGTCATCAACGGGTAAACTAGTTTAGGGCCTACCGATAAACTAGTCTACGCGTGAACGGAACGGTGCGTGCGACGGAGACCGTTCATCGCGACGCGACCGATCGACGGACGGGCGGTGAGGAACGAGCAATACGTTTATCTCTGTTCTGTTACAACCGACGACGACGTGTTTATGTCTCGCTCACTCGAAAGAACGACGAGAGGACAATATTATGTAATAATGACATTTGTTGAGTGGGCGGTGTTTTAACGAAATGAACTTTAAAGTAAGCTAACAAAGACGCAACTCTAATGACATTCTGAAATAAATAAATGTTTCAACTTTGTTTACGTAATTTTACCCATAACAATTAACATGATGACTCCTAAGCCTGGAAAAAGTATGAAGGGAAGTTCATTTCCACCGCTCACAGATTAAACCGTCTCGTCGTTCGTCGTCATCACTCGTCGCGTCGATCAGCAAACGACAACAAGTTTGTCAAAACAGTTGCTGAAAGTCGTTTAGTGAACAAAACTACTTTATTTGTCATAGTTTATTGCTCAATTCAGTATTCGTCGAAGACGTAAACTAGTCGAAAAAAAAACCTGTTTTTTCAACTAGTTTACGATGAATGATAAACGGTCTCGTTTCGTCGATCGAAAAAGCGTGGACGACCCACCACTAGTCGTAACTGGGGATAGTAAGTAACATAGATGATAAGTACTACTACTGAAATAGATATTTCACTTCCCCTGTTTGACGGTTCAAAAATGGAGGTTTGATGTAGCTCCTGGCGCCATCTGGTTAAGGTGCATTTGCACTACATAGCTATATATAGGTATAGATTTCAATATAATGCTAAATCTACGGGATTTGTATGTCAGAATTTTATGTTTCAAAGACCTTGATTTTCATAAGAACAGTGTTTATTTGTTATGTTTCCTTAGCAAATACACAATTCTCACAATTATAAAACCTTTGAAACATAAAAATCCGACAATAAAACAAAACGTAACAAAACTTAACCAAAAAGGTAAAATATTTTATTTTCACATATGATAATCGAAAATTATTATTGTTTAAGCACGTTATACTACTTATACTCTGTTTAGATCCAATTTAATTTAAACGTGAGCGAATACTAAAAAAGCTACTTATTCAAATGTCACTTATTTTTGGTGCAATAAATAAATACACACAATTATTTGGTGGAATTTAAACATTTTGCTTACGTTTAGATTAAATGGGGTCTGAACTGAGCTTACAACTTTACATTCTTAACACTATTGAATAAGTGATATGCAATAAAATAAATGAATCCGTAAATCTTTTTGTGTTATCAGTAAATAAAAATGGCATTTTACTGCTGAGGATTAAAAAAACCATAAGTTAAACATGAGAACATCATCACGATCAATAAAGATTTATGTTTTGTAGTAAATATTTCAATTTTATATAATTTTTGAATACAATCCAAATTTTAAACTAACTTTAATTCATAAACATACTAAAACCATGCGACCAATGTCAAATTCCTGTAACATGTGACTAGGAGAGTTGATAATATATTTAATATTGAATAAATCTTGCCAGATATAATTTCATATAAAATTATCACCAATTATTAATATATACAACGTGTTCCTTTTGATTTCCCATATTTAACTTTAGATAAATATTAGGACTATATTATGTCAACATTCAATGTTTACCGTTAAATCTAAAGCGAATTATGTATAAATATTTGGAGCACCACATAATATCATCACCATTATACTTAATAATTTAAGATATCTAGTATTATCTTCAAAACTATGCATTTTAGAACCCCATGGGAAATGAAGAATCACACCATGTATAAAGGACATTAGTTTGACAAAAGGAAGAAGAATTCCGTTTTATTTCTCTATCTAAAATACAAAGCAACACAATAATTATACGGCCTAACCAGAAAAATAAAAACCAGCTCTCAGCGTGCTTCATTTTTTATTGCAGGAAAACTACGAAAAGCTGGCATGTGATTAGCTAAATCTCTAACTTTCATTATTTCATATACATACTAAAATCATGCAACAAATGTCACATTCATGTAAGACATTATACAAAAATATACTGAGGAACGAAACATTTTATGCTAATATTTTACTACTATAAAACAAGAAATATAATGTGACCAGGCATTTATTTTAGGAGTTACCTAACAATATATTTATTATTAAATAAATCCTGCCAGATATAATTTAATATAAAATTATCACCAATAATTATTATACAAAGTGTTTCTTTTGATTTCCCATAAGTTTCGATTATTATTGTTATGTTTAAGCTGACATTTTATACACCTAATATAATTCAATCCTAAATACATTTATTTTATTAACATGTTATTGACAATTGACATTATGATTATTGTTATATTTAGGCTGATATTTTTATGTAATTTAATTTAAAATAGTTTAAATTAAATTACATAAAAATAGTAGTCTTTCCGTAGTGTTATTTTAACTACCATTATAATATTTAAGTATTATCCTGACATCTTGATATCACTTACTGTTCGCGCCAACACTGGCGCGACGTTTAATATAAACACAAAGGACATCACTACGTGAAGTATGGCCGACCGACTCAGGGGCGCTGTCAGAGAGTGACGAACACTTGCAATTAGAACCCCTTCCGCGCCGGATGCATTTTCAGCTCATCCCGAAACCTAGTGAACGCGAACGCGTGTGCGCATATTTATTTGTGCTCGTTAATATAATACCAAATTCGCCGGCGAACCGCGATAAATCTATCGATAATCCGCTCAACAGCTGTGTAGTGTAGTGAGAAGAAACCTCCGCCCATCCAGAACCACCAGCTCAACAATAAGGTCAGTCCCAGATTTCTCCAGCCCTCACATTAACCTATATACCTACTTCCCTCAGCTCATAGTCGCATGTGTAAGTTCCTAGCTTACACATTTCTTGGTCCATCGAGCCTTCGTGAAGCCCTTCTCCCTATTACCGGCGTTGGGCCTCATTAGAACCAGCACCTACAGTTCCACTCCGCCCAATTCTGCACATAAAATCAGCTCGATTATTTATATTTTGTCCAATTAATTCTGGCCAGGCCGCCCCGCCATTTAAAACCAAGTTACAGTCCATTCCCATTATCAATTCGGCACATTTAACATTAAACCCCTATTCTGTACTTTGATATTAACCTATATGTTAATTATTTAAATTATTTTGTGCATATTTCGGCCCATAAATTCATAGGAAAAACCCAAAAAAAAAAAATAAAAAAAAAATAGTGGGTAGGTTGTCGGCTTATTGTCGAACAAAGAACTCGAACATTCCAGAACTTCCCTAACGTACCTAATACATAATTTGTGCCAATAATATCTCATATAATTTTCTCAGCTCTTAATTACTTACAAAATATTTTAATGTTTGATTCGCATATAAAATAAGTAATAACTAGTGCGTATTGTGAATTACGTTCGGCTCATAACAGAATTGTGAATCGTCGTTGCATTACTAAGTATTTTATCTATATATAACGTTTATATCTTCATATTCTCAATTTTTAAAACACAATATTAATTAACTTAGCATTATTTTAATAGTTACGGGTTGCATAACATCTCAAGTGCCCATACTAACATCGTCGGCTCGCTTCGATACAGAAAACTTGATTTGTGTACCTACACGGCGCCCGTGCGAACAACAGCTGTTACATTCATTCTCAATTAGGTATTCTTCATAGAATAAATAGTGACCTTCACATTGAATTCATATCTTATCTACGTTCTGTGTCTATACAAAAATATTATTAGGTGTTACGTTACAGCTGTTTTAAATAAGAATTCTTATCGACGTTCTGTGTTTATACAAATATATTATAGGTGTTACGTTACAGCTGTTTTGAATAAGTCGGCACACTATTGAGATTGAATCTGCTCATACCTACTTACATTGTTTTCATTACGTTATTTTGTTTCTAACGCGCCCGCTAAGATTTGTTTATATTCAAACTTCAGGACATTAATATAATATTACAGACGACTTCTAACGCATTAATCTCCGCTCATCAAACATACACTAATACTATATTAGCATCAGGCGATCGGTCAGCTCATTTGTTAATTAACTCGTACACATTTTATGATAAAATTGTATACATTGTCGGCACATTATTAAAATCTATTTTCTGCGTTTTAATTAATTGCGCGCGTATTTTCCGCTCATTACTTTTAAATATTTAACTTAGTTACACGCATATATTTTTAAACATGCCTACAAAATCGCAAGCGGCCATATTTAGGCAAACTATAAAATCTATTAGTCGGCTCAGAGAGATCGCATTGGCATTACACAAAGGTGACTCAAAGTCTAACAAAACGGAGTTTAATGCGCGTTTTAAAGACCTACAAAATTTGAAACAAAAATTAGAAAATTTATACTGCGAAATTTTAGACGACGGCAGTGTTACAGAAGAAATTGAAAAGTTTTATACAGCCGGTTACGAGAACGCGCTATCCGAATATTATGATATTTTAACTGCAGCGGAAAATATAAGTTCCACTTCAGAGTCAAGTCAGCTCACTTCTGCCGTTCTGCCCAAAATTGAACTGCCAAAATTCAGCTCACGCGTTGAGGACTGGCCATCGTTTATTACGATTTTTAGGAGTCTTACAGACGACATGACGTCACTTACAGATGCAGTTAAGCTGCACTATCTTTTGTCTTGCCTATCGGGGGAGGCGCTCAGCATGATTGCGCATTTAAAAATCACAAATGATAATTACAGCGTCGCGCTCGATATACTCACACGTAGGTATGAAAACCGCCGTGTTCTGATAGATGGGTTTGTTGATATAATACTCGGCCTACCTAATATTCATATTCGATCAAGCATACGCGCGACGTTTTTAACTCCGCTCATTTCCGCACAAAGCGCATTAAATAATCTGCGTTTACCTATGGATAGTAATTACGTATTTGTGTCTATTGTAGTTAGAAAATTACGAGGCGAGCTCCGCACCCTGTTCGAAAGAAGATACGGCATCTCGGACACTCTGCCCACCTTAGGTGATTTGATTTCTTTTTTAGAGGAGCACGCGCGCTGTATCGAAACCGAGTATTCTAATGCAACGCGCGGTGTTACCTACTCACCACAAACTGGGCCCTCTCGTCAACACACACCCCCCGCAAACTCTCCGCGCAGTCCACGCTTTAGACCAATTAGTCCCGCGTATCCTCGTAATGCTCAGCGCTCGCCATCGGCTCACACTTTAAGTAGCTATCACGTCAGCCCAGTTCCTCATTACCCTCAACGCTACTGGCCCCTCTCCCCCCGAACAGAGCGGCGCGAGTACTCAGCCCGGAATACAGATAAACGCAAGCGGTTCTACTGCCCCTATTGTAGGAATACAGAACACAAACTTATCGCGTGTCCGAAATATAATGATCAGCCCACTCAAGGTCGTAAATGTCTAGGTCCGCATTTTGAAAATGAATGTCGTTCGACAAACTCATGCAAAGAGTGTGGAAGTGCAAATCACCACACCTCGCTTCATCGTCACGGAACTCCAAATTCTCAGGTGTCGTCAGCGCATTTGCTTCCTCCTCATTTACGTGCACAGCCCCGCCGGCGTGCTCAAGACAAGCCACATACCTACACGGCCTACACACAACATACGCGTGCACATCAATCATCATCATCAGACCCCAACCAATCGTCTGATCATGCACCGTCTACAACTCATCAATCTCAAAACAAAAAACAATGACTACCTACAATCACGGAGCACATAGAATTAGAAGATCAACCCAATAATTTAAAATGTCATTCAGCTCATAGTACACCTGCATCTCATTCAGCTCATAAAATATCTAAATCTAGTTCAGCCCAATATTCTGTAGAATCAGCCCAAGTAAATTCAACTCAGCACATAGAAAACCCATTAAAAACTCCAGTGTTACTTCCCACAGTCGTTTTAAATATATCTGATAAATGCGGAGAATATCACAAAGCTCGGGCTTTATTGGACTGTGGTAGCATGATAACGCAAATAACTCAGCGCATGACTAGAAATCTAAATTTGCAACCAAAACAATGTTCATTAAAAATTACAGGTGTAGGTGATCAGCACATACAAAATTCTAAAGGTTGGGTCACAATAACATTTAGGCCCACACACCGTGACACGCCATCTATTACTACTACCGCTCATATTCTCAAAGACGTTACAGGTTATTTACCTTTGCAAAAAATACCAGATTTTATACAAGACTCAGCTCATCAGCTCATTCCATTGGCGGATCAAGCTTATCATACTCCTGCGCCCATTGATCTCATTTTAGGCTCAGACGTTTTGGGTCACGTTTTGGATGGTACTAAGATTGCTTTGGGCCCGGGGAAGCCCATAGCCTTCGGCACGATTTTTGATTTTGCACTCATAGGACTCGTTGAGCACTCATGCGATTCACCTGTAGCTCAAGTTGGCTCTGCTCATGTTACTCATACTCATTATACTCAGTCGGCTCACTCTACACATTCTGCTCATTCTACTCATGATATTTGCAAAAGCCTGGAAAGATTCTGGGAGTCGGAAGAACCCCAGCCTCGTTCTGCTCATTCAAACCCGCTACACGAGCAATGTGAACACATATTCAGCTCAACCACCATTCGTGACGATTCAGGCCGTTACATGGTGACTCTTCCCTTCTTATCAGATGCACCCGTATTAGGTAGTACTCATGCTATTGCTCTACGTAGATTTCTCAATCTAGAAAAACGGTTGCAATCCGATCACACACTGCGACAAAAATATATAGAATTCATGAACGAATACATAAACTTAGGACACATGACACCGTGTCATCCGTCTACATTTACTCATAAACCTCATTATTATATTCCTCATCATGGCGTGTTTAAATCAGGTACTGACAAACTCCGCACAGTATTTGATGGCAGTTGTAAGTCATCCAATGGAGTCAGTTTAAACGATTGCCTGCACACAGGTCCAGCACTTCAACGAGACATTGTAGATATTATTATATCATTCCGCGCACATCGTATAGTATTCAGCACTGACATAAAAATGATGTTTAGAAATATTCTCTTAAGACCAGACCAAAGACACTATCAGCTCATACTCTGGCGATCGTCTCCAGAACGACCTCTGCTCACATATGCACTCAACACTGTTACATACGGATTGCGCTCAAGTCCATATCATGCTATCCGCACATTATTACAATTAGCTGAAGATGAAGGTCATTGCTATCCTCAGGCTGCCGAAATTTTGCGTAAATTTGTTTTCGTGGATGATGTACTTTGCGGCCATGACACCATAGAAGAAGCATCAGCACTCCAAACTCAGCTCATTGATTTGTTATCACTCGGTGGATTTAAACTTAGTAAATGGACATCAAACACACCTCAGCTCTTGCAAAGATTTCCAGACGATCAATGCGAAATGCCTAAAGACTTTGACATCAGCGCAGAGTCTCCATCAATTAAGGTTTTGGGTATTAGATGGATTCCCCGGTCTGATGAATTTACATATCACATCTCATTACCACCAGTTACCCACATTATAAAACGTTCAATTCTTAGCACAGTAGCTTCTCTCTATGACCCAAACGGTTGGGTTACACCCGTCATATTCCGTGCAAAAATACTTCTTCAAAGGTTATGGTTAACTAAATTGGACTGGGACGATCCCACTCCAAATAATATTACAGATGATTGGCAGCGCATCTATCATGATCTTCCGCACATCTCAGATATACATTTTCCCAGACATATCGCTCCACACAAATTCAAATCAACATACTCACTTCACGGCTTCGCAGATGCTTCGGAAAGCGGTTTTGCTGCAGTGATATATTTACAAGAATCAGCTCACAACGGATTTGTTAACGTTCACCTCATAATTGCTAAATCTAAAGTCGCACCGATTAAAAATAAACTCACAATCCCCAAATTAGAGTTGTCTGCTGCAACTCTATTATCTCAGCTCATGTTGCGTGTCTCCCAACAATTGTCTGCTCATCTCACAATTACACATCACATTTGTTGGTCAGATAGTACCATAGTGCTTGCATGGATAAAAACTCCGCCCCATCGTTTACAAACATTTGAATCAAATAGAGTAACAAAAATTAACTCAAATTCACTCACACTTAAGTGGCGTCATGTACCTTCCAAATTAAATCCTGCTGACTGTGCAAGCAGAGGATTATCAGCTCAAGCTCTCTCCGCTCATGATTTATGGTGGTCTCCTCCTTGGCTCAAATTGCCAGAGGATACCTGGCCCAAGATGCCTTCAGCTCATACTCGACAAGACTTGCCAGGGCTCAAACCAAAATACGTACCATGCAATTTCTCGATACCCGGTGTCGATAGTGATCTGCTCACTCGCTTCAGCTCTTTAGAAAAACTAACTGGTGTCACTGCCTACATGAGGCGATTCATTCGTAACTGTAAACTAAATTCAAACTCGCGACAACTAGGCCCTCTAACTGTAAGTGAACGTAGAGAAGCATTACTTTTCTGGATCCGCTCTGTACAGCAAAATGCATTCGCAGAAGATATTCACCGCCTGCAAACCGATAGAATCTGCACAGTACGACTACAACGTCTGTCGCCTTTTACGCAGGACGGTCTCCTCAGAGTAGGAGGTA
Source organism: Phengaris alcon alcon (assembly GCA_037179445.1). NCBI lineage: Eukaryota > Metazoa > Arthropoda > Insecta > Lepidoptera > Lycaenidae > Phengaris > Phengaris alcon. The sequence goes on from JAYRCH010000257.1 coordinate 72,715, forward strand.
GACTCACTCGTTCGGAACTCACATACGATGCTCAACACCCATTCATTTTGCCTAGTTCTAGTCCGCTCGTAGACCTCATAATAGATCACTATCATCGCATACACTGCCACCCTGGCACGGACACGCTACATGCTATTTTACGTCAGCAATTTTGGATATTATCTGCCCGCCGCATTATAAGGCACAGAACGTTTAAATGCATAAGATGTTTCCGTTGCCGCGCTCAGCCCGAAGTACCTATCATGGCTGACCTGCCAGCTGATAGAGTCATACCTCAGCCCGTATTTAGTCACGTATCAACAGATTTCGCCGGACCGTTTCTGCTCAAATCAAGTCAATTACGTAATGCTAAGTTAATTAAGGGATATTTTTGCATATTTGTTTGCCTCACTACAAAGGCGGTTCACTTAGAACCAGTCTCATCGCTCACTGCCGAAGCGTTTATTGCAACATTACAAAGGTTCTGCTCACGTCGCGGACTTCCGGTATTGATACGTTCGGATTGTGGCACAAATTATGTAGGAGCTAGGAATCATCTACTAGAGGTACAACAATTTCTCAATGACAATAACGACGCCATTTCTCATAAACTCTCAACTCAAAATATAACTTGGTTACTCAATCCGCCTAAAGCCCCATGGATGGGAGGTATCCATGAGATTAATGTTAAATCCACAAAGCAACTTCTATACCGTGTTATCGGTGAGCAACACCTCACTTTCGAGGAATTCTTAACTCTGCTCACTAGAATCGAAGCTGTGTTAAACTCTCGGCCCATCAGTCCACTTTCGTCCGACCCCACGGACTATCAGCCCCTTACTGCTGGCCACTTTCTCATTGGCCGTCCGCTCACAGCTCTCCCCGAGCTGACTCTAGATGAAAGAGTAATATCTCCGCTCAAACGCTTTCAGCTCATTCAATCACTCTCTCAGCGCTTTTGGAACCTTTGGACCAAGTCCTACCTCCATACCCTTCAAATCCGCTCCAAATGGCTTTCCTCTTCCTCTCCACCCAAAATTGGAGAACTGGTTCTGCTCAAGGAGGACAATTTGCCTCCTCTACAATGGAAGATGGGAAGAATCTCACGTCTGCTACCTGGGAAGGATGGAGTCATCAGAATTGTGGACTTGGACACGACTCAAGGCCAACTGCGGAGGCCTGTCGGCAAGATTGCCCGGCTCCCACTGGATTCTGCTCAGGATGGGGCTCAGCTCGCCGCCTGTGCGGGCCCCCCAGGATGTTCGCGCCAACACTGGCGCGACGTTTAGAATAAACACAAAGGACATCACTACGTGAAGTATGGCCGACCGACTCAGGGGCGCTGTCAGAGAGTGACGAACACTTGCAATTAGAACCCCTTCCGCGCCGGATGCATTTTCAGCTCATCCCGAAACCTAGTGAACGCGAACGCGTGTGCGCATATTTATTTGTGCTCGTTAATATAATACCAAATTCGCCGGCGAACCGCGATAAATCTATCGATAATCCGCTCAACAGCTGTGTAGTGTAGTGAGAAGAAACCTCCGCCCAGATCCAGAACCACCAGCTCAACAATAAGGTCAGTCCCAGATTTCTCCAGCCCTCACATTAACCTATATACCTACTTCCCTCAGCTCATAGTCGCATGTGTAAGTTCCTAGCTTACACACTTACTATTATGAAAATTTCAAAAAATCTTATAACATGTAAGTAAATATAATTTTTAAATAAAGTACTAGTTTTATAAATTGTTCAGGTTGTATTTTTTGGTGATAATTCTATTTTTTTTAATTGAACAATGTGGTGCATATCTGTAATAGACAACTTTAAACGTAAAATTAGAACCATATGAAAATATTAAATGTTTACATTAATATATCAAATCTGAAACGAAATATGTATAAATATTCGACGCACCGCATCAGCTCACCACCATTATACTTAATAATTTAAGATAGCTATTATCTTTGCATGCATTTTAGAACCCCGTGGGAAATTAAATATTATGTATTAAAAAGAACATTAGTTTGACAAAAAGAGAAGGATCTCCGTCTTGATTCTCTATCTAAAATACAAATAAATAAAATAAATTTAGGGCCTAACCAGGAATATAAAAAAACCTGAGCGTGTTTCATTTTTTATTGCAGGAACACTACGAAAAGTTGGCATGTGTTCCGCTTAATCTCGAAGATCTGTTATTAATTATTATATTTTTAATTTAATTTAGTGCATATGGCCAGGTTTTGTATATTTCCGCTCAAGCTACAAAAACAATACCTTATAGTTTATATATAACATTAAACAATTGTAAACAATAATAAGTAGTAGCTGTAGGCTAAGCTGGTGATGATCTCTCAAACGAGATTAATATGTTTCTTTAAGTTTTTTTAAGGGGCATCAAACATGGCATAGATAATTTAATATTTTATGTTTAAATACAATATCGCTTGCTGTACAGTTTGTATAAACTATCACAGATGCTAAAGATACTATGTACTTTCAACTTAGCGATAACGCGCCCGCGCTATCAGATATTACAGTACACTTCATATAAATCTTCAGACATCTTAAAATAAAATATCGCACAAATTAAATATCCTAGACGCCTTTAATGCACTCAAAAATAGAATACATAATATCAATATTGGTCTAAGATCAGATATATAGAATATTATAAGATTATATTATTATTTAGAATATAGAAAATTATTATTAATAATATCCTCATCTGTTATTAATTTGCGATAAGTTTTATATTAAAGATAAAAATCAAATTAACATATTGCAAATAGGCTGCGTATTAAAATTATGTGCGGATAATATTAATATACATATGCAATGCTATTTAGATTTTTATCTATCATATAAAACTTATCGTAAATAAATAACAAATAAGGGTACAATATATTCCTCATAACGTAGCTCGTACCATACAGGGATATATATAGGTTAAGTCAAAGGGATAAAGTTCCCAACATTTTTTTTGTATTTTCTACAAATCCAAAGATATTTTCAGATTAATAGCGGCATTACTAGCATTAAAAATAATAATAAAGCTCATTAGCTAGATAAAAACTATTTAAAAAATAGAGAAGAGACAAAAATTTATTAATTTTTATGAAAAAGTTAAAAGTAAAAAATCTCGAAAAATATTAATTTTTGAATATAGGTTTCATTGTAGACAATATTGGAAATGATGGGAAATCCAACCTTTTAAGGGTTCAACATCGACTTAACTTGTAACTCTGTATATTAATGCTTTCTATTATTGGACCAAGGCCTCCCCCAAGGACCTCGTTCCCGCCTGATTGCAGTGCATCTTGCACAACGCGATATCTCTTTCTAGGGGCGGCCACGGCGTCACGGCGGCGTCACGGCGTCACGGCGGCGTCACGGCGTCACGGCGACTTCGTCCATCCTCCCAAGCAATGCTTATATTTGTCCCATGTTCGGGATCCAATTCTTAAGCCAAAGGGCTTTGACGATGCTTGTTTTAGTACTCAGAATTTCAGACATGTTGAATTCATAATACTGAAAACTAAAAAGCAGTGGTTTAGTGTACGAACTATTAAGTAACTTTATGGTTTTATGATGATATGATTAAAAAAATTGCATGGTGCTAAAAAGAAAAATGATACCTAAATCTTGACCCTTGTTCAGAGCTTCTCAAACTTATTTTAACTGTTTAAACCCAGCCTAAGCTAATATAGGTATTACCTTTTAAGTAGTTGTAGTTTTAGTAGCCTTATACAGGTGTATGCAGAGCAGTCCCGATAACTTCGTGGGCTTATAATAGGGCAGGAGATATATCCATTGGTACAAGTTAATGGTCATTTGCTTTTAATCGATTGTTATTTTAAAATTATTTTTTTAGAATTTTGAAGCAAAAAAAAATATTTTTTTACATTTCTGTAATGAGAAAAGGTAGTATTATCAGAGCATAGCTCCTAAGTCAAGGTTTTAGTTTAGAAATGCTACTGTGACCCTTATTTGCCTCACGACGCCCCTGGATTAGCCTGCAACATCCCAGGGCGTCGCGACGCACAGTTTGGGAAGCCCCGTCCTAGATGATAGTTACTGCACTTGATAAAAATTAAATATGCTGCTTACCTTTTTATTTTATTTTCAATATTATGATGAATGTTCAGTCGCAACTCACAAGTAAAAAGGAATATTTTTTCTTTGACACTGAAAAATTAAAAATTAAACGTTAGGAAAAGATTATGTGTTTAAAAGATTATTATTTATTTTGATGATAATTTCAAAAATTAGGGCTCCGTTTGTTTTACCCAAACGAATTGCAGGCAACAGCTAATCTTTGCTAGGTAACTTTAAAAGGCCAATTACAACTAATAAGTACTAATATTAAATTGCACTAATATAAATTGCAATAATAAATAATTACATAATAATGCCGGAAAAAATTTGTTGGGTACGTAAAAAAAGGCCTGTCTCTGCAGACTGAATTTGATATCCTTAAACTAAGATTGCTGCAAAGAAAGGCCATGTTTCTATACAAAATGCAGATACACATATATACTGGAATATGGAATCAAAAATAGTTCGAATTAATAAAATATTTTGGACATTTTATGGCAATGCACAGCGGACATAAAATCGTTATCGACATCGTCGTATAAGTTCTAACACCACGTAAGTAATTTTTTTGGCGGTTTTGACTTTTTGATGCCATTCGCTAGGGGATCGGAAGACGCGCTGTTTCAGCCAATCAGAAACAAGTGAAGAGTAACTGCACGTTATTTACCGAATCGGTCGAAATCTCTCGGAAACAGTACGTAAGTCAGCAGGGCTATTACATACAAGCATTTACATGAATTCCAACGAAGTTGAATTTACATGAATTGAATTTACATGAATTCCAACGAAGTTGAATTTACATGAATTCCAACGAAGTTGGAATTCATGTAAATGCTTGTATAAATTCTCCCAGCCAATTGGTATTACGGGGTATTACGCAACTATGTACTTACCTATGAAACTATGTTGGTCATGAAGAGTGAACTATTGTTGTATTGAAATTTGCGTTTTGTTGTGTGTATTAGCACCATGTAATCTATTTAAATTTTATGTTATTCATTAATTATATAAACTAATAAGGACTTAAAAAGAGCATTTCAAATAAATTGTGTACTTTAAAACACCGCCGATGTTTTAATTTCATATTTAAAACAATTTATATAAATTTAGAAAAAACCATCATGTGTAATATTCAAACGCAATATTGTCACTTTACTTCAAAATTATACACCATGCCATACAATATCATAACCTAAAATATGTCAAACATTTTTGAATTTAAAAATAAGTTCAATAAATTTAGATTTTTATAGAAAAGATTATTGGATTATTTTCGGACCTATGAGATACCATCATTGAATTGTTTTGTAAACTCACAGGCCACAATGTTTATTATGACTGAAAAGAACCAATAAATCAAGAGACAAGATTATTTGCGATCGACGTTTCGTTAATAGTGGTGAAGAAAATAATATTATTTTAGAGGTATTTCTGTGGAGATGGAACAAACATGCACAAAACTAATTACGAATGTGTACTTAGAACATAATACGAATTGAGATAGGACAAAGTGACTGTACCATTTTTTCGTGCTTGTTTGCTCTATCCACCCAATTCGTACATCTGGCATATACAGAGTGGTCTTAATCATGACAATTTACTTCGAATTTATTTTAACTCGAAAGGAGTAGATTTAGTTTACAGAACTGGCATTATTTAGTCGCCGGATTTAGTAATTCAGTATTAGGTATGTGTTTGGTGTTTTCACACTATTCCCTAAGGATATTCCAGAATTATAGGCAACATCCCTATTGAAACTGAATGAATGAAATGACAACGTGACGCAAATGAATAATGAACTCTTAAAATGAACTAGTTTAATCGCACGACTCATTCACGAACTACACACGTCTACGTCTAGTGTGGAAGTTGAACACACCAATAGAGGTGTAAAAGTAACGAAAAAAAGCGTACCTGTATGTATTCGTTACTATAACAATTAGTACTCGTTACTATCGTTACGTGACTACTTACTCGTTACTTCTGATACCTCATAACATGCTATGTAATATTTGATCCTTACATAATTATGAATTGGCGTTTTGACGTACTGGCCACTTTGACTTCAAAATATATTTACCGCTATTTACTCATGCATTTGTTTTTTCGAAAACCGTAATTCATTTGTTTTTTCCTCTTTTGGTTTTTTTTCTTTGCGTCACTCTGTTTGCAAAATGGAAAACTTGAAATATCGTTTTTGATTCCAACGTTTTCGTTCTGGAAATTTCGACCTGCAGAACAAGCCCCGTGGACGGCCGGAGACCAAAGTTGATAATGAAGAATTGAAGGTTATTGTGGAAGCGGATCCATCGCAAACCACGTCCGAGTGATAAAATTGTTTTAATCCACTTGAAGCAAATTGGGAATGTGAAAAAGCTTGAAAGGTAAGTACCTCATGAAATGAGTGCAGCAAACTGACAAACGCGCGTCGACTGCTGCGTTACATCACTCAACCGGCACAATAATGAAGATATTTTAAATCGAATCATTAACTGTGATGAGAAGTGGATCCTGTACGATAATAGGAAACGCTCAACGCAATGGTTGAACCCTGGCGAACCAGCCAAAGCCTGCCCCAAGCGGAAATTGACCCAAACAAAGTTACTTGTGAGCGTTTAGTGGACTAGTGCCGGTGTCGTTCACTACAGCTTTCTTAAATCTGGCCAGATGATAACGGCAGATGTCTATTGCCAGCAACTGTAAATTACGATGGAAAAGCTAGCTGCTGAACAATCGAGGTTGGTCATTCGCTCTAGGCCACTGCTGCTTCAGGACAACGCTAGACCACACACTGCACAACAGACGGCTACCAAATTAGAGGAGCTTCAACTGGAATGTCTAAGACATCCACCGTATTCCCCGGACCTTGCTTCAACAGATTACCATTTTTTCGAAATTCGGATATTTTCTTGCAAGGGAAAAAAATCAACTCCGATGGGGAATGTATTTATAAATGTTTATGAATGTCCAATGTAGGCACATTGGACATTCATAAACATTTATAAATACATTCCCCATCGGAGTTGATTTTTTTCAAAGATTTTATTGATTTCTTGTCTGAATGGTTTATTTAGTAAAGGAATCAATGGACTACCTATGAGATGGCAAAAGTGCATGGATAGAATGGTATATACTTTGATTAAATAAATTTATATTATGTTTAAAAAAAAATCGACTTTATGTTCCTCCTTTACAAAACGCCAATTTCATATGTAATGACATATGTTATTTTAGAGCAACAAATCAAGTCGTATTACGTACGCGTATAGTATGATGTCGCAACATTCATAATTTGTAGAAAACATACTTATACATTACATACCAAGCTGCATTAGGTGCATTTTTTAACTTTTCGTATTTTGAACCAGACTTGTGTTGTAAGTTATTCGAAATTTAGTTTAATTTAATATAACTTCCCACACCGATTTCGGTAACGGTGGCCGGTTTATAGTAATTTATAGTGCCCAAGTGTGTGCGCAGTACACAACAGCACTCTCTCTTCCTTTGCTCTCATAACCCAGTAGGACGGATAGCCGACACGACTGGCGAGAGATCAGGCGCAGGTCCGACTTTTTACATGCCCATCCGACGCATGAATCATCTTTCTTGTCAGACAATCGGGTGATCAGCCTGCATTATCCTAACCAAACTTGGAACCAACATATTTGTTGTTCCAATGCGGGAATCGAACCCACGACCTCCGAGTCGAGAGCCAAGCTCTAATCACTAGACCACACAGCGTTAGAGAAGGAGACTCTTCTCGCTCGACGCCGGGCCCCTGAAAAGGACCTTACGGTGGAAACCAACATCTGGGGCATAGCCCCTCTAATTGGGATGACGCGCCCAGTACGAGTACTGGGCGCAAAGAGTCGATTTTTTGGGAAGACCCCCCGCGACAGAACGCGGGGGAAACACGAAGTCAAAGGAATGTCGATATGCCAATCCAGGCCCAACCAAGACCGGCGGTCGGCTCCAAGCGGCGCGTGGGGGTCCCGACCCGGGGGCCGGGAAACGTGTGTGGGTCCACTCCCTCACGCGCCGCGCTTACCGGACCGCGGACACGAACGACATGGGGAAAGGGGGGGAAAAGTAAAAAGAAAAACTTCCGGGCCCCGACTTTTTGTGTCGGGGGGGAAGGTGCGTCAAGGAGGCGACGGGGTGGCAAGAGGGCTGCCACTCCGACAGGCCCCAGACGATTTTTAGAAAGTTGCACCGGTAGATTTTTGTTTTCTACCGGTGCAGGGGGAAGGAGAAGCAGGGGACTGCGATCCCGCGGTGGCAGAGCGCTGTTACAAGCGCCTCGGTGTGGCGTACGTCAGTGCGCCAGGACTCCTCCTCTTCGAGGGCGGTGGTCGGGCGCGCCGTTGCGCCTAGACTCCTCCTCTTCGAGGGTGGGGGGGCGCATCATTGCGCCTGAGCTCCTCCTCTTCGGGGGTGGCGGGGCTCCGATGGGTCTGCCGGGGGAACAGCGTCCCTCGGCAGGATGTAGCGGTCGGGCGGGCGGGCGTGCCACGGCGCCAGGTCGGTCAGCTCGACTAGGCGCGAGGCATCCGCTCGCGCGAACATGTTTGTGGCGAGTCGGGCCACAAAGGCCTCCACACTCTCCATCCTAAGATCCCTCTCAATGGTGGAGTTGCGGACGTACCAGGGGTCGCCCGCGATGTAGCGCAGCACCCGGTTTTGGGCTCTCTGCAGCGTCCTTTTCTGGGGTGCAGAGAGCAGATGGTTCCACGCGGGTGCTGCGTAGGTGAGGCGGGGCCTTATGTAGGTCTTGTACAAGGCCGTCCGCATGTTGAGGGGGATCTGTGGAGATGAGAATGCGGGGTGTAGCTGCGCGGTGGCCGCTCTGGCCATTGCCACTGCCGACTGTCGCTGGGCGACCATGGAGAGACGGCGATCTATGACGACACCTAGTTACTTCGCCGTTCTCCATGGTATTTCGGCGTCTCCGATCTTCAGAGGAGCTGGGAACCCCCTTCTCGTAGTGACGGCGAGCGCTTGGGACTTACCTGGATTGACGGATAGTCGCCAGTTGCTCAGCCAGTCAGGGAGAAGGTCCAGCGTCCTCTGAAGTTTTATTGCAGCGTGATCAGAAGTCAGAGAGCTGGCTATGAACGCCGTGTCGTCGGCGTATAGCGCTGCGGTGGTGCCAGGGTCTTTTGGAACGTCGCTGGCATAAAAATTGTACAGGCTCGGCGAGAGCACGCTGCCTTGAAGCACACCGGCGGTGATGGGGCGCTCGCTGGAGAAGACGCCGTCGACGTGCACCTTGAAGGTGCGGCCGGAAAGGAAGGATGCTATAAGCCTTACCACAGGGGGTGGGACGTTGGCTCGGATGAGCTTGAAGAGCAGACCTTCATACCAAACACAGTCGAACGCCTTTTCCATGTCGAGGAAGACTGCGACCGAAGATTCCTTCTTGTTCGCCGCAACGGACAGATGGTGGATGACTTACCAGCTGGAGGGTGGTGCTGAGCTCCGACCTGAAACCGAATTGGTCCTCACGAGGAGGGAGGTGGGGCGCAAGGTGCTTAAGGAGAAGGATTTGAAAAGTTTTGGAAAGGGTTGAGAGGAGGGTTATGGGGAGGTAGCCCTCTGCCCTTCTCAGGTTTTTGTGGGGTTTGGGGATAGTAGTGATTATCCCCAACTTCCAGGTGGTGGGAAAGTGGCCGGTCCTGACGATTCCGTTGAACAGGCGGGTCAGGGCGGCCACCGTCCTGAAAGGGAGATGACGAAGGGCAGAGTTGTGAATACCATCTGCTCCGGGGGCCTTCTTAGGTTTGAGGCGTGCGATGACTTTCTGGACTTCCCTCGGAGAGAAGGAGAAGGAAGGGGGAGGAGGGAGAGAGTAGGAATACCTTACCTCCTCGGAGGCCGTTCGGGCGTGGTCCGTTGTGGTCGTTGGCAGTGGTGAAAATTGGCGCTCGAGGTGTTCAGCATGAATTTCTGCTCTGTCCTCTGCACGGTACCTTAAGTTACCATCAGGGTGGAGCAGGGAGTAAACAGGGGCAGTGGCTCTGGTAAGACTGCGGCAAAAACGGTGTAAAGAGGGCCAGTCCTCACCCGCCTCCTGGATGCGTCGGGTCCAGTTTTCCGCACTGAGGAGCTCTAAATGAGATCTTACCTCTGCGGTGATGCGGTTAAGCTGCGTCTTTATCGCTGGGCATCGGGTGAGCTGCCATCGTCGTCACAGGCGCCATATCTTGTCGGCGATCAGGTCCGCTAAGTGGTGAGGTAAAGGGGGCCGCTTGTATTGGCGGTGGGTGGGCGGCTGGGTAGCCGCGTCCATAGCAGCTGCAATCGCCCCGGTGAGCTGCTCCATCATGGCTTCGACGGTTTCAGCAGAGTTCACCGGGAAATTTGGCGTGTTCTCGTGCAGCTGCAAGGAAAAGGCGTCCCAGTCACGGACTGGGTTGGAGGGGAGGGGGGGGACGCTGACCGGGGAGGCCGGATCGGATGATGGCCAAGACCGGGAGATGGTCTGAGCCATGGATCACGTCGAGTACCTCCTGGTGAAGGTCGCCTGCGATGCGATGGACGATAGCAACGTCCAAGACGTCTGGGGAGTACGAGGGGCTCTCAGGGTAATGGGTGGGGGTGGCTAGACCACACATGATATAAACTCTTAGCCTGGACAGCCAGAGTAGTATGGGGGCTAAACCCCCAGGTAATAAAGCTTATATATATAGCAGTGTGATAGAACCAACTATTGGATCTTCCTGTCTCCCAGTGCGTATTAATGTCCCGCTCACTCCGCGTTTCGTGCCGTCTCGTTCTATTCGTGTTGTAGTGACTAGCTCACTCCGCGTTAGTGCCGACTCGCTCCAAACGTGTCGAGTGTCTCGCTCACTCCACGCTCGTGCCGACCCGCTCTGGTGCAGTGCCGTTATACCCCATACAGCGATCGTCAATCCACTCCTTATTCGTAAGAATAACGAGCGGATTGCCGCCTTGCTGAGGGGTTGCACTGCCTTTGGCCTCCCGTTGGAAACTTGTTTCCAACGTCGGGTCACGGGGAGCCAGCCTCTCTAAGTTTTAAACCGTGCAAGTACGTACACTTTCGTGACTATTTTGACACTAGATACGTGTTCCGTGTTTAGTTTTTATCGTGTTGTGTGATTACCTTTATTACTTTGCCTGTGTCTATGTGTACATGTTGTATAGTGTTGTTTTTATGACATTATGAACATGTCCCTTATTTTCTATGGTGGACGCTAATATAGTCCCCGTCACCATGGCCGATCGTGGTTCGCGGCCGCATAGCCGCGACCGCCCCAGCCATTCCCGCGCCAGCTCTGGTGCGTCGCGCAGCGCTACCTCATCGAGGTCCAGCTCGCGCGCGTCCGAGCGCGCGTACCAATCCGCCACCGAGCCCAGCTTGAGCGGCACGGATACCGCTCGCCCCGGGCCGTCCTCGGTATTCTCGCGGGGGTGTACTGACACCCCCCCACCCCGCTCAGCCGATAAGGGTTCGGCCTCTCCGCCGCGCCCCATGCGCCGCACTGAGGAGGTGAGCGCCCCGCGCCCACCGCCTGCACCATCTTCAGTGAGCCCACAGCTCGCCCTCTCCTCCTCGCCGTGCTCCCCACCGCAAGAAGACCGTAGAGGGGTAAGTGTTCTTGCTCCGAGGGCCCCCGTACCGGCCCCCTCGTCGAGCATCATGCCACCGCCCCCTGCTCCTCCCGTGCAGGTCACCAAACGGCAGCGTCAGGAGGTGTCTTCCGACGTCTCGCCTCCTGCCAAACGTGCCGACCCTCCGACTACGTACGCCGCAGCGACTACTGCTGCCTGGACTGGATCCCCCGTGGCCTCTACCTCGAGGGCCCCCTCACCGATGGAAGTGACCACGGTAACCTCCGTCACCCCCGCAGCGAACGCGACCTCACCGCCGCCGAAACCAGTCCCCCGGTGCCCTCCAATTATCGTGGAGAAGATGGAGAACTGGATCAGGCACTTCCGCTGTCTTAGAGACCTCCTAGGACACGCCCCCACTGCAAAGCCCCTAGGTCAAGGCGTCAAATTCTCCCCCCAAGGGGAAAGAGAATACAGGTGCATACAAAAATACCTAGCTGAACTCAGCAAAACGGAGCAGATCAGCTGGTTTTCATACGCCCTCCCCCAAGATCGTGGATTAAAGGTGGGTATATACGGCCTACCCACTAACACACCGACAGAGGAGCTCGCCACTGAACTAAACAATTTAGGATACGAAGCAGAACACGTATCCCGTATCCTCGCCCGTAAGGACCGTCCCGGGATTGTTTATTTTGTCCTCCTCAAAAGATCTCCGAATCTGGTACCCGGAATATATCAGATAACTGAGCTTCTGAATATGCCGGGTATCAGGGTCGAAGTCTGGAGAGGAAAGAGCGGTCCCGCTCAGTGCCACCGGTGCCAACAATTTAGGCAGTCCAGCAAAAATTGCCACCGTAAGTTAGCATGCGTAAGGTGTGCCGAGGAGCACGCCGCTAGCGACTGCCGCCATCCCATTTCCAACGAGCCCACCTGTGTTAACTGTAAGGGGGGCCATCCGGCAAATAGTAAGAACTGCCCCGTCTTCCGCAGAGAAGCGCGAAATTGCAATGCAGGTCCCATTGCACGCACCACTAGGGAAACCCGTACTGCCCCCCCTCGTTCAACCAATGACCCCCCCATCCCGGAGCAAGGGGTTCCCCCACCACCGCCTACCGCCACTTCACTCATGGCAGAGGCCAACGAACCCACCCCCTGCCTCGCTTCCACCACCCCCGCCCCTGCTGCTCGGAAGGTGAGAAGAAGGAAAAAGAAGGCCCCCAAGTTCAGGGCCACTTCCGCGGCTGCCACGGACTCGGAGTTTGAGCCCCTAGCGCTCCCGCTGCCCCAAACAGTCGCCGCCGTACCGGACCCCCCTACCTCAGCGCACCCCGTGACCCCTCGCCCCCACGCGCAAAGCGCGCTGCCCAACCAGCCACTATCACTACCGAAGTGACCGAGGTCAGCACAGAGCCCGCAAACCCGGCAGTTAAAACCGCCACCCAGCCCTCTCGTGCCCCCCCACTCTCTCAAAGCCGGGAGTCCCCCAGGAACACGGTTGAGCTTCTTCAAGCACTACTCTCCATAGCCTTGGATACTTTTAATAAAATCCTGTCCGGGGACGAGATCCTCCAAACCCTCCTCAAGGCCCTCCCGGAGGGGGCCACCCTCTTTGCAAATCTAATCTTTTTATGGATCCCCACGCCCCAATATCCCTAAAGATCGTCCACTGGAACGTCCGGGGGATCCGCGGCAAGGTGATCTTGATTCGCCACCTCCTTCGGGTGTACGAGGTGGACGTTGCCTTGTTGAGTGAGACCCTCCTGTCCCCCCAGGACCGTTTCAATGCCCCCGGATTCCACGTCTACCGCCAGGATTTTCTGGGGGGCGAGCGTGTGTGTCGAGGCCTCGCCGTATTGGTCGGTAGGAGGATTCTGCACCAGCTCCCCCCCCCCCCCCCCCGTGGTTTCTTCACTATACGCCCTTGGTATAGAACTGCTCCTCGGGTCGCACCGTACACGCCTATTCGCGGCATACAAACCTCCGGGGTCACGCTTAGATATCTCCGACATCCACAGGCTCCTATCAGAAGAGCCGACTGTGATTGCCGGAGATCTAAATTGTAAGCACCCCGGATGGGGCTCTCGCTACTCGAACGCGGACGGAAACCGACTGCACGCAGACTCGGTACGAGTCGGATATTCTGTGGTGGGCACATACACGCCCACCCACATTGCAGCTGCACGAGTTCACACCCAATTTCCCGGTTGATTCTGTAGAGACCGTCGAGTCCATGACGCTGCAGATCACCGAGGCGATTACAGCTGCAATGGATGCGGCAACCCAGCCGCCCACCCGCCGCCACTTCAAGCGGCCCCCTCTCCCCCGCCACATCGCTGACCTCATTGTGGAGAAAAAGCGCCTGCGCCGCAGATGGCAGCGCACGCGTTGCCCCACGCAGAAGGCGCAACTCAACCGCCTCACTGCAGAGGTAAAGGCCGCGCTCGAGGACCTCAATGCTGCGGACTAGACCCGACGCATCCAGGAGGCGGGAGAGGACTGGCCCTCCCTCCACCGCTTTTGCCGCAGCCTCACCGGAGCCACCGCCCCCGTGTGCCCCCTGCTCCACCCAGATGGTAACCATAGGTACCGTGCAGAGGATAGAGCGGACATCCATGCCGAGCACCTAGAGCGCCAATTCTCACCGCTGCCGACGAACGCAACGGAACACGCCCGAGTGGTCTCCGAGGAGGTAAAGGTTTTCCTACTTCCCCCCCCCCCCCCCCCATTTCCCTTTCTCACCAAAGGTGGTCCAAAAGACCCTCAGCCGCCTTAAACCTAAAAAGGCCCCCGGTGCAGATGGCATCCCCAACTCCGCACTCCGTCACCTTCCCTTTAGGACGGTGGCCGCCCTGACTCACCTCTATAACGGCATTGTCAGGACCGGTCACTTTCCCTCCCCCTGGAAAATGGGCCTGGTAGTAACCATCCCCAAACCCCACAAAAACTTAAGGAAGGCCGAGGGCTACCGGCCCATTACCCTCCTTTCATTCCTATCCAAAGTGTTTGAACTTCTCCTCCTTAAACATCTCTCTCCTTACCTCCCTCGTGAGGAACAATTCGGGTTTAGGTCCCACCTGAGTACCACCCTCCAGCTGGTACGTGTTGTACATCACCTGTCCGTTGCGGCAAATAAAAAGGAATCATCGGTCGCGGTCTTCCTAGACATGGAGAAGGCGTTCGACAGTGTCTGGCATGAGGGTCTGCTCTGTAAACTCAACCGGGCCAACGTACCTTCGCCTCTGGTAAGGCTATTAGCCTCTTTCCTTTCCGGCAGGACCTTCAGGGTGCGCGTTGACGGAGTCCTCTCCGGCGAGCGTCCCATCACCGCTGGGACCGCAAGGTAGTGTTCTCTCTCCAGGGCTCTATAACTTCTACGCCAGCGACGTGCCCGCGGGCCAGGGCACCACCGTGGCGCTGTACGCCGACGACACGGCGTACTTCACCTCCTCTTTGACCACCGAGCATGCTGCCATCAAGCTCCAGAGGACGCTGGATCTCCTCCCTGACTGGCTGAGCAAATGGAGACTTTCTGTCAACGCAGGCCAATCCCAGGCGCTCGCCGTCAGCACGAGGTGTTCCCTCCCGGCGCCTCTGAGGATTGGTGATGCTGTGATCCCGTGGGGGAGGACAGCTAGGTACCTCGGGGTCACCCTGGACCGCCGACTCTCTATGGCCGCCCAGTGTTCATCAGCGGTGGCGAAGGCGAACGCGGAGGTAGCGCTGCTGCGCCCAGCCTACGCGTCCCCGCAGATCCCCCTGAGGATGCGCATCGCCCTCTACCGGACGTACTGTAGAAGTTAATTCCAAAAGGTCTAATGGTACAAAAACTAAACTAGGAGTACCAGAGGGGTCTATTTTGGGCCCTTTTCTATTTCTCATCTATATAAATGATCTACCTTATCTAGTTAATGATAAGCATGAGATAGTACTTTTTGCTGATGACACTTCACTAATTTTTAATGTGAAGCGACGACAATCTAACAATGACGAGGTAAATAGTGCTCTCTCAAAAATAGTACATTGGTTTAACGCTAATAATTTACTGTTGAATTCTAATAAAACAAAATGTTTAAAGTTCAGCTTGCCAAATGTTACGCAGGCACAAACCAATATACTATTAAATAATGAGAAAATGAAATTAGTAGACACCACTGTATTTCTAGGTATAACATTAGATAGTAAGTTACAGTGGGGACCACATATTGCTAAATTGGCAGATAAGCTGAGTTCTGCAGCATACGCTGTTAAAAAAATTAGAGAATTACCGACATAGAGACCGCGCGATTAGTTTACTTTAGCTATTTTCATAGCATAATGTCGTACGGCATCCTCTTGTGGGGAAACGCTGCGGACATTAATACAATATTTGTGCTGCAGAAACGTGCTATACGTTCTATTTATAAGATGTCGACTTTTGAATCTCTAAGGGAAAAGTTTAAAGAAATAAAAGTTCTGACCGTCGCATCGCAATATTTGGAAAATGTGTTATATGTAAGAAAGAATCTAAACAACTTCCAAAAAGAAATGTGATAATCATTGTGTAAACACTAGAAATAAGAACAAGTTAGATATGCCAGTGTTCAGACTAAGCAAAGTTAGTAAATCCTTTAAAGGCCAATGTATACGCTTATACAATATAATCCCAGAAAAGGTTCAAAAACCTTCCCATTAATAGTTTAAAAAAGTAGTTAAAGAACGTTTGTGTGCCAAAGCGTATTATAAAATTAATGACTTCATTCAAGACGGCACGCCTTGGGAATAAGGTGGCTCCTTATCTTATCTTATTATTTGTTACATAGACATAAGTAAACATTGTAATAATTTTGATTTTAAAAGAATAATTTTCCATCTTTTGGTAAAAGATGGCCCCAGACGAGTTTCTTGCCGGCTCTTCTCGCTGGGTTAGTTCTCGAACCGGTGGTAGGCATCACGTAGTATCGACGTTTAAAAAGAGTATTTAAAAATACCAATTTTGAATAAAAAAAATTTGATTTGATTTGATTTGTACGTACGGTCCCGCCTTACGTACGCGGCACCCGCGTGGCACCACTTGCTCTCTGTACCCCAGAAAGGGTTGCTGCAGAGAGCCCAAAACCGGGTGCTGCGCCGAATCGCGGGCGCACCGTGGTACGTCCATAACACCACCATCGCAAGGGACCTCAGGGTGGAGAGCGTGGAGGCCTTCGTGGCCCAGCTCTCCGCGAAGCTGTTCGCGCGAGCGGATGCCTCGCGCCTGGTCGAGCTGACCGACCTGGCGCCGTGGAATGCCCGCCCGCCCGACCGCCACCGCCTGCCAAGAGATGCCGTCCCCCCGGAGGACCCAGCGGAGCCACGCAGCCCGCCCCACCGCCCCCGAAGAGGAGGAGCCCTGACGCACTGATGCGCCACACCCAAGCGCAATGATGCGCCCCGGCGCAACAGCGCCCCCACCCATCGCGAGATCGTATCCCCCCCCTACCTTCCCTTTCACCGGCAAACCAGATGCCGGTGAAACTTGTCTTGACCGCGTCCGGGGCCTGACGAGTGGCAGCCCTATTGCCACCCCGTTGTCCTCGTGGCGTGCCTTCCCCCCCGACACAAAAAGTCGGGGCCCGGAAGTTTTATAAATTCCACCCTTTCCCCAGGTTGCTTGTTTCCGCGGTCCGGTAAACACGGCGCGTGAGGGAGTGGACCCAAACACGTTTCTCGGCCCCCGTGTCGGGACCCCCACGCGCCGTTTGGAGCCGACCGCCGGTCCTGGTCGTGCCTGGTTTGGCAACTCGACATTCCAGTTGTTTTGTGTTGCCCCCCCATGGGTTTCCCCCGCGTTCTGCCGCGGGGGGTCTTCCCTCAAAACCAAGTGACTCATGCGCCCAGTACTCGTACTGGGCGCGTCATCCCACCCCAAGTAGAGGGGCTATGCCCCTGGTTTTGGTTCCCCGCCCAAGGCCCTTTTCAGGGGCCCGGCGCGAGAGAAGAGTCTCCTTCTCTAACCAACTATTCTGTATGCAGCGGCGGCATGGGCACTTGTTTTTCTGATATTTATCGAAAGTGCCACTAACGATTGTTTTGGAGGCTTTTTACAGTTTTTATAGAGATTCGATATAAGAACTTATGTAAAAATAAAGTTTTATATTTAAATATAGGGACGAAATGGATTTTCTGTATGAAAACAACATTAAATTACATATTTATTTATTTTAATTTGTATTAATTCCGAGTTTTCATGGTGTTAATGAAATAAAAAGTTAGATACGCTCTTTTAGCTTAGTTCAAAAGTAGTAAAATAATTCAAAAGTTATTTCTTGAAGACTTTTGAAAATAATGGAAGAAGTCTAATAATAATTATCATAGCTGTTTGAGATGACTCCTACACAAGGCTTTCCTAATTTAGAAATCATATTATAATTATTGATATTTTTCACCTAATCAAATAGGTTTTTATCATAATTTTGCTATTTTCGAGGTTATTTCAGAATATCAGCTTAGGAATTCTAGAAGATTCTAGGAAGTTACTACTTAGCTGTGAAGTTTAAATTTCAGGATATTTACTTTTATTTTTTCAAATGTAAGTGATCTAACGTTAAGACGATTAAGGTTGTATGTAATAATGTATGTAGGCGCTATCGATATTTTTTCATACAAACCTTCTCCTGACAATAACGAACACATAAAAGGAACATTTATACAATTTGGTGCAGTCGTTTGGAAGTTATGCGCGTACGAACATTTCAGTAATTCATTTTTATATATATATAATAAAATATACTTCCAAAAGTTTAGTTTGACTTTTTACATCGCTTGTCGATATAACCGTTCATAGCTTAATTTGAAATTAAAAAAAAAAAAAATCTCTAAAAATGGCAACCAAGTCCGTGATCCGGTTCGGACCAAATCCGATAGAGTGTTATTAGTTTTGTGGCTCGTCATTTGGCATGCGCTATACCTACTTACGTTAATTATAGCCTGATCAAAAATATAAAAAACCTCGCCATATTGCCGAAAAGTCGCGAACAAAATAAAAATGACAATGTTGTCAAATATTCTAGATCTTAACCAATCACATCCCAGCTTTTTGTAATATTGCTGTAATAAAAAATAGAGCGCTCTCAGGTTTTTTTTATTTTTTTGTTCAGTACGATTATGAGTAGTTATTACGATTTTTTTTAAGTTTAACAAACATAATTTAGTATTTAGGTATGTATAATAAAGTATTGTGTCGTTTTCCACAATAAATAAGATAATGTTACTTTTCTCGTGAAAATGGTACATTTTGATTATATCTCTTGTTATATTTGACTATCTGCTAGTGGCGACACTGGACCAATCACTTACGTGTTTGGTTACACTTTATAGTAGTAGTAGGTTCTTTAGTCTGAGGTAGTAGTACCTATCATCTATGGGTAGTACTTTATCGTCTATGGTGTTTGGTTCCCCGTTCCGTTATGTTTTGAAATTTTTATTAAAATTAAAAAAAAAAATCACACGACTCACGAGCAACTAGGTAGTTACTTGATTTATTCATGTCATAATGGAAATTAATTTTGTGCTATACTAATTTATAAACAAAAACTTTTGAAAACTATGAAAATGGAAACAATCACACCATTTCACAAATGTCGACTGTGTCTAAAGATTGGAGATTTTTGTTCAATTTTTGAGAAAGATGATACTACAAAATTGTCGGAGATGGTTATGTCTTTTGTAAACATTCAAGTAAGTTGATTATTAAACTCAATTATATGATAGCATAAATCTAGATATTTCATGAAACAAGATGAATAACAAGGCAGAGCCACATTAAGAAGTCAGGTTTTTACTGCTATTATTATTTGTAAACAAAAAATTAAAACCGACTTCCAACGTAAAAATGAACAATAAAGTATGAAATAAAACTTATTTTCTAAATAATTTCCCTTCTATATTGGGCTAAAACTTTAATTATTTCTCTACTCAAGTCGGTACCAGCCCAAACAATATCCTTTAATATTTTATAGAACTTACGTTTAAATTTGTTGGTACCGACTTCAAAATTAGGAAGATAAATACACTGCTCAATAAAAGCAGTGTTCGGTTTAGCCAATTCTTTGGCTTGTCTTAAAACAAAAAAATGAAATAGCCATTTGTGTCGAGTAAAAAACAAGAAATACTTATCATATGATAAATCATTAAAACTAAAGCTTAAAATATTATTAATGTCAACCACATCTATTTGTGGTTGAGTGTTACTTAAAACTATACAATTTTGATTCGTAGCACTGTGTAGTGCTAGTAGGCTGTTTATTGTGAACCTAATATGTAAGTTAGTTACTTTTAATGTAAGGAAAGGTAAACCATATAAGTTTCGTAACAATTTATTTGTTACTCAAAATATCTATGTAATCTGTCATCTGTTTTTTGTTTATCTTTCCTCTTATCCCAGCTAATATAACTATAGTTGTGTTAGGGCAATAAGTAGCATTAACTGACCGGCTAACTATTTGTTCATAAGATGCCCCGGGCAAACATGTGCTAGTTACTTGTTGTCTTGTACACAAATTATTTAGATATATACCTAGTCCATAGCCTATTTCATCACAGTAGATACTAATTAATCCAGCCTCTGAGTCAGTATGTCATCATAATAATATGTTGGTGTTTCTTGTGAACTTGATGGTGATGATGATGATGATTACTGTAAGTGGCAAATGCTTGCAGTTCTTTAAACAATGCCGAAATCCCCTAACATGTATCTATAAGGAATCGGGAGTTGTGTTCAGTACTTTTGTATGCAGGGTATACCTTGGTGTTGGACTACTTCACAAAAAGTCGAAATCACCATATGTGTTCATATAAAATTTCGAGGAGTTCCCTCGATTCCGCATGGATCCCATCATCAGGTCACCACTTTGGTGAAAACGAATGGGACCACCTTGGGATTATATTGGTCCACAGACGGCGGAATTATCGTTGAACAACATATATATATATATATATATAGTTAGAAGTTGGTTAAAAATCAATTTATTCCATTACTTTCCTTTATACTATTGGGTATTTTTCTACATGTAAAAATTTAGTTTTTTTTTAATAAATTAAGAAATAAAGAAGTATTACAACTTGACAAAAGTTAAAAGAAAGTTGAAATATTTTTTACAACAGTATTGTAAAACCTACATAATTAGTTTGCTTACATCAAATACACTATTTGTATTTGATGTAGGTATAGTAGTAATTTACTGTGGTATGTATGAACATAAATGCGCAAACTTAGGAGATATCAGAAAATTTGTGCATAAGGCCATACATTACGTAGCAACATTAGTAGCCTGTGACGTCACCTGCTTGTACGACTCTTATATGGAGCGTTTTTAAGAGACTCACAAAAGTGCTTCAAACAACCCACAATATCTTTAAAAATATTGATTTGTAGTATGCTATTCCTTTTGTAAACTGTAGCGCTCTGAAAACTTATTTTTCAGAGCGCTATTCATTTATGTAATAAAAATAATACAGGAAAATACAGTATTGTAATAATTATATATCTACATAATTTGAAAAATGTAATTTATAATTATAGACCTTGTTGTTTTTAGATACATGAGGGGGATGGCATGTCAGACCGTGTGTGTACATCTTGTATTGAAAATTTGAGCACTGCATACTTGTTCAAACAGCAATGTGAAAGAATAGACTGCTTATTGCGAAAATTTCCAGGTATAATAACTTATTATTATGAATTTTATATACCTAATAATAATTTAACAAAATGGATTGATATAATAATAAATTGTATTTAAAAAAGTTATCAGATTATATGATTTCATCATCTGGCAGACATAATATTAAAGTACTAAGTAAAATAAGAATTTTAAACTATTTCTGCAATTTTTAGTTGCTGAAATGTCAAATAAGAGCTTACGAAAAATGTAAAAAAAATAGATATAAATTATATCTACTTCTGCTGATAGTCTTAATAAATTATATTTAATATAAAACAATATTAAAGATAGTGACAGAAGTTTTTCTTGCTGTGTTTTAGAGTAATTCTGTTAATTATGTTAGTCTGTCTGCGCTTCTATCTTCTGTAATTATAAATATATATTTTTTTCTGTATGTATCCTTCTTAGATATTTGTTGCTGAACAATAGCCTGTGTCGGTCGATTTTCATTTGCAGTAATGTTCTTAGCAGAGAATATGTGCATCCAGTGATGCAATTCACTTAATTTGTCTACAAATCTTGTTGGGAGATTTGGACTTTGGTACACTATTTCTCTTAAGTTGAGACTGCCTGATCCCTGCAGCTACTCTGTTTATATGCATATAACAGGGGCGTGCGCTCCATATAGGCAGAAATGCAGTGCTTTACTTGTCATTCACAGATATTTTAATAAAACGTACGAAACGTTTTAGATGACTTTAATTAATAGTAAATAAATTAATTAAAAAATATATAATAACTTAAAAACGCTTAATATTTTATAAATAGCAACTCATCTCATGCCGTTGCGTTCTGCAGGACATATGCATGTATGTGTAATTTTCATACTTCGCAAACGCACACACCCATGAATATCGACATGATTATATAGCGTAACCCCCGCGGCAGGCGATGGCTCTCGGCTATCCGAACGCTTCCGAAAACCGCCGAACTGGCTTGTCGGAAATTATTCGTTGCCTATAATCCGAGTAAAAATAATAGACGGAAAAAATAATAAATCACGTATGCACATTATGCATTTTTGTTTAGTAAGGTTTTATTTGTTTAAATAGAAGAAACGTTTTGTGTTTCGCGGGGGCCATATTGCATATTTCATGTGATAAGCATTGTTTACAATTTAATCGCCCCAGTTTATTTATAGTTTATTTAAAAGATTTTCATTTTAACATTTGAAAGTGTGTACATTTAACAGTTTATTACTGAGTTTCTATAATAATTGTAGTGATTTGTTTTACTAGTGCGTTTGTTGTTTTTTTTTAAATGTTATTTGATTGTGAGGTTTGTGTTGAAAATGTGTGTTTATTAAAAATTTAAAATAACAAGTTCTCACAATTGTCATTCAG
This sequence comes from Phengaris alcon alcon, assembly GCA_037179445.1. Taxonomy (NCBI): domain Eukaryota; kingdom Metazoa; phylum Arthropoda; class Insecta; order Lepidoptera; family Lycaenidae; genus Phengaris; species Phengaris alcon. Next base: position 95,390 of record JAYRCH010000257.1, read on the forward strand.
TGAAAAGATTCAAATTCTGTCTAAAGGTAGGTGTGTACCCGAGTTACAACAATTAAACCAGCAAAAAAATAATGCAACTCAAAAATTTCATGTTAAAAGTTATGAATTGTATAACTGGCTGTGTGGTTGTGTACACACGATTAAATTATATTGTTTTCCTTGCATATTATTTAGTAATTTACATCGGGATATAGTAATCTCAAGTAACCGGAACCTTGAATATGTGAAAATTGAAGCTGACTGACTGGTGAGTAGTTATAATATTTTAAAATATGGTTATTATTGTACTTATTAGAATTTCTTCCGCCGCGACGATCGATCGCTGTTTTGTCTGCGTTGCCGTAGAAGATGTACATGAATAGTAGTACATCTTGCTTCAAGACTTGCTCTGTTGGCATGGTTTCGACTTAGAGATCCGTCGCTTGGTTGTAGCTATGCTAAAAATCTATAAACGAAAAAGTTTTTATGACTGAGTACTTCGCCGCATACCCAGTGTCATAATCCTGTGCACGCCACTGGCATATAATATAGTCCTATCTTGATATTTTTTAGTGTATAACTCAATTTCTTCTTTTACTGTTCTCAATTTCAAATCTCGGATAATATTAGGTCTTTACCTATGAAATTGCCGTTTTGTATGAAAAAATTTAAACAATTTTTTTTCATGTATTTTTTATTTGTATTAATCGAAGTAATCACCCATGCAATCAATGAATCTTTGCCAACGCAGTGGCAGTTTATTGATGCCCTTCTTAAAGAAATCAGCTGGACGGGAGGCAACAAATTCTTCAAAGGTATTTTGTACTGCCTCTCGGGCATTGAATTTTTTTCCCGCCCAGATGTTATCCAAATTTTGGAAAAAGTAGTAGTCTGTAGGCGCAAGGTCTGTTGAGTAGGGCGGATGATGGAGAGCTTCCAACCCAGGTTCTTGCAACTTGGAGACCGTCTGCTGTGCAGTATGAGGTCGCGCGCTGTCGTGCAGGAGCAGCGGAGACGAGCCATTGACCAATGCTGGTTGGAGATGTGCCAGCGTCTCCATCATTGTGTTCAGTTCTTCACAGTACACATCTGCAGTGATGCTCACCCGGTTTGGTAAGAAGCTGTGATGAATCACACCGGCGCTAAACCACCAAACAGTGACCATCACTTTTCTAGGGGTAAGTTTTCGTTTAGGTCATTGTTTAGGTGCTGAACTAGGATCCAACCAACTTGCTGAGCGCTTGCGGTTATCAAACAGAATCCATTTTTCATCGCAGGTAACAATGCGGTTCAAAATTCCTTCATTTGTGTGTCTGTTGAGCAGTGCAAGGCACGTCTCGACGCGTACTTCGCGCTGGCGATCATTGAGTTCGTGGGGCACCCATTTGCAAGCTTTTTTACCTTGCCAATTTGACGCAAATGGACCAATATTGTTTTGACGCTAACGTCGAAAGCTGCTGCTAATTCAGCCGTAGATTGTGTATCATCAGCTTCCACAATCGCCTTTAATTCGTCATTGTTGACCAGTCTTCGGACGACCGCGAAGTTCATTTTTCAGGTCGAAATTTCTAGAACGGAAGCGAGCAAACCAATAACAGGTGGTGCGTTGGTTTGTAGTGTTAGCTCCGTAAACGTCGTTGATGTTGCGTGCCGCTTGTGCCGCGTTGCTGCCACGACGGTACTCATATTCCATAATTACTCGAATTTTTAACGTATCCATGATGACGAAAAAGATTGAAATGCTATGAAAATGTAACACTAATCAATAAACAAATGACTACTTTTGGAAAAAGAATTCCTTGTTTTTAAAATAAAATTAATTTGAAATTAGAATTCTTAGCCAAACAAAAATTATTTTGATTTGAAATGGCCAGTACTGCAGAACGGCAATTTCATAGATAGTAAAGACCTTATAAGACCTAATATTTATTGCTTATGTGTGGTGGGATATTAAACATTGCCCTCATTGTCTTGTTTTGAAACCTTTCGAGTAATACAATATTACTGTGACTGGCCGTGCCCCAGAGCTGATTGCCGAAAGTCCAGACAGGTTTTAGTATAGCTTCTTCTTATTCTTTTATGTATGGCGGCCTCAGTGAGTTGCCAATGTCCGAGTACTAAATATGTTTAAACCCTGCTCTATTGTAGGTCTAGTGAGGAAACAAGGGTACAGTGATCTACATAACTGATGCTATGTTGTTGAATAATCTAAAACAATCACAAACAAATAAGTGTTAGTAAAACTTCACAATTTAATATTGTTAGAACGAATATATGCACATAGAATTTATGATATTGTCTCTATGTTATGTATTACATAACATAGAGATGAGATGAAATTGATAGGGCGGGGAATATTGGAAGGGAGAAGGTCATAAAGGGAGGATTGTTTTCTAGAGCAACTGAAAAAGGTGTGGTCTACGGTATCCTCGTCAAGGCCACACTCACATAGAGAGCTATCCCTAACCCTAATTTTAGCTAAAATACTGGTGAGCAGCAATGTCCGAGTCTAACTCGACAGACTGTAGAGCACACCATTTTGCTACTCTGTGTGTATTTAAAAAACCATGGCCTAACTGGAACACCACCTTGAATATCAAAGTAGTGTTTGCCTTTAATGTTACTTGATCTAGCCATCTTTAATTGGCCATGATACCCTCCAAAGCGCTCCCGAAGTCCGAGAGGATAATGGATTTGTCTAGCCCATGAGACTCGATAAATGAAATAGCCTCATAGATGGCAAGTACTTCACCTGAAAAAACAGACGAGGTAGGAGGCACTTTAAAATTCAAAATCACATTAACCCTCGGAATCCAGACGGCAGCTCCAACACAACCATCATCAGAGAGCCTAGAAGTCTGAAAAAACATGCAACCTGAATAATTTGTTTGAATTGTATATTAACCAAGGAGGAACATTTATTTATAGGGCATCAAATGGGATAGAAAAGAGAGGATTGAGGATGCACTGGAAGACTGGACAAGGAAGACGGGTTATATTAAGGTAACTGACTAAGAGGCAGGGAGGTTCTTTGTGAAGCCAATAATTCGAAGATGAAATTAATTGAGATAGTGTGTGTAGCTTACCAATAAGGGGATGAGATGAAGATTGAAAAACTTGAAAAAGAAATCTTATCTGCTAGATACTGCCGTCTGATGTGAAGTGGAAGGGCATTAGTGGGAGATGACTTCATTGCGCCTAGGATAATTCTTAAAGATTTACCCTGAATTTTATCCAGGCCTTTCAAAGGAGCTTTGTTACAAGGTACCAATATAAATGATCCATAATCCATATGGCTGCGGACAAGTGCATTGTACAATAGTTTATGGGTGTAAGGATGAGAACCGCACCATACACCACTAAGTGAACGCAAGATATTTATATTTGTGTAAGCTAGGAACTTACACATACGACTTTGAGCTGAGGGAAGTAGGTATATAGGTTAATGTGAGGGCTGGAGAAATCTGGGACTGACCTTATTGTTGAGCTGGTGGTTCTGTATCTGGGCGGAGGTTTCTTCTCACTACACTACACAGCTGTTGAGCGGATTATCGATAGATTTATCGCGGTTCGCCGGCGAATTTGGTATTATATTAACGAGCACAAATAAATATGCGCACACGCGTTCGCGTTCACTAGGTTTCGGGATGAGCTGAAAATGTATCCAGCGCGGGAGGGGTTCTAATTGCAAGTGTTCGTCACTCTCTGACAGCGCCCCCTTCGGTCGGCCACACATCACGTAGTGATGTCCTTTGTGTTTATTCTAAACGTCGCGCTAGGGTTGGCGCGAACATCCTGGGGGGCCCGCACAGGCGGCGAGTTGAGCCCCATCCTGAGCAGAATCCAGTGGGAGCCGGGCAATCTTGCCGACAGGCCTCCGCAGCTGGCCTTGAGTCGTGTCCAAGTCCACAACTCTGATGACTCCATCCTTCCCAGGTAGCAGACGTGAGATTCTTCCCATCTTCCATTGTAGAGGAGGCAAATTGTCCTCCTTGAGCAGAACCAGTTCTCCAATTTTGGGTGGAGAGGAAGAGGAAAGCCATTTGGAGCGGATTTGAAGGGTATGGAGGTAGGACTTGGTCCAAAGGTTCCAAAAGCGCTAAGAGAGTGATTGAATGAGCTGAAAGCGTTTGAGCGGAGATATTACTCTTTCATCTAGAGTCAGCTCGGGGAGAGCTGTGAGCGGACGGCCAATGAGAAAGTGGCCAGCAGTAAGGGGCTGATAGTCCGTGGGATCGGACGAAAGTGGACTGATGGGCCGAGAGTTTAACACAGCTTCGATTCTAGTGAGCAGAGTTAAGAATTCCTCGAAAGTGAGGTGTTGCTCACCGATAACACGGTATAGAAGTTGCTTTGTGGATTTAACATTAATCTCATGGATACCTCCCATCCATGGGGCTTTAGGCGGATTGAGTAACCAAGTTATATTTTGAGTTGAGAGTTTATGAGAAATGGCGTCGTTATTGTCATTGAGAAATTGTTGTACCTCTAGTAGATGATTCCTAGCTCCTACATAATTTGTGCCACAATCCGAACGTATCAATACCGGAAGTCCGCGACGTGAGCAGAACCTCTGTAATGTTGCAATAAACGCTTCGGCAGTGAGCGATGAGACTGGTTCTAAGTGAACCGCCTTTGTAGTGAGGCAAACAAATATGCAAAAATATCCCTTAATTAACTTAGCATTACGTAATTGACTTGATTTGAGCAGAAACGGTCCGGCGAAATCTGTTGATACGTGACTAAATACGGGCTGAGGTATGACTCTATCAGCTGGCAGGTCAGCCATGATAGGTACTTCGGGCTGAGCGCGGCAACGGAATCATCTTATGCATTTAAACGTTCTGTGCCTTATAATGCGGCGGGCAGATAATATCCAAAATTGCTGACGTAAAATAGCATGTAGCGTGTCCGTGCCAGGGTGGCAGTGTATGCGATGATAGTCATCTATTATGAGGTCTACGAGCGGACTAGAACTAGGCAAAATGTATGGGTGTTGAGCATCGTATGTGAGTTCCGAACGAGTGAGTCTACCTCCTACTCTGAGGAGACCGTCCTGCGTAAAAGGCGACAGACGTTGTAGTCGTACTGTGCAGATTCTATCGGTTTGCAGGCGGTGAATATCTTCTGCGAATGCATTCTGCTGTACAGAGCGGATCCAGAAGAGTAATGCTTCTCTACGTTCACTTACAGTTAGAGGGCCTAGTTGTCGCGAGTTTGAATTTAGTTTACAGTTACGAATGAATCGCCTCATGTAGGCAGTGACACCAGTTAGTTTTTCTAAAGAGCTGAAGCGAGTGAGCAGATCACTATCGACACCGGGTATCGAGAAATTGCATGGTACGTATTTCGGTTTGAGCCCTGGCAAGTCTTGTCGAGTATGAGCTGAAGGCATCTTGGGCCAGGTATCCTCTGGCAATTTGAGCCAAGGAGGAGACCACCATAAATCATGAGCGGAGAGAGCTTGAGCTGATAATCCTCTGCTTGCACAGTCAGCAGGATTTAATTGGGAAGGTACATGACGCCACTTAAGTGTGAGTGAATTTGAGTTAATTTTTGTTACTCTATTTGATTCAAATGTTTGTAAAAGATGGGACGGAGTTTTTATCCATGCAAGCACTATGGTACTATCTGACCAACAAACGTGATGTGTAATTGTGAGATGAGCAGACAATTGTTGGGAGACACGCAACATGAGCTGAGCCAACTTGAGCTACAGGTGAATCGCATGAGTGCTCAACGAGTCCTATGAGTGCAAAATCAAAAATCGTGCCGAAGGCTATGGGCTTCCCCGGGCCCAAAGCAATCCTAGTACCATCTAAAACGTGACCCAAAACGTCTGAGCCTACTAATAGATTTTATAGTTTGCCTATATATGGCCGCTTGCGATTTTGTAGGCATGTTTAAAAATATATGCGTGTAACTAAGTTAAATATTTAAAAGTAATAAGCGGAAAATACGCGCGCAATTAATTAAAACGCAGAAAATAGATTTTAATAATGTGCCGACAATGTATACAATTTTATCATAAAATGTGTACGAGTTAATTAACAAATGAGCTGACCGATCGCCTGATGCCAATATAGTACTAGTGTATGTTTGATGAGCGGAGATTAATGCGTTAGAAGTCGTCTGTAATATCATATTAATGTCCTGAAGTTTGAATATAAACAAATCTTAGCGGGCGCGTTAGAAACAAAACAACGCAATGAAAAACAATGCAAGTAGGTATGAGCAGTCTCAATCTCAACAGTGTGCCGACTTATTCAAAACAGCTGTAACGTAACACCTATAATATATTTGTATAAACACAGAACGTCGATAAGAATTCTTATTTAAAACAGCTGTAACGCAACACCTAATAATATTTTTGTATAGACACAGAACGTAGATAAGATATGAATTCAATGTGAAGGTCACTATTTATTCTATGAAGAATACCTAATTGAGAATGAATGTAACAGCTGTTGTTCGCACGGGCGCCGTGTAGGTACCTATTACCTACAGAATGCACAAAATCAAGTACCGAAGCGAGCCGACGATGTTTGTATGGGCACTTGAGATGTTATGCAACCCGTAACTATTAAAATAATGCTAAGTTAATTAATATTGTGTTTTAAAAATTGAGAATATGAAGATATAAACGTTATATATAGATAAAATACTTAGTAATGCAACGACGATTTACAATTCTGTTATGAGCCGAACGTAATTCACAATACGCACTAGTTATTACTTATTTTATATGCGAATCAAACATTAAAATATTTTGTATGTAATTAAGAGCTGAGAAAATCATATGAGATATTATTGGCACAAATTATGTATTAGGTACGTTAGGGAAGTTCTGGAATGCTCGAGCTCCTTGTTCGACAATAAGCCGACAACCTACCCACTATTTTTTTTTTATTTTTTTTTTTGGATTTTTCCTATGAATTTATGGGCCGAAATATGCACAAAATAATTTAAATAATTAACATATAGGTTAATATCAAAGTACAGAATAGGGGTTTAATGTTAAATGTGCCGAATTGATAATGGGAGTGGACTGTAACTTGGTTTTAAAATGGCGGGGCGGCCTGGCCAGAATTAATTGGACAAAATATAAATAATCGAGCTGATTTTATGTGCAGAATTGGGCGGAGTGGAACTGTAGGTGCTGGTTCTAATCAGGCCCAACGCCGGTAATAGGGAGAAGGGCTTCACGAAGGCTCGATGGGCCAAGAGGAGACCGTCAATAAGTTGCATTATGCGCATCTCAGGGGTATGGCGAGTTCATAAAACCAAGATGGATGAACAAGATAATATCATGGCAGGAGCCCAAGGGTTGTTACGCTGATGATCGCCAGCCTTTCCTCAAGTTATCCGGCTCGAAGGACCAAGAAATGTGTAAGCTAGGAACTTACACATACGACTTTGAGCTGAGGGAAGTAGGTATATAGGTTAATGTGAGGGCTAGAGAAATCTGGGACTGACCTTATTGTTGAGCTGGTGGTTCTGTATCTGGGCGGAGGTTTCTTCTCACTACACTACACAGCTGTTGAGCGGATTATCGATAGATTTATCGCGGTTCGCCGGCGAATTTGGTATTATATTAACGAGCACAAATAAATATGCGCACACGCGTTCGCGTTCACTAGGTTTCGGGATGAGCTGAAAATGCATCCAGCGCGGGAGGGGTTCTAATTGCAAGTGTTCGTCACTCTCTGACAGCGCCCCCTTCGGTCGGCCACACATCACGTAGTGATGTCCTTTGTGTTTATTCTAAACGTCGCGCTAGGGTTGGCGCGAACAATATTCTTCTCCGAATTTGTTGTACGCCAAGATGACACCTAAAAATTTTACCCTATCCTTAACAGGGAAAACTTCTTGTTTATATTGAATGTTAATGTTAGGAAAAATTTTGGAACGAGAGAAAACTACTACCGAACTTTTGGGGACAGAGATGGACAGTCCATGCCTATCCAACCAATCGTATAGGTATCTAATGGCTAAGTTTAGGCGAGCAGAGCATTCATTAATATCCTTTGAGAAAACGTACAAAGATAAATCATCCGCATACTGTTGGACCTCACAAAAATTATTAACAGACAAGTCCAAATCATGTGTGTATATATTGTAAAGGATAGGGCTAAGGGGAGAACCTTGAGGAAGGCCTTTATAAACTAATCTAGGTGGAAGGGTGTAATTAGGTGTAGAAATAGTAACAGACCGGCAGGAAATACTGTTGCAAATATAATTTGTCATCCTCACTGGGACACTCAGATTTAGCAGTTTCTGCCTGAGTACCGGAAGATGGACATTGTCATATGCGGATAATATATCAAAGAACATTCCTACCATGTGTTCGCCTTTCGAAAGGGCAATGCGGATATCAGTCACGAATGTGGATAAACTATCCATTGTGCTAAAGCACTTTCGAAAACCGAACTGTTTTGGATAGAGTGCCCTTACTCTCCATTAGCCATTCTAATATATTTTTAATCATGTGTTCTAAAATTTTGGCTAAGGTAATCGAAAGAGCAATAGGCCTATAACTACTCGGATCACTATTAAGTTTTCCCGGCTTAAGGATAGGCAAAATGATCTGAATTCTCCATTCCTCCGGGGGAACTCCAGACTGATAAAAAGCATTTAAAATGTTCAGGCAAGTTACTTGAGTACTTGGCCCACTGTTCACGATGAACGAGTATGGAATCCCATCACTGCCCGGAGGCGGTATCTTTTAATGAACCAAGGATCAGTCTAAATTCATCCAGAGAAAAAGGAGTGTCTAGATGATTCAAAGGCTGATTAGCAGAAATAAAATACTGACACTCATCAAAAGAGGGAACTGACGGCGGCGCCAACCTCTGAGAGAAGTCATTTATCCACTCAGATAAATCATTGGACTGACGGTAATCGCACGATAGAGCGCCTCGGAATTTTCTGACATTCTTCCATATAGCCGAAGGACGAGACGAGGGCGAGAGGCTCAAACAGAAATCATGCCAACCATTTCTCTTTTTCTCTGTTAACAAAAGTCTCACCTCTGCTGCAACTTTTTATAATTTAAAAAATTTACTTGAGTCATTGACCTAGAATATAACTTTTCTTTCCGCCGCTTAGAAGCTCTAGTGCAATCAGCATCCCACCATGGAGGAGATAACGTTTTTTGGCTGCTTGTACATTTTAACGGAATTGCCTTATCCGCAGCCAATGACAGCACTTGTTTTAGGTTTTGGTATGAAGAAAGAGCATTATCTGAATTGATAAGGGGAAAAGGCAAACTTCAGAGTCTGTAATTTCTGCAAATTGGGCCCAATCTGCAGAATTAATTTTACATTTAATTCGGGGGGAATTCGAGGATAAAAACGGTCTTGTATGTCTGTATATTATTGTTATAATGATGGGGAAGTGATCGCTACACAAAGAATCAGGAATAACTCTCCAGGAACACGAAGAGGAAAGGGAGGGGGAACACAATGATATATCGACTCCTCGGGTTCTGTAAAGGTGAGACCCGACGAGTGGGGGATCCATCATTAAGAATTACTAGATTATTATCATCAATCAAATCAATGAAGGAAGAGGAATTAGGATCATTAAAGTGGGAACCCCAAGATGTATGATGAGTAATAAAATCACCCAATACAACCAGGGGGAAAGGAACCGTAGAAATTATGGAGGAAATTTCTGAGAAGATGGAGGGATTAGGATGAGGGACGTACACAGACAAAAATAGTATCTAAAACATGGACAGCTACAATATTAAAATAACTACTATGAACAGGAAGTCTATATAAAGAGTATGTACATTGGCTGGAGACCAAAATGGCTGCTCCAGCTCTGCCGTCAGACCTGTCGTCCCGGAAACAGGCGTATCCTGGAACCCGAAAGCGAGAGCCAGGCACCAACCATGTTTCCTGGACGGCAAGAAATGACGGCTTATGATTGTTAATAAGCCAAAGAATGTCAGGTTTCTTATTCTTTATGCTGCAGCTGTTCCACTGTATTACAGTGTGAGCCATTATTAGGTAGAAGTGTTATGAGTTGTGTCAGGTTGGTAAGAGTTTTGTTCGGTAGGGAGTCGCTAAACCTAGAGATGATAGATGGAATATGAAAAGGATAGAAAGGTTGTCAAGTAAATTATCATTCTGGGACACAGATAGGACAGAGGGGTTTTCGGAATTAGGGGGGTATGCGCCACCCATTAGGAGCCTGAGAAGCAGGTTCCTCGATTATGTTTTTATGAGCCTGGTGATCATACCCAGGGGACATAGGGAAATGGGGCGGCGGGGGGTAAAAACTGTCTTTCTGTAAGACACGGTATTGAATGACTTAGTCTGTCTGTCTGCCTTGAATTGCTAGCAATAGCAGAAGGAGTAGTCCTGGCAGAATCAGCAAAGGATCGCCTTACACGGGGGAATCTAGCCGAAGCCTCCAAGTAAGAGATACTCTCCTGACTCGATAACTAATTTTATATATTTTTGCCTACTATATTCCGGACAATAAATATCATTGCCTGCGTGTGGACCACTACAGTACAAACAAGTTAGAGATGTTGTTGTGCATGTTGCTCCTTCATGATTTTGCGAGAATTTGTAATAACAGGGCTGTGACCTGCATTGTGCTTTAACATGCCCAAAACGGCAACAGTTATTGCACTGAATGGTAGGTAATTGATATGTTTCTAAGGGAAGTGAATTGTAATAACAATAGACACGGGAAGGAAGTTTTTGACCAGTGATTGTGATAACCACTGATTGGGTAGGAACCCAGATGAGAGAATTCTGCTCACTCATGGGTTTGCGACTCAATCTACGCGCCTTAACAACCTACCAAAACCTGGAGGAACCTGCAAGTTTTCTACTACCTCTTTCATCGACCAGTCCACAGGAACATTACGAATAATGCCCATGCGGGATACACTGTACGAAGGGTATTGATACAATGTATCCAGCACTTAATATAACGGGTAAGTCAATGAAGGAGTTAGCATGATTGTGCGACTTAAATTCTATCGAGACACGATTGCGACCAATCTTTTTAATTCCATCCATCTTAATGTGTTGAACATTGTTTTTAAAAAGGAACTGACCAAATAGGATGGGGCTAAGTACAGAACCGCTTTCAGTCTCGGGTTTTGACACATGCACTATATAAGGCGCAGCATCTTCGGGGCCGTATACTTTTTTGCTGGCGAAATCGGGGTTTACATATTGCAATTGTATAGATGGCACTGAATATGAATTGTTGGTGGCCTTTTTAGGCAACGGTTCACTGATATCCCGATTTGTTCTCTTCCTAATGTTACTACCTCCACCAGGGTCCGAGGGATCAGTGTCAATTTCCATTGTTAAATGGAAAGAAAAAACAAGCTTTAACCTAAAAACAAGAACTAATTAAAAGTAATACTTACACATAGACAAACACAAAATATATTACACAAAACAAAATAAAGATAAGATAATTCAACAAATAATTCAAAAACAATTACATATCCTCAAAAAGCACTCTAAAACTGAAAACTTAAAGAGACGCTTGTTGACAGCACTCAACCAAAGAGCCTTAGTATAGCTTTGTAGATTACCATTTTACTGGCATCTGTCAGTCTTACTTACGTACGTACTTACTTACTTACGTCCGATTTACCAGTACTTGGTGAGAAGTTTGCAGTCAAGCTGTTTCCTTTTAGTCCATATGTGTTTGCGCCAAGTGGACGACAATCGAGATGAATACCTGATGATGCATACCGAGATGTATTTGGCATCATATGATTGTGGAATATCTATATTATATAGTTTTGCAGGTGGGCAGGTCTTCCTTCTCAGTGTAAAGGTCACTTGGACAGATTTATTAGTATTGGCTCTCATGCTCGCCATTGCTCTGTACACGCTTCGATGAGGTTCAGATGTGATTGAAGCCTTTCGGATGCAAAGTCAGAATTTTCATGGATTGAGAGAAAGAGAAGAAGAAGCAGTATTGTCTGCGTAGGTCGCAGGTATCGACGTGAGTTGGTAAGTCTGCTGTGAATATGAGTACAAAACTGGGCCCAATATACGCTAGTTGCCCTGCGGAACTCCGGATCTTATTTCGTGCATGGGTGGTATTTCGTTGTTATAACGCACTTCATAGTATCTGTTGTCAAGGTAGGATTATAGATTTTAGAATAAGACGGAAGGAGTGCGGTAGCATTTTCTTAATTTTAAATAATAGTCCATTATGCCATATTTTGTTAAAGGCCTGACTAATATCCAAGAAGAATCCCTATTATGTCAACCAGTTGATGCACTTGCTCAGTGGTCCTATGACCTTCTCTGTTGTTGTCCGAACTGATGTTTTGTTATTATCTCTGTAAGATATTCTCGAATTCTATTTAGAATAATTTTAATTTTTTACAGGTATGAGACTAATAGCTCTATATGATGACGCTTTATGTGCAGGTTTGCCTGGTTTATACATCATCACAACCTAGGCTATTTTCCATTGACTTGGGTAGAAGAATGGCAAGTGTGGGCAGAAAACCATTCTTGGGTAGATGATGGGCATTTGCCTTCAGGGAGTCTAACAATTTCTCACCTCAATTCATTTAGCGTCACATGTTTTAATTTGAGGCACATTTGAGTAGGTGAGCTAAGGCTCTATGTCATTGTCTTGATTCTGATTATTGGTAGGAAATGATTCGAATATTTCATGGAGGTGTTGAGCAAAAATGTTTCCTTTTCGCAGTCAGAGCGTGCCCAAGATCCTGTTTCTGTTTTTAAAGGTATAGCATAGCTTGTTGCTTGGGATGCTTTAGGTTTTTTGTAGCTTTCCATAGAGAGTAGTTTGTGTCTGTGGTATGTGTTAGTTTATATATATATAGGTATTGTAAGTTCTCATTTTCCAGTTCTTTGATTAGATTTTTTTTTTGTGAGGTCTTGTTAAAAGCGGTCTTATCGCTAGGAAAGTGGGTGTTGTGCCAGACTCTGCGTAGTCTTCGTCTTTCGCTGATGTGTTGTGGATCTATTTGCTGCGTCATGGATAGTTTAGTTGAGCTTCTCTATGGCAAGTTCTACTTCGTCAATTGTCTTTAATGAGATCCTGAGCCGAGTCTCATCCGTGATGACGTTTATGAATATATATAATGTTAACATTAATATTATAATATTATATTATGAATATATATAATATTATAATATTAATGGATAAAATTTGGTAAAGTTAAAGACTGTGGCTCTCTATACATGTAAAATGGGGATGAAAATTATTTTGTGTGAGGTCTATTCTTTCAAAATCAAACATTTTAACCTGTTTAAATATTTTTTTCAGATATTAGTATCGACAAATCTGATATAACTGACTACAATGATATGTATAACAAAGAGTTTCAAATACATACAGAGTATGTTACTGGCGAAAATGATGAGAATTCTGTTAAGGCTGAAAATTTGAATGCTACTCTAAGTACAGTCTGTGAGACAAGTGACGAAACAGACAGTGATATGGATTCTATTAAATGTGTGTATTGCAGTCAGTCCTACAGTCACTATGGCGCACACACTTGCCATGTGACCTGTACTATTGAACACAACAATCTGCAACAGAGTGATAGTAATGAGACTTTGGTGGCAGCAGATCTGACACCAACAAAATCCTTTCAACCTTCATCACCTGTAAGCAATGTTTCTGAAGACTTAAATGTTTCATGTGTCCTTTGTGATGATAAGTATAACAACTATGAGGACTATGTTATACATTTGAATAAATGTTTAACTAATGTTAAACTACATCATTTTGTGTGTCCAGTTTGTCATGACATGTTTTCTGACAAATTGATTTATTTAGAACATTTGAAAGTAGTCCACTTTAAGGTCGAAGACTCCTTAAGTGATTCAGGCCAGGACTGTGTAGATTTTGCTCCGATAATCAGAAAAGAACGAAAACCCAAAGCGGTGCGACGCATTGGTTGGTCAATTGATGACATATATCAAGAAATAGAATGCACAAAGTTTGAGGAAAAACCACTTCATCAGCCGAGCCCTGTGCCTACTGCAAGTCCTATAAAAAAATTCTTCTCGAAATTAGGGAATGAGTGAGTTGTAAATGGAATGTAGGCATGCTGGGGCTACTCAGTTTTCTACTAACATAATTCATAAGTAATTTTTACTTTTTCTTTATTATATAATTAGTTGCCTACATCATATAATTATAATATAATTTATCATGTGTATTTTTCAAATTAAGGTATCTTATATTTTAAACGAAATGATCTTGTATATATATAATTGGCATACGTATGTATACAACGGCTACAAGTATTAATAGGCCATGAAATTTAGTAAGCTGGGAGTTTTGGGGGAGAAAAATCGGGAAAAATAAAAAAGGGGGGGTGGAATTATTATACTCCCTTGTAAAAAAATATAAGATTTCTCAAATCCCCTCTTTATTACACGTAAGATTTTATCGTTATTAAGAATTAACATTGTTAGAAAAAAAAATCAAAATGTTAGAAAAGAATAATTACAATACTTACTCCCCCACCTCATGTAAATGTAAGATTTTTACATTTACGTCAAGCTGGGTCATGCCTAAGAAGGGTTTCGTAACTATCAACGCGCAATAGGTTTTTTTCTTAAATTATTCATCAGTTACTATCCGACTCACTAAAATTATTATCTTAAAGAGCATGTATGGCCTATCAGCATGAAAAATTACAAGTTTCTACCGCTTAAAGTTAGATTAGCATTTAGCATTTTATAATTTAATAATTTAACTATGAATATGAAGCAGGTGATTAAAATACAATACGTTTCTCAAGTTTGTCGTATATCGTTACTTTCCAGAAATTGTTTCTTTCTATCGAGAAAGGAACAGTTTCTGGAAAGAAAGTAAAAAATACATTGATTGATCATTGGATCAATCAATGTTTCTTTTCTCGCATCTACCCCATAGTGTGGGTATCATTAGATAGGTATTTTTTAAACATTGAGAGGTTGCTAAGACGAATTATTTTATTTAGGTATACGTTTACGTTTGCTAAATATGGGAGTTATAGATATTTAACTTGTTAAATGCGCTTACTTGTAGAACTTCGTACAAAAGTAACTAAATAATAAGTAAACATGTAAAATATTGGTATAATGGTACGGAACCCTACGTGCGCGAGTCCGACTTGCACATGGCCGGTTTTATTTAGCCCTGTTACTTTTTCCATATTTATGTTGCTTTTCAGAAAATATAAGAATTTTCCTGATTTAAAACAAATGCATATTGATATTAATGCTTAATACTCTTCATCTACTCGTACTTCTATTTTATTATAACCAATGGGTTCCCTCTGATTTATTATACCTAATATAATCAAAAATGCTTGAGCAGCATGTCTAAATTATCGCAAAATTGCTAATTGATAAAACTTTGTAGTATTATTAAATTAATACTTTTAATTTTTTAAGATCTTTCAGTCAGCAGAGCACCCCAAAGAAGGTGAGCTTTAGAAAATTCATTGAAAATGGGAAAGCAAAAACTGCAGTGTACCTGCCCTTTAAAAAGTATATTCAGAACTACAAACTTAAGAAAAAAGTCGCCACTTACAGTCCAATTAATTCTAAAACACAAGTGACTAGTACAATTCAAGCAACATTCCCTGAATTTGTCTCAGGTAAATATGATGATTTGTAGTCTATGTACGGTCGCCGACAAACCCCGTGTACCACTTTTAGACCTTATTGCCATTGCCAGAGTCGCCAAACTGGTCTTTTGGCAATCGTACGAGTCTTACTGAGCTTAGTAATTGAGTCTTACATTATGAACGAAAACTCGATGATGCCCACTTCACTCCTTGTTGAGTCGAATCTAAATTGAATATTGGTTTTGGAAGTATTTTAATCTTGATTACTTTATACAGATAGTGAATATGGATCTCCGAGTGGTACATCAGAAGAGTCATGGAAGATGAAACAAAATTTAATATGTGCTTGTGATAAAAAAGTTTTTATGCTATCTGAGAATATTCAGGTATGTATTGACTATTGAATTAATAACTAAATTATATGGTAAAGAATCTTTTTTAATATTGGACAATATATATTGTGCAATATTAAACATTTTTGTTTATTGCAAATTTTCATCTTCATCTTCATCATCAGGTAAATCTAGGTAGTAGAAGGAGAATGGGCATTCCGGTCTACCCACTCAATACACAGAGGTCTCTTTTTACACTTTATTTGTTTGTGTGGCCATAAAAGTGTTAGTATCGGGGTTTTTGGTGTAAATGCCAAAAACTAAAAAATAAAAAGGTTTTATGTCCTTTTGTTTGATCATTCTTAGCAAAACTTTGACTGGGGAGTGCGAAAAAGTTATTTTTCATCGTTGGAGAGCCATGCTTTGTGTGACAAAGCATGGTTCTCCAAAGGCTCTCCGGGAAGGCCGGACCAAAAAATTACACGGCCTCATTGAAAACTGGCGTGATAAAACAGTCTTATTTTGAAAAAAAATATCACACCTTGTTTTATTAACCCATTCGATATTTGCTAATAAAGAACTAATTATGGAAAGTAATACAATGCGGAAAACTTAAATGTAACGTAGTATTTTAATAAATTGCTATATATTTTGAAGAAATATAAGAGAATAATTGGTATGATTTAATATTGATTATTTATCTTAATAAGATTGACGTCGCGTCATAGTAACTTTGAGTTAGCTCACGTAACTATATGGAGAACTTCAATTTTTAACTACTTAACATTAACACGAGTGTTAGTCATAAATATTAATATATTTAGGTTGTGGCGGACCAATTAGCGCCACAATCCTGAATCGCGCTATCGAAGTTTTCACAATTCGGCGCTATATATACAACATCTAAAATGCATACAAGTGGGCTTCGGCCTGACCAGACATACCACCTCTGGTTTCTTAAATATTAGGTCAGGGAAAAAGAAATCTATTATTTTTGCGTGAAATTAAAGACTTTATTTAACACTAGATGTTTCCAGCGGCTCCGCCCGCGTAAACTTACTATCGAGAATCCCGCGGGAACACTGTACTTTTCCGGGATAAAAAATAGCCTATATTTTAATCCAGAGCTGAAACTACTACCATACCAAATTTCAACGAAATCCTTTCTGTAGTTTTTGCGTGAAAGAGTAACAAACATCCATCCATTCTCACAAACTTTCACATTTATAATATTAGTAGGATGTTTCGTATTATGCGATTTATGTTAAATATGCTCCATTTTGTTGTGTGTTGGCATTTTAAAGGTAGTTTCATAGTGCCTCTCTCATAGAAGTCTCTCATAGAAGCCAAAAACTCTAATAATCTATTTTGTCAATCTTCTCTTGATCCCATTTTTTTATCACTCAAGAAGTTATGTAATGCGAGAAAAAGGATGAGAAGGAGAAGAAGGATGCATTAAAACTTCCCAACTAAGCTCCCAGCGTTTCTGGCGAGATCCCTACAGATGCGTGTGCGGTGTGACCTGGCGTTGTCCTGATGGAACAAAACACCTTTTCTGTTGCCCAATTCTGACTGTTTCTGGTCAATCGCTAGCTTCAAACGATCCAGTGCTTGACAGTAGATATCTGAAATTAGTGTTTGGCCATACGGAAGCAACTCATAATAAATTATTCCTTTCCAGTCCCACCAAATACACAATAGAACCTTCCTGGCTGTTAGTCCTGGTTTGGCCACCATTTGATCTGCTTCACCGCGCTTTGACCACGATCATGTTCGCACAAAATTTGTCGTATGTAACCCATTTCTCATTCCCAGTCACCATCCGTTTAAGAAATGGGTCGATTTCATTCCGTTCGGTCAAGGCTTCGCAGATGGAAATTCGATCCATCAAGTTAATTGGTGTGGCACCCAAACATCCAGCTTTTCTTTAAATCCAACTTTACGTAAATGGTTTAAAACTGTTAAAAAAAAAATGTTTTAAGGTCGATGTTTAGCTCCTGGCCAATGCTATATAATGCAACTTCGATTATTTCTGTGATTTTATCGACATTTTCGACGACGGGCCTACATGTACATGAGGTGCAACTTTAACATCCAAAAGGCCTTAACGAAATCGACGAAACCAAAGCACGTTATTAGCTGTTGTTACAGTATCAGCACCGTTCACAATTTCAGCCGCCTGGCTAGCATTTTCGCCTTTATCAAAGAAAAAGTATAAAATGTACCTATTTTTCTCTTGTTGACTTCCATTTTTAATAGCCTGTAACTTACAACTGAATGGACCAATAAAAACACAGCAAACTATTTTTTAATGTGTGAATGGCATTTTGACAATGAGCAAAAATTTGAAATTGTTCGATCGATCACTACAACATCTACCGAAAAAATTATGGTTTTCTTTTCCCCCAGCCTATTATTAATATTTTATGCATAAACGAGTTGCATTTGATCCTAATTCATCCATTGCCCTCTGCCCTCTTCCTCAAATACTGTCGGCATAAATATTAGGTCTTTACCTATGAAATTGCCGTTTTGTATGAAAAAATTTAAACTAATTTTTTTCATGTATTTTTTATTTGTATTAATCGAAGTAATCACCCATGCAATCAATGCATCTTTGCCAACGCAGTGACAGTTTATTGATGCCCTTCTTAAAGAAATCAGCTGGACGGGAGGCAACAAATTCTTTAAAGGCATTTTGTACTGCCTCTCGGGTATTAAACTTTTTTCCCGCCAAGAAGTTATCCAAATTCTGGAAAAAGTAGTAGTCTGTAGGCGCAAGGTCTGGTGAGTAGGGCGGATGATGGAGAGCTTCCAACCCCAGTTCTTGAAACTTGGATACCGTCTGCTGTGCAGTATGAGGTCGCGCGTTGTCGTGTAGGAGCAGCGGAGACGAGCGATTAACCAGTGCTGGTTGGAGATGTGCCAGCTTCTCCATCATTGTGTTCAGTTCTTCACAGTACACATCTGCAGTAATGCTCACCCCGTTTGGTAAGAAGCTGTGATGAATCACACCGCCGCTAGACCACCAAACACCATCACTTTTCTAGGGGTGAGTTTTCGTTTATGGCATTGTTTAGGTGCTGAACCAGGATCCAACCAACTTGCTGAGCGCTTGCGGTTATCAAACATAATCCATTTTTCATCGCAGGTAACAATGCGGTTCAAAATTCCTTCATTTGTGTGTCTGTTGAGCAGTGCAAGGCACGTCTCGACGCGTACTTCGCGCTGGCGATCATTGAGTTCGTGGGGCACCCATTTGTCAAACTTTTTAACCTTGCCAATTTGACACAAATGGACCAATATTGTTTTGATGCTAACGTCGAAAGCTGCTGCTAATACAGCCGTAGATTGTGTATCTTCAGCTTCCACAATCGCCTTTAATTCGTCATTGTTGGCCAAAGTCTTCGAAGGACCGCGAGGTTTAATTTTCCAGGTCGAAATTTCCAGAACGTAAGCGAGCAAACCAATAACAGGTGGTGCGTTGGTTTGTAGTGTTAGCTCCGTAAACGTAATGTTGCGTGCCGCTTGTGTCGCGTTGCTGCCACGACGGTACTCATATTCCATAATTACTCGAATTTGTAACGTATCCATGATGACGAAAAAGATTGAAATGCGATGAAAATATAACACTAATCAATAAACAAATGACTACTTTTGGAAAAAGAATTCCATGTTTTTAAAATAAAATTAATTTACAATTAGAATTCTTAGCCAAACAAAAATTATTTTGATTTGAAATGGCCAGTACTGCAGAACGGTAATTTCATAGGTTAAGACCTATTATAATAATAAGATAATGTAAAGTTTACTCATATTAAAGGGAAGAAATATCCTGATTTTTTTGTTTGTTTTTGGCGTGTTACACAAAAAACCCCATTACTTGCATATATTATGTAGTCAATCAAGACAATAATGTACCGACATCTTCGTATTAGAAGGTAGACCAGCGTTCATACATTTTTAGCCTTTTACTGGCTTAATTTTGCTCGCCGGTTGTTGGTGTTTTGGATCGCAAATTTGACTAGATATTTTTGGTTTAAAGTTAAGTAAATTACTATTTTCAGTGCAATAACCGCAAGTTGCGCGTCATTGCTGCTGTGTTTCAATCACAATTAAAATGTCAAATTACACATAAAGGTACAAATTGTTTATAGGATCGGGACCGCATAGTGGCCATGATAAACGAGCTGGGTGGTGTGGTCGCTGAGAACACCAAGATGGAAATGTTGGCCACACATTTCATATCTATGCTGCCCGAGGACACCTTCACAGGCATGATGGTGTGCTCTCTCGCCACTGGGAAGTGGTTGTTGCATGTCACATTCATTTACGACAGCTTCCGGTGTAAAAAGTTCCTACAGGTGAGTTCTTACGAACGAACATAATTTTTATTTGGCTATATAGGCCAGCTGCCTGATGTTCAGCGCCTTCTTTTCGTTTGTTAGTTTTAAGTTTGATCCCAGACTTTTCGTTCTAGGCCATTATTACATTATACACCATAATGGCAAAATCTAGAAACACCAAATCGCCTATAATATAGATTCTATTAGTAATTTTAATTAAATTAAATAGTAATTACTTTCTCTTTGCTATGTTTTATCCTCTTGCACAAAATAATCCCTCCAGCTTGCGTAGTTCTCTTAAAATTAACTTTTTAGTGAAAAATTTCTTTTTCGCCACAAAACTTTCATGATTTTTTTTAAATAAACTATTGGAAATCGGCACGTCGGTGTTCTACTCTCACATTCAACATATCTTTATCTTTGGATTAGGCCAATAAAATAAGGACGTCATGGGGCAAAAAACACACTGCGGCAGTTACAAAAGCGTTGTGTGCGTTATTAACAAGTGTTACATTCTACATAAAAATTTAAAAAATATATTATAATATATATTTTTAATATTCTGATCAAAATTTTAAACTGAGTTTTTATTTAATATATATCATAACTATAAATAAATAAAACTCAGATTAATAACTATAATAATAAACTTCGCCATGTTGCGGATTTTTCAATATTTTTTATGAAACCTATTGCCCCTAGGACAAACGAGCAAATGGGACACCAGTTTTTCGTAATGTTGCAATAATAAAAAAATTAAGCGAGCTCAGTGTTTTTTTATTACCAGTCAATCTTTACATATTGTTTTTTTACAGGAAAATATGTATGAATGGATGAGACATCCGAAACTCGTAGAAATAGATAACACAAGTATTGAAGTGGCGAAAGCGGCTGTGTATTGGCATTCCCAGCTTCACGGAGATGCTCAGTACCCATTCCAAGGGAAGCAGGTTGTACTGATTATGAAGAAAAAGTACAGGCAGTACTATCAAATGATCTTCAAGGCCCTCAAGGCTAAACCGGTTACATATGACCCGAGGTATGTTTGTGTCAGTATTTTATGTTACATCGTAACGTAGTCTTCCGATGCACGTGCCGAGATCCGAGACCGATTTAGGGTCGCGGAGCCACTGCTTAGTATGAATTTATAAGTAGCACTAAACAATCCCCGCGACCCGCGACCGGTGAGCGCGTAGCCGGAGAAAATGATTGGCTGGTTTGTTGGTCGCAGCGGTCGCATAGATCGGAAGGCTACGTTTAGATTAAGTTTAAAACGAAGATCCAGGTATATAAAATCCTACATATTATATAACCAACTAGAGGTGTGCAAAATGTGTCATATAAAAGATAAAATATCATGTATATATCTTTTGATCACGGTGAATTATATCAATCTTAGAGTAGTTCAATTACTGGGCTGTCCAATGAGCAATGGCTCAATTCATATCTCACTGTTGCCCTCCTCAAAATACTCTCTTTAGTTAAAAAAAAACGAGCGGTAGCAAATTTACAATTTTAGCTTCGCTCTTAACTTTTTTGATAGTTATGAGTCATTTGCTCTTCTGAACTTATAAATTTATTAGTAAGAATTAGTTTAAGTCCATTTTTAGGGTTCCCTCACTCAAGAAACCCTTATAGTCTCTGTCCGCCCGTCTCTCGCAACATATACAGTCTGTCCCCTCTTCTAGCTACTGTAATTATGAATATAAATTGATGAAAATTTCTACAATTATGTACTGTGTATATGTCACCGTAAAATCGTAATTACTGTTAGATAGTAATAATAACTAGCGAGATTATCTGTTAAAGGATATTTGTTTACCTGTCTTAGATTTCAAACTTTCAACATACTCTCATAATTGGAGTGTTGTTTATCATAACTGCCATTCTTTGGTCGAGATTTTTGTCTTATCTAGGTTCGTTTCTAACAAGATTTTTATGCTCTCCTTGTGTAACTTTACCATTATTATACAAAAATTAACTTAAAAGTTATGATTTTTCTACCTCTGTGGCTCAGTGGTTAGCGCGTTAGAATCCTGTCAAAGGGACTAAAGGTTTTCTGTGTTCTTGGATGTGTATTAAATATATGTATAATATAAAAGTATCTATGTATATATAAGGTAGCTGATTGACTGATGTATCAATGCACAGACCAAACCGTGAAGCCTAGAAATTTGAAAGGAGATAGGCAAGTCGCCATACATTTACTGCAGTAATACGCTGCATATATGCAAAACGCTGGTATAGTGATCTATTTCACACCCCAAGTAACATTTTTTCATAAATATAGTACTAAACTGTGGAACTATAGAAAAAGATAATATATAAACGTATTCCCAAGTCCTAAAAATATTATATATTTTTTTATATACCCAGTCTTGCCATAAATACTGAAACAAAGAAAAAAAAAATTACAAATAACATTTATTACTTTTACAGTGTGTTAGTTTAATACATAAATATAAAACAATTTAAAATATAAAAAGATTATTCGAAGTGGTCTCCGTTGGCTGCAATACAGTCCATTAAACGTTGAGGCCAGTTATCAATAGAAGCACGCACTATTTCCATGGGAAAATTCTTCACTGCCAATCGTACGGATTGTTTTAGGGACTCCAAATTATCATTGAGAGCAAGCCGTACTCTCTAAAACTGACCATAAATCATAATCCAGCGGATTAAGATCGGGACTAGACGACGGCCAGTCTTCATCTCTAATGAAGTCCGAAACGTTCGTTTCCAACCAAGATTGCGTACACCAAGCTTTATGACCCGGCGCCGAGTCTTGCTGGAAGGACCATTCTGGTTATTGAACATGGTGTTGTTAAGGGGCTTCACTACCTTCTCAAGAATGGTATCTTGACACACTTGTGCCGATGTCTTGATACCTTTTTCACAAAAGTATGGCTCAGTCAGTGTAAAAAAAATCTCATTCGTAAACAAAAATTTTCTGTGATCTCCCTTTGCGTACCGCTTCAGTAGTTTCGATTTTACCACCCTATTCTTTTTTAAATTATCAGTTAAGAAATGACCAGTACGTCTCTTATAGGCTGCAAGTCCTAAGTCATCTTTTAAAATACGCGACATGGTTCTAGGTGCTACCTTCATCTCCCGAGATAAAATATTTTGCTTTCGGACAGGTTTCTTCGAATTCTTTCCCTTACTGCTTTGACCACCTTTTTCGTACGAACACTACGTGGACGGCCAGATCTTTTTCTGTCACAAACAGAGGAGGTCTCATTGTACATATTAATAGCCCGGTACACAAACATTTTACTAATACCAAGCGTATGGAGAGTTTTAAAAATTGCATTTGGCTCCATACTCCTACTTTGTGTAATGCAATCACAGCGATTCGGTTCTCTTTATCATCCCACTCCATTTTAATATCGCAAAATATTGTACAATGTATTGGCGTCAAAATGAGAAAAATCAATGAACAATCATATAAAAATGACAGATTCCAAATTCAAATGTAATATTTTGTTTATTTTTAATTGTAACAGTATTTTGGCCAGACGAAGTATAATAAGTTTTTAAGGACTATAGAACCACATAATTATGTTAGAAACTTGGCCGCTCTTGATAGAAAATCGGGCAGGATTCGCCAGTGTCCTTTGCACACGTATTCCACCACTATATCTACTAAGGAAGGATTTTTCAAAATTCAACCCCCAAGGGAAAAATAGGGGTAAAAGTGTGTATAAAACTTTCTATTCTTTGGACATATTTGCATGATATTTCGTGTGAATTGGGTTTGGAAAAAATAATGAGTTACATATTTCAGCGTTTTCTAAAATTCAGCTCCTAGGTGTGTAAAATAGGGGATGAATGTTTAAAACCTAATTTCACGCGGGCGATTCCGCAGGCAAATAATACTAGTTAAATATATTTCCGTTGTCTGGTACAAGTTCTTCGGATACTTAGTACAGGACCAGATTGTCGTGGTGTGGTAGCGTCCATAGATGTTATTATGATAAAATCGAACGAAACAATTCCTTACTAATTAATTTACACTATACAAGAGATAAAATTATAATATAAAGTAAGAGAACCACAGTGTACAGGGTTACATGAAAAGTCGTGCTGAATATTAAAGGACGTTATTACTCAGGTCATTTGTGATTAATTTGGTCATATAATTAGGTATCCGAAACCTAACCGTTATGGAGATATTGAATTTTGATTATTTTTTTCAAAATTCTCAATTTTTTTGCTTTTATGCCGATTTTTTTGAGACTAGAGCACCTGAAGTCCATTTTTTTAATGAATTTAGTTAGAAAAGAAGTCAATTAATAAAAGCGATCAATAAAGACTAACCCTACTACAAACAGTTTAAAAAAAAACTGCCCGACAATGGTTAGAATTGAAAAAAGAAAATTGAGTGTTGTTAACTTTGAAGCGCTTTAAAAAAAAAAAAGAGTATGGAACTTAGTCTGCAAATCATTTAAAAAACTTCTACGTCTCTTTAGCTATTCAAAAAGGTATAACACTTACTATTAAAAAGGAGAAACATCGACCTACTAGAGTTAAGGTACCAGAGGGGGCATTTGTAAATAAAACAAAAAATCTGTATTATTCAATTATGTAATTCGTTTTCAAAATGGCCGCCCCTATTTCTTATACACATTCTCATTCTTTTTCTTAAATTGCTCTTTACGACAGAAGTTCGCAGGTTCCTCCTCATTTCGTCAGCCGCATTAATAATTTTTTCTCTCAGAATATCGATATTTGCGATCGGTGTCATTTCGTCGTATACAAGGCTTTTCATGTGGCCCCATACATAAAAATCCATCGGCGTTAAGTCTGGGCTCCTCGCCGACCATGCGATGGGTCCGCCTCTTCCAATCCATCGATTTGGATAATTGTCGTCCAACCATGCTCGCACACTTCTTTGGTAGTGTGCTGGGCAACCATCATGTTGAAAGAACATGTTTCTTCTTAATGAAATTGGCAAGTCCATCATCAAGAGGGGTAACTCCTCTCTTAAAAAGTTTTCATAGGTTTCGCCATTCAAATTATCAGGCAGGAAGTATGGCCCTACCAAGTAATTTGATATAATATTAAATGTATGGATGGGTATAAACCCATCCATACATTTAAGCTAAATCTCCTTTATGACCCTTTTATTATTTTTTTATTAGGGTTTCCTTCGGATTTAGGAGCCCAATAATGGGAGTTGTGGTAGTCACAGTCATCATCTGTCCATAGGATATTCGTAAAAAAAAATAGATCTTCGATGTCTGCATTGAGCATAAATCTGCAGAAGTCTTGTCGTCTCACTGGATCCCCCTCTTTGGTAACATGTACAGGAGTATAATATATGGTACGGGTATTATCCAGCACTGTGCATGACAAACCATACTTTCCACTGGGAAATGCCAAGACGTTTAGCCACAACATTTGTTAATGTGGTGGGATCGGATTGAAAGAGTCTTCGTATTTCATTTTCGTCGTCGTCGTCGTCATCAAGAATACGAGGTCGCCCCATGTCAGTACGTCGTACTAGAACAGAACCAGTTTCTCGTAGTCTTCGATAAGCTCTGTCGAATACGCCGATATCAGGTACTCGGCGAGTAGGATACCGCAGCATGTATTCATTGTGTGCACGTAACGAAACTCCTTCGCAAAATCCGTAACACATCAGGATATCAGCATATTCTTCATTGGTGAATGCCGCCATGTTCACAACACAAATCAAAGTCCAGTTAACAAGCCAGGTCACACAGAAGATGAAGATGAAACAGTCAAAAAAACAAGCCAAGTCGCGGTTTTATACAAAATTATCGGATAATACGGAAAGCACATCTACCACGGAATAATGGCATGAGCAGACTAAACGCCGCGATTTGACTTCATAATAACATTGCGCACAAAAAATGCGTACCCGACCCTTTTTTTTTTTCATTGTTTAAAAGGTGCCAGGTAGTAAACCGGATTCTTTTGTATCGAAGTTCCGTCATGTTGTCCTACTATTTGGGCCTTTTCAAATAACATTATTTTAAGATTTTATAATCATACCTACGACGTGTTATACCTTTTTGAATAGCTAAAGAGACGTAGAAGTTTTTTAAATGATTTTCAGAATAAGTTCCATACTTTTTTTTAAAAAAAACAGCGCTTCAAAGTTACTAACACTTAATGTTATTTTTTTCAATTCTAACCATTGTCGGGCAGTTTTTTTAAACTGTTAGTAGTAGGTCTAGTTTTTATTGATCACTTTTATTGATTGACTTATTTTCTAACAAAATTCATTAAAAAAATTGACTTCAGGTGCTCTAGTCCCAAAAAAATCGACATAAAAGCCAAAAAATTGAGAATTTTGAAAAAAATAATCAAAATTCAATATCTCCATAACGGTTAAGTTTCGGATACCTAATTATATGACCAAATCAATCAGAAATGACCTGAGTAATTACGTCCTGAATATTAAATTCAGCACGACTTTCCATGTAACCCTGTATGTAATTGGTTATTTTCTTAGGTGCCCGTTTTTTTACTAATGAGTGTAGTTGATTTTTGTTGAGTTTTCTAGTACATTTTTCAAAATGTATGATCTCACTTGTTGCTAATGAGTTTTTGTCGCTTCGTGCATTGTTGAATGTTGTGTGTGCGGAGACTATCAACGTGAACTAACTATTATATAATTCTGTATTGAAAATGAATGAACGAGTGACATGACGCAAGTGAACTAATTGAACGACTCATTCGCAAACTACAGTCTACAACCAAATTAAGTAAGCCATTCAGATTTAATATTATGTACATATTTATATAATAATTATTTTTCTATTTATAGGACCCCCGGTAGTTGTTGCTTGGCAGATTATTGTTTCGTCGACATGAAGATCATTGAAAGAGTCAAGTTGCGATTTTTCTTCCATCACAAAGTGCCCGTTTTTCCATACCAGTATATTTTGGTATACCTTTTAAAAAAAGGCCGTGTCAATGATGAACACAAATATTTACTACAGGATCTATCGAACATTAATGATAAAAATAATTATTTTAACAATACTTATTAAATTTTAATAGCTTATATTTTTCAAATTGATTCTTATATTTTTTTATCTACATTGGTAAGATATTTTTTTATCCTATTGACTGGGCCTAAATATTATTAAGATATTTAAAATTGATTATTAGTATTTAGTATGATAAGAGATTTTATTAAAAATTAAATTTATTTGAACTCGTACTTTTTTTTCATTTTATTTCATTTTTTGATGTGACACATTATTTCCCTTAAGGTCTCTTCAATGTCAACCTGATGTTCATAGCATGTTTCCGATCATGACAACTTTCTTGTAGTGTTTCATCTGTAGGATATTATAATTCTGTGCCTTCTGTAGCTCAGTGGCTAGCGCGTCGGCAATCAAGTCGCGGATTCTAATCCCGCCGAGGGAACAAAAACTTCTCTATGTTCCTGGATGTGTTTAATATGTATAATAAATACCTATATAGGTATTAGGTAGTTGTGAGGTACCCGTACACAAGTTCTTCGAAAGCTCAGCACAGGACCAGATCAGTACCGGATTAACCATATCGGCGGAGGCAGCAAGAGCTACGGGCCCCGCGCTCCAACGTCTGTCCGGGATTCCGGGAGTAAAGTCATAGTAATAACAGCGCTGGAAATAGAACTCCGCGCTAATGCCTAATACAATAATGCTGAAAATCGAACACACTACAACAATTAAAAAACTTGACACCTGTAAGTTCGATTTTCAGCTGTATTGTATTAACCCAATAGAACTGAAAATAGTTCTGAATACAAAAAAAAGTATCTGACTAGTTTTTTAACATTCCATATTAGCAGGGCGGTGCAAGGCATGGGCGGTATGTTAAAACAGGATGAATAGAAAATAAGTATAGCAGTAGAAACAAAACTGTAGTTAGAAAATAAATTATACAAGTTGAAGTGAAAAAAAAAAAGGCATGGGCGGTGTGGGCGAACGCCCACGGCCTGGCAGTCCAGGCCTCAGGCAAGCCTCCAAGCAGGCCTAGCGCCTAACAGTTGTATTTTTCCGAAGTTCACAGTCTTTCAGGTTTTCAATTTGAACAGATTTTTGAATTCAAAGATGTTTGATTGTTCTCGCTCGTTCGACCGCCCAGCGATTGACCAATGACTTCCAGACCAATGATTCATCTATGATGTGTCCATATAAATTTCGAAGAGTTCCTTCGGTTTATCAAGGATTCCATCATCAGGTCACCACTTTGGTGACGAAGGGACAAATTTCAAATTATAACCTTTACAACACAAAATAATTTTGCAAATAAGTTCACAAACGGCAAAGTAATGTAAAAGATATCCGTGTCGGTGTAAAATACTATGAGTAGTACTTAATATATTATCATAATATTGTGATGATGTATGGTGTGATAATGGTGGTGATGATGATGATAACTGTAATTGACATAGTGGCATATGCTTACAGTTCTTTAAACAACGCCGAAATCCCCAAACATGTATCTACTTATAAGGAGTCAGGAGTTCTGTTCAGTACTTTTGAATCCAGGGTATACCTTGGTGTAGAATCTTACTTTTTGGTAGCATATGCTTGGGCTACTTCAGAAAAAGTCGAAACCACCTTAATATGTGTCCATATACATTTCGAGGAGTTCCCTCGATTTCTCATGGATCCCATCATCAGGTCACCACTTTAATATCAAAAGGACCAATTTGAGATTATACCCTTTACATCAAAAAAATAATTTTGAAAATAGGTCCACATACGGCGGAGTAATCGTGGAATATACAAAAAAACAGGTATACATCCGAATGTATAACCGCCTCCTTTTTTGGAAGTCGGTAAAAAAAAGACTAATTATTCTTGCACCCTCAAAACTTATCCAGGAGGTCTACTTCACGCGCGAAGCGTTTGCACTTTTGCAGTGACACGCGCATAGTGTGGAGCCTGCTTAATGGTTTCTTTATACCCTCTTATAACCGTCCATTGTTAATGATATTTGACTCCTCATACACTAGCACCTATTGTAAAATAAGTACTTTGTTGAACGAACGAACGTGTTGACAAGTACAATTACACCACAACTCACAGCCCAGAGGCAGGCTCGGATCCAATGCGGGGTTATAAATTCATAAATATTGCTCGTTCGCTTTTGCTTAATAAACAAAAAATTAAAACCGACTTCCAAAGTAAAAATGCACAAAAAAGTGTGAAATAAAACTTATTTTCTAAATAATTCCCCTTTTTTAATTCGGCATAATTTTAACTATTTCTCTACTCAATCTTCCTAATTTTGAAGTCGGTACCAGCAAACTTAATCATTCAATCAAAAAAAATAATAAAAAAATTAAAAAATGTTCTCAAAAGTTAATAAATGATTCCATGATGGAATATGTCCACAGACGGCGCAATTATAATTGAACATACAATATATATATCGTAAAATGATACTTGAATCAAATAACCTAACCGAGAGCATTTCAGATCATGTCTAAGGAGGGTTCCGTAACTATCAATACACAATATGTTTTATTGGAATTACTTCAAATAAAACATATTGTTATTTGTAGTATATAGAAGTTATTATCTAATTTCGCTCAAAATAATTTGACCGTGACCGTCAGAGATCGTAAAATTCGATTTTACTCCTATAGATTTTCATACCCCGGGCTTATGTATATGAAAATCGTTTCTTATGGAGTAAACTCCAAAAACTGCACTGTAAATAGAACTCTGCGCTAATGCAATAGAGCTGAAAATCGTTTAGAGTTGTGAAATCTGACATTTGACACTTCGATTTTCAGCTCTATTACATTACCGCAGAGTTTTTTTTACAGTTCAGTTTTTTCTGTCGCGACCACATAAAAACTAAATAACTTACGGGCGACAAATGTATAAATCCGGCACTGGTCTGACGCATCCATATACGTACTCATCTATGGACGCATAATACGCATAGATGTTATTTATTACTCATAGATTCTTGAATTAAATGTGTACTCTCAAATTGTCGTCAAGGTGGTTTGTTCGCTAAAATAATATCTGTCTCCCAGTTTAGAAATTCAATGAACAAAATTGGTATTATTTAGTCGCTAGATTGGGAATTTTTGTTCGATAAGTATTAATCATACGGCATACTATCTGATTAGACGGATTGTGTACTTTAGTAGGGTAGCACTTTATTTTGAATAAATTATAGAGAAAATTTAATAGTAGGTACCTTGATATTTGCCATCTTAAAAAATGGGATGCTGTGAGTCTTCGGAGGTGGGTTTTAAAAATATCTGTCACATACTTACTTATTATTTTTAACTATACTTACTTAATATATTAGCTGGTACTTAAATGAGTTGTGGGCCGTGCCGTGGCTTGTGTTATGATTTAAGAGGTCATAAGGGAAGCCAAAGGTTTTTCGGAAGAATCCGGACGTGAATTACAGCTAAGTACCTACTGATAATTGTAATCAATTTTAACTTTTGTAACTTGCAAAATATCATGTCTAACTACTTATTTATTACAAGTAACCACATTTCAGGAGCCCAGAGATGTTGTTTACATACAAAGACCTCGGATACCAGAATATAGCCAGCCAACAGTAAGACCAGTGCAGGTACAACTTTTTTTTAATCCAAATTCTCAGATTAAAAAACAATAGGTCCTATGATGATGCAAACATTATTATTATTAACCAGCAAATGATAAATAACACAAGGGAACAGCATTTTTGTTAAGTAAGTACATAAAATGTTAAGTAAGTAGGTATTAACTACTGATATTATAAGTTTTTGCAGTGCTAATTTCAAATCTGTGCACCTATTTCACCTAACAGCTTTAATTTTTGAGATATAATTACTTCATAAAATGAGTGTATTTTGATGATTTGGGTGTTTTTGGTAAACCATTTAAAGTACTAAGTACCATATGAGGTACTAAGTACCTTATAAACCATATTTAAGGTACTATATGGTTTATATCACTTAGCATTTTGTGCCAAGTCTGAGATTTATAACAAACATACTGAACTATATTTAACATTAATCTGGTGGAGACAGAAAAAAATTAGAGAATCAGGCTTTCGAGGAGTTATACCAGGGGCAGGGTTACCAAAATACCTATATATGATTTTTGAATACTGCAAGAGAATTAAGCAAAGCTTCTGTAAACTACTGTTACTTTTATATGATAGTTGGTTTATAATATAATGCTTTATATTTAACAAAAAATGCTTTTTTCTTTAAATTAACTCAAAAATATTCATGATACAAAAATTCTGAGTAGTTACAGATCTGAAGTCAGCAACCTTGAATTCTATTCTTTATTACATAATAGTCATAAATTTCATGCAACAACAAAAAAAAACTAATTTTGTTCCCTTGTGTAATTCATCTACAATCTACTGTATGCTCAGGTCAAGTTTAATTTCTTTGTAAACACAAACATTGAATTCAACCTTTACATAATGTTTAAATGCCGCTTTAATACACCCTTGCGACAGTAGCGCCACCCCCTATTTAACGCTTTTTACACTTCTTCATATTGTGTGGAGATGGTACTCCTAATCTCAAGTCTCCATGTCTTTATGCTTACAAAAAATAATAAATTCGATCTGAACAATGATAAATTATGAGACTACGCAATATTGACAGCCAGCAGTAAGACATGTGCAGGCGTGTACAAAATATTAACTAAAGTGCGGTCGCGGAGCACGTAGAATTTCGTACATTGACTCATCGGTACTTGTCTCTTTCACTTGCGCACGAATATATTGCTGTCGCGTTAACAAAGGGTATGCGATATCAGCGCCTTAGCATTTAAAAACATTACCCTCCCTTCTTTGGCCACAAATCAATTTGTAACAATGCAAATGTTGATAAATTATTGATCTAACAATGATATTTTAATGTTTTTAGAAAGATAAGCCATATTATGGGAAGTTTAAATGTCATTTATGCAATAGACACTGGGACAGTCGATTTTGTTGGCCTGACAAGTATCAAATTTGTAAAGGATGCAGATCAAGAGTCTACCCATATACACATGTAAGATTTTATTACAATATTCAAAATCATATATTAATTTATATTATTTAAATCTTACAAATTTTTTATTAAATGTTAATTATGTTTCAGAGGGAGCTTGATTCAAACGATTTTGATGGGGAGACTGATAAGTCAAAAGAACACCAAAAGGAGCTTTGCCAAAAGTGTCAAGAATGTGGACAATTGTGTATTAAAAACATAAA
Source organism: Phengaris alcon alcon (assembly GCA_037179445.1). Lineage (NCBI taxonomy): Eukaryota > Metazoa > Arthropoda > Insecta > Lepidoptera > Lycaenidae > Phengaris > Phengaris alcon. The sequence continues at coordinate 127,855 of JAYRCH010000257.1, forward strand.
TTTGCCAAAGGAAACACGCTATTACTGAAACTATTTATTCAATTCAATTAAATTCAAAACTTCATTCAATATATAATGTAATAAGTTTATATCGTAATTTTTCAACAGTTCTTATTGTTTACATAAAAATATTTACTGGAGTCTTTAATTACTTCATGTTTTATCTTATCAAATAAACTTGAAGAAATATCAATTGTATAATCATCCTTTCGTTCTGCTATATAAGAAAATATTGGTAGAAATATTGGTTTTAATTCTTCAATATTGCTGGCTTCGACTAGATTCTCTAAAGCTGTCAATTTACTTACAGCATTAAATACTCTGGAGTCACATAAAGCAGGTTGAAGATATTTATTCTGAAATTAAAAGATGTATTCAAGAATATAGTGGATATATCATATATGTATCACACTGAACATTTTACTTTATAAAGGTGTCATAAACAATTGTATATTGCATATTTTAGATCACTTTCAATAGTTATTGAGTAATTAAGTCAATAATAGTCTAATTTCAATACATATACAGGTGTATTTTATCCGAATTAAATATTTAACTCAACATTAAGCTACAATGTTACGTAAGTTGAATGTCAGTGTGCATAACTAAAATGTGTAATTAACATTTCCTGACAACTCTAACTGCAAATGGGCACCCGAGTAGTGCCTTACAACGCGCCGGCTTTAAAGGTCACGCACCCGCCGCGCCGTACAGACCGTGCGGTTGTGAATAAAATTTAAGTATTTTATAGGATAATCTGGTCAAAAAAGGTAATTTTTTTTATTTTTGGAACGACATCAAATCGACCGATAACGCTCCTTGAATAATATGTATTTTTGTTTTGAAGAGATGTTTTCTTGAGAAGTTATTTGAAACGATAAATTTTATCACAATTATAGGTGTGGTATCATCATACCACACCTTATTATAAAAGACATTATTAAAATACATTATATTATTAAATATATAATTATAATAATATATAAATAAAATATGTGGTATGATGATACCACACCTATAATTGTGATAAAATTTATCGTTTCAAATAACTTCTCAATAATATACTGTAATTGTCACTTGAATTTATATATTATTATAATTATATTTTTTTAAACAAACTTTCTTTGAACAAAATTTATAAGTGTCTTTATATTATGTACGAATACACATTTGCCATTTTTATGCAATATACTTACTTTCATACAAGATACGTAATTTCTAAGGCAGTACAACATACAAGCTTCACTATGTTCTGTACGGAAGTTCCTCTCGGTCAGTATTATAGTCATTACAGCAGCGTGAAAGAGATCTAAGATTTTCGAATCTTTGTATTGTTCCAAACTGTTCCACATCTGCTTCCATTCTTGAAGTGTGGTGGAGCAAAATTGCTGTAAACAAATGTTCATACTATGTTTAGTTAAATTAAGAATTTATAAAAATAAATAATAGGTAATCAAAAATAGTTATATAATTTAATAACATAAAAAGAAAACATTAATATTGATTGGCCAAATGAGAATTGTACAAGACTAATTTCTGTGAATTTAAAACTAACCTGTGAGAGCCAGAGTGCTACTCTATTTTGATTTATCTCTTCCTCAATGTATTTACCACTAATTGTTTCTATAAACGAATTGCCAGGTGGTCCCCACAGACGTCTATAGTAAAACATATTTAAAGGATCCATGTTCTTTAGTTTATTTTTCAACCATTTCCTATCTTTTTCTGTAAGAAAATAAGTTTAAATTATTCCAGAAGTTTAATTTAAAAAAAAAATTGCACTCTGAAATGCATAAAAAATAATTAACAGTTTTAGATATTAGTGGGTTATTATTGTTTCCACTTCAAAATAAAATGACTTTTCAGGTTCAGACATGTTTAACAAGCAGAAGAATTATTAAAATGTTTGCTTGTGAATCTATTGAATTTACTATTATATAATTAGTTATTATATAACTTTACAAATAATAATTATGCAGGATAAAATCTTACCTGGTATCTTAGAATCATAGGTACTAAATATGGATGATACAATATCTAAGGTTGTGTCTAAAATGTTAGGCTTCAATGCCATAAATGTATTTAGTTTCCAACGCGTAGAGTTTAATACCTGTGCTAACATACTCAACATTGGTGCTCTGTATTGTACTATCTCAGATGGCTTATAAGTCTTGTGTAAGAGCTTGCAGTGCATATTTATTTTTACAATGTCATTATTTTTTAATCCCAATTCAATACTTGGTAGTATAATCATGTTAAGTAACTTTAGTTCCGGTAGTAACTCGTGTAATTTCAATTCGTTAATAAATGTTATTAAATTATTTTCTTGTGCTTCAGTTTCAAACTTGTTGTCAATTATCTCTTTAGTTACCATGAACACAGAACTTTCATTTTCATTATCATATCTATAATGTGAATATTTTTGCAAGAATATCATCACCTTCACCATAATATTAGTCTGCTGTATGCTTTCCGAGGCTAAGAAGAATATTTTACTAAATACTTTTTTCGGACTTTGAATAAAAACATCATATATTTGTGACAAATCATATTCGGGTAATGATATCAGTTTATTGAAAATTTTTGTGATCATACAATCCAAATCCTCTGTTGTCAAAGAGTCATTAAAGACATGATCAAAATGTTTATCAGCCAACTTTTGCTTAATTTCACCAGTGCAGTTTTCAAAGCACTTTATAGCTAGTGATTTAATGCTCTCTCCGTGTACATCAGACTCTTTAAAATTAAAGTACAGGATGTCATAAAGTTGGCAAGTTTCATCACTGTTGAACATGTGTATTTGAGAATAAATTATTCTAAGTAAACTTTCTTCACAGCATAGACTTTCTCTATAAACCAAAGCTTTTAACCACTCAACACTTTCATCAGTTTCTTCAGCAATCTTTTCTTCAATAGTTTTTGCATCCACTTCATTTATTTTATCTTTAAAGTCTTTTGGCTTCGCAGAGATAAGCTGCAATATGACCCAAACATGTTCAATTTCATTAAGAAATTGATAATAATTTGTTGTTATTTTGTAAGCCACATCTCCAATTTTATTTTGTAAGCTTAGTCCATTTTCTTCAAACTCACTCCATGAACAAAATACATCTATGCTAACATCTGAGAGAAGAGACTTACATACTTCTTGGAGAGCTGTATTACATTTAACTAAATTTTCTTTAACAAGTTGAATATCAGGATCCTTATCAGCATCACATAAACTCAAATATTCATGTTTTATAATTTCAGCTGGTATTGTTGAAAGGTATATCTCATTCATTTGTAGTTTTTGAGGATCTTTTTTAGTAAATACATAGTAACAATCATCTAGTACAGAAAGAAAAGCATGTATTCTTTCTCCCATATATTTATATAAATTGTCTTCACTTATAGTTTCAAGTTTGTTCGAATTTGGTGGTTCCAAAAAGTATTTCACACATAATAGAAAGTTATCATAAGCTCGACTTATTACCTTACTATCTAATTTGAAAAATATTATTTGATAAATAAGTTTGTAGCATGAGGCTGTTAACATATGTAGCCTCTGCAAACAATCATTTGGACTAAAGTACTTAAAGTTTTCTATTAACGATGTCGCAACTTCCACAGCAAGTATTGGGTGAGTAGTGAATACTATTTCGCTAATAATTGTATCAATTTTAAGATTCCACAATATTTCACACATGACATACCTGGGTAAAGTAGGTAGTGACCCAATTAGAAGCTCTAGAGTTTGATTCTCTTTAATTTGTTCTAAAACTGGTAGATCTGAACTAAAGATAACAAATAAAGCTAACTGTCTTAGATTATTATACACCTTATTGAATTCGCCATCTCGGAAATATTCCACTTCCTTTAAAAATTCTTGTATGCGCGTGAGCAGATAATCTATTCGACGCTCATTACCTGTAAGGTGATTTGTGTAAGGTTAGTTATGCTGAATAGTGAATTGTAATTATTCTTTACAATGCTGCAAACAAACAAATTGTAAACACAATAATTACCTGCTTTTTCAACAATTTCCGATATGGATATAACATCATCCGCAGCATCAACTATACCTTCGAAAATGGCTAATTCATTAGTATATTCCATTATGGTTGTTATTTCTTATGAACTAAAAAGCTCGAAATTTCTTGTTCAAAAATTGTGCAAATGTACAGGTGCATCGAAGTCATCGAACTTCAAAGTCTAAGGTTTCTTCTTCTTCTTTTGGGATAGCCTCCCCTGTAATAGGAGTTGCCAACGTCAGAGTGCTGGAGCAGATGTTCAGTGAAAACAATGATTTATGAATATTAGGTCATTACATATGAAATTGGCTTATATTTTACATTACATATGTCAAGGAGGAATATAAAGTCGATTTTTTTAAAACATAATATATTCATTTAATCAAAGTATATACCATTGTTATCTATGCACTTTTGCCATCTCATAGGTAGTTCATTGATTCCTTTACTAAAAGACCATTTGGACAGGAATCAATAAAATATTTGAAGGCGCTTTGGACTGCCCCATAGTTGTTGAATTTTTTACCTTGCAAGAAGTTATCCAAATTTCGAAAAAAATGGTAATCTGTTGGAGCAAGGTCCGGGGAGTATGGTGGATGACTAAGGGTCAGCGCAGACAGAGAGGAATAATCCTCGCGCAGGAAATAATAAATAGAAAATGTCTATTATATATCGGGCGTATCTTCGAGGACGCGCGAGCATTTTTTGTTAGGTTCAAGCATGTATGCACTTTATTTCAATAATTTTAACGTTGATTTTCGAGTGCGTTAATAAAATCCTCTCCGCTGCGCTCCTCTCTGTCTGCGCTGACCCTTAGACATTCCAATTGAAGCTCCTCTAATTTGGTAGCCGTCTGTTGTGCAGTGTGTGGTCTAGCGTTGTCCTAAAGCTGCAGTGGCCTAGAGCGAATGACCAACCTCGTTTATTTAGCAGCTAGCTTTTCCATCATGATTTGCAGTAGCTGCCAATAGACATCTGCCGTAATCGTCTGGCCAGATTTAAGAAAGCTGTAGTGAACGACACCGGCACCAAGTCCACTAAACGCTCACAAGTAACTTTTTTGAGTCAATTTTCGATTGGGGCAGGCTTTGGCTGGTTCGCCAGGGTTCAGCCATTGCGATGAGCGTTTCCAATTATCGTACAGGATCCACTTTTCATCACAGGTAATGATTCGATTTAAAATCCCTTCATTATTGTGCCGGTTGAGTAATGTAACGCAGCAGTCGACGCGCGTTTGTCGGTTTGCTGCACTTAGTTCATGAGGTACCCACCTTTCAAGCTTTTTCCCCTTCCCAATTTGCTTCAAGTGGATTAAAACAGTTTTGTCACTAACACTGCAGGCTGCAGCTAACTCGGACGTGGTTTGCGATGGATCCGCTTCCACAATAACCTTCAATTCTTCATTATCAACTTTGGTCTCCGGCCGTCCACGGGGCTTGTTCTGCAGGTCGAAATTTCCAGAACGAAAACGTTGGAACCAAAAACGCACTGTGTTTTCTTTTGCGTCACCGCCGCCATACACATCATTAATCCTTCGAGCCGTTTCTGCAGCAATGGTGCCACAGTGGAACTCTTACTCGAAAATAATACGATATTTCAAGTTTTCCATTTTGTAAACAGAGTGACGCAAAGAAAAAAACAAATGAATTACGGTTTTCGAAACACAAATGTATGAGTAAATAGCGGTATAAATTTGAAATTGGAATTCCTAACCAAAGAAGATATATTTGTGATCAAAGTGGCCAGTACGACAAAAAATATCTAAGGACCTAATATGAATATATAAGAATCATGGAGAATAGAGGTAAGGAGTACCATCTCTCTAAGGCAGAAAAGCTAAAAAGTGTCCGACAAAAGTAATTAAATAATAGTTCCAAAACTGGCCATAATGGCGCTACAGTGGCAAAAGGGTGTGTGCTATGAAGTTAGAATTTTTGATGACTATGACTAGTTTTTAGTAGTTAATTCAGTAAATCATGAATATTCTAATTACTCGTATAGTCGAAAATATTTTTATATATAAACCGTATTATCCGTATAAATTTTGAAGCTTTACGTCCTTTGCGTCTGTAGCGCCCTTCATTTAACGCTATTTTACGGACACTTTTCATGTATGGAGATGGTACTCCTTACTTCTATTCTCCATGATAAGAATGAGAGTGAAAAGAATTTCTTTTGAATACTGTCACTTGACATTTATTTATTTTTAATAGAATGGGACTGCTAGTCTACGGCGTGTATAAAGTCATTATAATCTCAAAACCATCGATCGTGAATTTATTTAACTGGTCGTTGCATAAGAAGCCATGAATGACTAAAACTAAAATGTATGTAAATTTGTGGAATTTTTGGTCTTTACAAGTGTTCATATTATTCTTATGTAGGAATAATACGGCTTCTATGGTTAGAGAATTAAGAAAAGCCATTTCTATTTATATAGGCATGTTAACTAAATTTTTTTTTCATCTATTCGATGTTAGACAACATGATAATAAACAATCTAGAATATCTTAAAGAATAACGAAAATACAAACAATTTAAATTTACAATATGAAAGAGAGCGATATAGCGGCCTGTGACGTCACGAGTTGCACCCGCCAATCGCCATACGTTTGTCATTACAAAATATATGGCGGTTGCAACTTGTGAAGTAACAAATCGTTTTGCGAGAAAGAGATGGGCAATATTTTTTATTTGCTTATAATTTTTAATTGCGTCAACCTAAATACGATTACGATACATAAATCTAAAATTCTTTTAGAGTTATGTATCTATAATCAACAATTTTAAAATTTAATTTATAAAAATGTGATATTCAACACTAGGCAACATTACAAGCTCTGTGTAGTTTAGTAGCAAAAGCGCCTTACTCTCCATCTAGCCTGCAAATCCATCAATCATTATATTTTTGCCTACAAGTCCGCAGCCTTGGATTTTGAGGCTGTACTGTGAGTAAAGCGCTATACTCACTATCCAGCCTGCAAATCCGAGGCCGCGGACTTGTAGGCGAAAATTATAAATTATTGACATTAATGATGGCCATTAGTACCGGTGCAATAACAAAACAATTAATAATATTTCCTTCATAATCAAAAGTTTGACCAGGCGCGGCGAGAGTCAGTGACAAGGACATATTCATAGTTCATACACAGACTGGGGACTAAAGGAGAACCATCTACCAGAGACTATATGCTCCGGAATCCAGAACGCCGGTGAAAATTGAGCATTATATATAGAAAATAGAACTCTGTGCTAGTACAATAGAGCTGAATATCGAACACACAAGTGTCGAGTCGTAGTTTTGCCGGGGAATTCAATGGGTGACGTTGTGGTTTTTGTCTTTTATAACGACTGTTGCTCAGTGGTTCAGCGCGTTGATGCTCAAGCTGGGGGTCGCGGGTTCGAATCCCGCCGAAGGAACAAAAAGTTTTTCTGTGTTCCTGGGACATGGATGTGTATTAAATATGTTTAAAATATATTAAAAATCTTAAATATATGTATAGTATAAAAGTATTAAATATACTTCCAGTTTTCTGGTACCTGTGACACAAGTTCTTCGGATACTTAGTACGGGGCCATATTAACGTGGTGTGAGGCGTCCATAGATATTATTATTATTTCTTTCATAAATTTTTGTTATTTGGGTTCATAATGTGTAACATGCACGAGTGAGGGCAAGTGGTACAACTTCAAAAAACGATTATATAACGTTTATATAATGATTATATAACGTTTTCAAAACTGGCCTTAATGATGCTAGAGTCTGATGGGTGTGTAATATGAAGGTAGCAATAAGGCTGGGACTATATGCTCCGGAATCCGGAAGGCCGTAGAACATTCTGAGCATTGAAAATAGAACTCTGCGATAATAAAATAGAGTTGAAAATCGAACACATGAGTGACTAATAAATTACAGTATTGTGTCGAGTCAATGTCATATATGACAGCTCGGCACTCGAAACTTCCATTTTCGACTCTATTGTTACTACAATAGAGTTACAAGAGAGCACTGAAAATAGAACACTGAGCTACTGCTCAGTGTTCTATTTACAGTGCTCGAAATTTTCCCCGGCCTTCCGGATTCCGGTTCGTATAGTCTCATTCTAGAGGTGAACTAAGTTGTGTTTAGTTATTTAATTTTTTTTATTTTAAATATTAAAACATTTATTAGCAACTATTTTTTACTAAAAAGATAAGTCATAGGTAATGAAATAAAAGAGTTTTTAAGTACTTACTATATTTTGAGATTACAATCCACTTACACGACTTAAGTAATCTTGTTAAACGCAGAAAACTTAAAATTCTAGCCTTGACGGGAAAGTTTAATTGGTGGATATTATTGTTTTAAGGTTTAAACAACAATTATAGCCTCTTCTTGCCTTATTAAATGTTACACTGCATATATTCTGTACATACTATTTAATTTTTTTTATAACTGATTCCAAGTTTCTCTTAGCACTCGCAAAGTTCGGATTAATTTGTAAAGCCTTCTTGTACATCCGAGCAGCTAATTCATATTTTTTCCAACGGTGATATAGGACACCTGAAAACAAAATATATTCTATGTAGGTACTATCTGTTAATCCAAAGTCTAAACTACTGCCATACCAAATTTCATCAAAATCTGTTCAGTAGTTACTGCGTGAAACATCGCGTTCGCGTTAATAATAACAGTAAGGATGAGTTATTACTCATCCTTACTAATATTGCTTAGGGTATTTGCCTGTAATTTTTTTTATTACTTATATGAATAGTGCTCTAAAGAATTAGGAAGTTTACTTATGGAATGGTATAACATAAAAATCAATATTATCAAAGAAATTGTGGATTGTTTGAAGCACTTTTGTGAGTCTTCCGAAATGTCCCATAAAAAAGTCGTACCGACAGGTGACGTCACCCGCCTGTAAGTTGCTACGAAATAATGTCCTAAGGCACAAAATTTCTGATATCTTCGAAGCTTTCGCGTTTATGTTCATACCTACCATAGTACATCTTTTTGTATTTGATGTTAGTAAAACATGGTAAAACTAATTAAGTATGTGTGTATACAATCTTAATTCTTTTTACTTTTAAAATTAAACTAAATTTTTGTTTGTAGGCAAATACCGTGCAAATACCCATTTTTTGAACTAAGGCCGAGACTATACACAATATTATGCTATTAATGAAGACAGAAAATATACAGGCACAATGAAACCTTTAAGGTACGCGCACATTATTTTGCGCTGCGATGCGGCCCGTTCCGATGTTGCGTAATAGCGTTACGTAATACTTACTTGAACGGCCCAGCCCGTCCTTATAAGACCTGACGGGCTGGGCCACAGCGCATTGACGGATTTTGAATAGGTACAGTATACTACCAGAAGTCCGTGTCATTGTATGTTATGGATAACTCCAACGACGACTTTTTTTCGCCTGTTTCTAGGAGAACATAGTGAACAACTTTTACAATTTTTTTTTATAGTAGGTATCTCTTTGCTGCTATTTTCTATACTACATTTTGTCGGGGCGTCATCGGGCGGGTCCGGCAGAATCACACGCAACCAAAATACATGGCAAAGTGATAGTTCATAAAAAATGTATGGAGCTCATTTTTGCGCTGCGGTCCGACATATAGTGCGCGTACCTTACAGGATCATTAAAAGAAAAAATACAATATTTCCCTTACCCAGGTTAGCATAATGGATAGCTTGAACTTTGTCTTTATAATTTTTTATAGCTGTTATGAAATGTTTTTCAGCTTCCTCGTAACGATTAATTTTTCCATATATATTGGCTATAGCAAAATTGATCGACGGAGAATTCGGAAGATTTTCCAGAGCTCGAGGTATAATTTTTAAAGCTGTAATGGTCTGTCCTGTAATAGTTCAGTTCAATAGTATTTAACTATGTATAGGTTGAACATAATTTTTTTTAGTGCGATAGTATCGAGAAGGCTTCAAAACAGGGTACACTTAAGTCTTGACACCAAACCAGTCTGTGTCGAGCTTTTTCTCGAAGTTTAGAAACGGATTCACGATTCCAGAGATGCCATATTGTGACATTTCATGCTTCGCCCTTCGTAACGTGGGATCACTACTCAAAATTCATATCATCTTTGGTGTCGTAGTGTTTTCCTTATATCATAGAAATACAATGTAGTTTTTTTAAAGCAGCTTCTTACCTGTATTATCAAGCAAAGCCAGAAGATTAGTCCACGCTGATACGTGGCTTGGACTTATGCCGATCGCTTTGAACCAATTCTCCATGGCATCATGAGTTTGGTTGAGTTCCAAGTACTAGAAGAGATATTATGTTATCAAGTAAATAGCAGTATGACAAACTAAAACCTCGTTTCCACTAGGCAAAACTTTTTTTTTTTTCTGCTTGCGCATCTTCTACTATCATATTGCGCGCCAACTGTCAACGTTGTTCTGCAACTTTGTCAAGCGTCAAAAATCTTGAGGGTCACGTGTGCCTAGTAGATACGCGGCTTAAGACTGCTCTATTATCTCTCATCTTTTTCTCACAGAAAAACGGCGTGAAATAAAGCTTGTAATTTTTTTCTGGTGTTGCAGGGGACTAATGGTGGCAGTAATCGCTTACAATCAGGCAATTCATCGAATAGATTCCTTGCATTATGTTTTATCAGCTTTTATAACAATTGATATTGACTTAATAACGCGTTGAGATATGAGATTGACATGATATAAAACAAACGAAAGAGATGCAGCTTTTAAGCATATCATAACATTTAGTTTTAACAATTTTACCTTACCAGATTTCCTAAATTGTAAAAGCAATCAGGGTATTTATTTCTAAAACTTAGGGCCATCTTGTAAGCTTGCTCCGATTCCTTGTACTGCTTAGTGTTAGCTAGCACTATGCCTAAATTCATCCAGGCGGCTGGGAAATCCCTTCTGCAATATAAAACTAAAGTTATATCATAATAAGTAGACGTTGCCCACAATTTAGTTCCATAATAAAAATGCACATAAAAGTTTGAAATAAAACATATTTCTAAATAACTCCCTTTTTAAATTTGGCTACAATTTTAACTATTTCTCTACTCAATCTTCGCAATTTTTAAGTCGGCACCAGCAAATTTGAACGTGAGTTCTATAAAATATTGTAGTACCGACTTCAAAATTAGGAAGATTGAATAGAGAAATAATTAAAACTTTAGCCGAATTTAAAAGGGGAATTATTTAGAAAATAAGTTTTATTACATACTTTTTGTCCATTTTTACTTTGGAAGACGGTTTTCATTTTTTGTTTAATTATAAATTTTTTTTTTTCTTTTTAGTTAAATTTATTATCTATATTATTATGAACTCATTTTAAGAAAGTTATAAATACAAAAAGCCTCCGCTATTCTCACTCTCTCGGCAAAACAAACTCAAGCGTTATTTCTTTACATTTTTACATTTCATTACCGATCGCCATTCACCAGTGATGATAATGATTAGATACTATATTATTAAATTATTATTATTATCTATTGTTATAGTCCACGGCAAAAATGTAGCAGTAAGCATTAATTAAATACTATAGTGATGATGATGATCACGAATATAATTTTGGCAATAGCAAAATTTCAAAGACTTTGCACTATGCATATCGGTGCACAAAACTCTGATGAATAGTTAGTTCCTATGTCATCATAATAATATGTTGGTGTTTCGTGTGAAGATGGTAGTGATGATAATAATTATTACTGTAAGTGGTATGATGGCATATGCTTGCAATTCTAATAACAACGCCGAAATCCCCAAACATGTATATTTAAGGAGTCAGGAGTTCTGTTCAGTAGTTTTGGATCCACGGTATACCTTGGTGCAAAAGCTTACTTTTTGGTAGCATATGCTTGGACTTCTTCAGACAAAGTCGAAATCACTATGTGTTCATATAAATTTCGAAGAGTTCCCACGATTTATCATGGATCCCATCATTAGGTCACCAAAGTTTCGAATTATAGCCTTTACAACAACAAAAGAACTTTGCAAATAGGTTCACAAACGGCAAAGTAATGTTCAAAGATATCCGTGTCGGTGTAAAATACTATGAGAAGTACCTATTATATCATCATAATGTGATGATCTATGTTGTGATGATGGTAGTGATTACTTTAATGACATAGTGGCATATGCTTTCAGTTCTTTAGTTTTTCAGTTAAAAGGAGTCAGAGTTCTGTTCAGTACTTTTGGATCCAGCCTTACTTATGTACCTACTTATATGTGTATATGAGCCGACTTTTTTACAGACTTCCAAAAAAAGGAGGCGGTTATACGTTCGGCTGTATATATATTTTTTGTATGTTCAACTATTACTCCGCCGTCTGTGGACCGATTTTAAAAATAATTTTTTTGCTGTATAGCGGATAATGCCAATTCGGTCCTTTTGATACCATGGTGGTGACCTGATGATGGGATCCATGAGAAATCGAAAGAACTCCTCGAAATTGATATGGACACATATGATTATATGGACATATAGTGATTTAGACTTTTTCTGAAGATACCCAAGCATATTATGCTACCAAAAAGTAAGATTTTGCACCAAGGAATACCCTGGATCAAAAAGTACTGAACAGAACTCTCGAGTCCTTATAGATACGAGTACATGTTTAGGGATTTCGGAGTTGTTTAAAGAACTGCAAGCATATGCCATTATGTAACATACAGTAATCATCATCATTATCTTATAAACAATACCTAATGGAAGTTTGGCACCTATTCAATTATACATTCGAACGCTTCTTTTAAACTTTCTTAAAATGTGTTGTTAAAAATATCTATACAGATAAATAAAATCGAAGTGTCTGTTTGTAATTTCAAATTAACAGCTTTTTACTTAATTCTATACATACAGATAAATAAAATTGAAGTGTCTGTTTGTAATATCAAATTAACAGCGTTTTACTTACAATGAAAAATACTTAAAATTTTTGTCTGTCGGTCTGTTCTTCTGCCTGTCTGTTTGTTCCGGCTAATCTCTGAAATGGCTGGACCGATTTTCACCGGACTTTCACTGGCAGATAGCTGATGTTATAAGGCGTAACTTAGGATACTTTTTATCCTCATCATCATCATCAAAAAATGCTTAATGCCCAACGGGCACGGGCCAGCTAGTTATAAATATAATATGACGAAAAAGGGAAAAATAATTATTTTTAAAGAAAAAATTAAACCGACTTCTAAAGTATAAATGCACAAAAAAATATGAAATAAATCTTATTTTGTAAATAATTCCCCAAATAATTTTGTTTAAATTCGGCTAGAACTTTAACTATTTCTTTACTTAATCTTCATAATTTTGAAGTCAGTAAATTGTTAAAATTCTAGGCGAATTTAAAATGGGAATTTTAAATTCGCCTTTGGAAGTCGGTTTATTTTTTTCTTTAAAAATAATTGGAATGTCAAATAACATTTTAATGGCAAATTTAACGATATATTTGGCTGTAATTACGTATCTTAAATTTCCCGCCAATTTCATTTTATCAAATATATACTCCTCCTTTTTTGGAAGACGGTTAAAAGTTTGAGGGGGCAGATCACTAGAGATGCTAATCTAATTTTAATAAATATGTTTAGTCGTACCTAACTGTGAGGTCACTATTAGGTAAAAGTGTATGAAATATAAGGCCGCAAACATATTTGTAAATATCTCGGAAATTTGTCCGTGAATTTATGAACTTCAGTTCATACTTACCATAATGAATGTTTTTGTTTATGATGTAAGTATGATGTAGGTTTTTTTTACTAATTTAGCAAAAGAATATGACACTTTTTTGTTTTTTTTCGTTTATTTGTTTATCTAATTTTAATTTAAACATTTATCTAGTAGTAATACCTCAACATTTCTGAGTATATAAATTAAACTAAATGTTTTATATGTAGTCGCCTCCCCAATTCTGTGATAATTTAAGTAAGGACCAGTTAAAGGATTATCTGGTAAGTATATTTATAGTCTATTACCAACTTACTTGAATTGAATTGCAGCTCGTAAATATGATTCTGCTTCTGAGAATTGCTTCTTATTCTTCAACAAATTGGCTAAATTATTCATGGCTTGATAGTATTCAGGATTTAAACTGAAATGTAATTAAGATTATTACTGAAATATGTTCAAATCTGAATGATAAGTAAATACCAGTGTCATTTATATATTTATTTATTATTATTATGTATACACAGACAACATTGTTTTAAACGGAAATTTACCTAATCGCAGTTTTATACTCCGAAATTGCCCAATCTGTGTAATTCCTTGCATCCATAACTTTTGCAACATTGTAGTGCACCTTAGCATTCAGAGGGCACACCGAGAGTCCACTTAAAAATAGTTTATACTCGTTTTGCCAGTCATATGCTCGATGCCATGTTTTTACTCCAAAAATAAAAAGAGTAAAATAGAATAGTACTAAAACGTAAACCTGAAACAAGAGCAAAGATAGCATTTTTAGTGAGGCTCATTAGCGCAATATGCCGAGATAAATGTAAGAGACAGGAGGGTGTCAAAGTGTGTCGCTGTATGATACCTCCACGACTCATTTTTTCTTTCTGCTTTCTAGCAGAATTCGCCGAATTGAGATCGCAGAAGCTGAGGCTGGTGTTATTATGGACAAAATATAGCAGAAATTCAAATAAACTTTGGTAGAGCTGAATTAAAACATGCATCAAACCTTATGCTTTCTGTTTTTGTAACAGAGTTTTTCTATGCCTACAGCAATCAGAAGACAGTATCCAGCGGAAGGTATGTACAATATTCTTTCGGCAATTACAAAACCAACTGGATATAATATGTTTGCGGCTGGCAAAAATGGGATGGCAATGAGCAAGAATGAGAATATTAAATTTCTGAAAAAGAAAACATTTTCCATACAACAAATATTACCATCAATATATTGCTAAAAACTAAAGAACATTGAGGTGTTACATACCTAGATAGTGTTTTTCTTTTTATATCAATACAATTAAATACAAAAATTACACCATAAATATACAGAAATACCACAAAGAATAATCTGTAGTCAAGAAAATCTTTGATTATGGGCACACAACCCATTGACCAGTCATAGCAAAGCCAATGAGGCCATAATAGCAGTAGTGCATTGAGAAAATATATATAATTATAAGTCGCTACCTGAAAAAAAAATAGATGTTGATTTTATGAACTCTGGCAACACACATGTATTATTATCTAGTCTTGCAGTAGTCAAACCATATTTTTAATACTTACCCTTGAAAAAAAACTTTTATTGAAAGCTGCTGGATTATCTATACTTTTGAATTCAGGTTTTGTTCCACCCATTATCATCCATCTACCATATAAAATTACCAATAGTGAAATAATCATAGAGATCACCCTTTTCATATGATGACTATTTTGATTTAAATCTATGTTCTTTTTCTTAGATGGTGTAGTTTGATATTTTGTCAACATAATATCATATAAGATACAGAAACCCTGAAATAAAAAAATATTTTACTGCCTAAATATGAGTAATAACACCCTGGAAACTAATGTATTTTTTTAAAATCTGTGAAAATTTTATGTCCACATTCACAAAAAGGTGTAATAAAATACATATTGTGGGCAACAAAAATCAGGTTTAGGTATTTAAAATTTTACTGCTTGTTGAATCTCCCTACAACATTTGACTATAATCTACAAGAAGACAAAATCAAGTGGAGTGGAACTTACAAGTACAGTTATACCATTTTCCTTGAACAACATTGATATTCCTGATAAAACAATGCTAAGGGGAAGGTAAATATTGCATATGTTTTTATCCATACCATGGTCATAGAGAATGATAGCAGAAAAAAATGTTATGCCTGCTAAAATGTCGGCCCTCCCGACTATACCACTCACAGCCTCTACATGTACTGGGTGTGCACAAAATAACAGAGCAGCCAAGTATGGGACATCCAGCCAGTTTGTTTTACGATTCAGTCTTCTCCATATCACATTAAATGTTGACCAAACAAGTATACTACAAAATATGTGAAGAATCAGATTAACTAGTTTAAATTGGTATGCCGCCAAAACTTTGTTGTTGAAATGATAGTTTAACCTGAAACAAATTTGAAATATCATCAAAACTATGATATAAAATTCGAATTCAATTTTATTACAAATGTAAATACTTGCCTAAAAGTAGTAATAGTCAAAGGCCGGTAAGATTTGTGACTTAGATTACTTTTGATGTTAGTTCCCCAAAAATCGCTATAAAATGGATCAAGCCAAGAGGCAGTTTTCAAATCTTTATTTTTTAATATAGCCTCGGAATCATCAAATACAAAATCACCTTTAATACTAAATAAATAAGGAATGCAAGATAATAATCCGAGACATAGTAATTTGCTTTGGAACATTACTGCCTGTTACTGTTTAAAGTATTCTTTATACAATTATTTCATAGAGATATATATTATTTATGGGATAAATAGATGTATGTATTATAGTATGATGATATTTGCAGCCATATGTTCATTTTTATTGTGTTTTCATCAAAAAATTCTTTTGAAACCAATGTTTTGATTTTTTGTTTTGCGACAAAAAATTGTGGTCATTGTTCACTTCACTGTCGAACTGACAAGTGACAACAACATTTATTTTTAATTTAGAGCGATACAGCTTAAAACCTTTGCACTATGTCAATTTAAAAAAGTAGACTTTGTTGAAGTTTTCAACGCCGTTTTTCTAAATCGTCAAGTCTATAGTCTAGTCAAAGTCCAAATAAATCGTCAGTTCAGTCAATGAGTCAAGTCAGTCGATTCGTCTACCACTTTACTGAAACTTCCTAGGGAGTTTTGGAGAAAACAGAAAATAGCACGCTTTTTGAAGTTATGCCACATATCCACACTTGTGCACGTTAACTAATATATTTTACTCAATGCATAATAATGTATCAATATTTCTGGTTCTTAATGTGTAATATTGGTAGAATATTAAACATTCAATATTCGTTAACGTGTACAAGTGTGGGCAATTGGTACAACTTAAAAGAACGTGCTATTTAGGGAGTTTTGCCGGGGAGTTCAATGGGTGACGTTGTAGAATTTGTAATATTTCATAAATTTGTGTTATCTCGGTTCTTAATGTGTAATATTAGTAGAATATTAACCATTAAATATTCGTTAACGTGCACAAGTGTGGGCAAGTGGTACAACCTCTAAAAACGTGCTATTTTGTGTTTCCCGCCAAAACTCCCTAGGAACTTTCAGTAAAGCATTTACCACTTTACTGAATCGACTGACATGACTCATTGACTGTACTGACTATTTATTTGGACTTTGACTAGACTTTAGACTTGACGATATAGGAATAGAGTGTTGAGAATTTAAACAAAAGTTCTATTTCCCGCCTTTTTTACTTGACACTGGCAAATGGTTTTATAATAAGCCGACGCCATATATAATATATTATAAAAAACGTGCTATTTTGTGTTCCCTCGTGAAAAGCTAGTGAATACTACTACTTTACTGAACCGACTGACTTGACTAACGAGTCCAAATAAATAGTCAAAGTGCAGTCAATGGACTGCACTTTGACTAGACTTTAGATTTGACGATTTAGGAATACGGTGTTGAAAATAGAACGAAAATTCTATTTCCCGCCTTTTTAACTTGACACTGGCAAATGGTTTTAATCCGAGCCATACATTTAATTAAAATAAAAAATACTAATCAACTAATGCAACAGAATGCATTAAAAAATTATGAAAAAATATCCTAAAAATCTTCCAAAAATACAAGTTTTTCTTCGGACTGATA
The DNA here is from genome assembly GCA_037179445.1 of Phengaris alcon alcon. Classification (NCBI taxonomy): domain Eukaryota; kingdom Metazoa; phylum Arthropoda; class Insecta; order Lepidoptera; family Lycaenidae; genus Phengaris; species Phengaris alcon. The sequence continues at coordinate 145,628 of JAYRCH010000257.1, forward strand.
ACAATAAAGTAAAAAACTTACTTTATTTTATGAGGACCATTTACGTTACCTACTGTCTACAGTACGGTAGAGCTTGTTTAATGTATTGATTAACGACGGACATGCGGTTAACCAGGGTTAACCTGTGTAGGCATTTAGGCAAAGCACAGGTAACTGTTACCAAAATATAAAATAAATATAATGGAAACATATTATTATTATTATTAATTTATTGGGTAGGTACATATTAAAACAAATGAATATAAAATTTATTTATTAAGATAATTTTATTGTTAATGTGACATAGAGGAGACACTGAAGTTAGTGGCGAGCGGTGTGAGCGTGTGTTTGATGTCGAGGGCGTTCCGCGGGTCGCGCAGCGCGGCGGCCGCGTGCGCGAGCTGCAGCGCGCACTCCGGCGGCGCGGTTGTGGGCAGCGCTGAGCACTCCCGCTCCAGCGCGCTGCCGACGCACGTAAGCAGCTCCGAGAATCCGAGCGAAATAGCCGCCCGCCGTAGCCGATTGAGTTCCTGGATTAGAGTAAGTCTTCTCGTTAAATAAAAACAAAATATAGACTGACCAGCCATATAGATAACCTCGCTATATTGCGACAATTTTTTCCAAACTAGGATGTCATTAATGGTAAATCTTCGAGATTTTAACCAATCACAAGAGGACTTTTCATAGTGTCGATGCAATAAAATAACCAAACAAAGAGTATGTCAGGACATGACTAAAGTGCGATTCCGTAACTATTAAGGCGCCAAACTAGGTTTCAATAAATTACTTCAAACGTTATCGTCCGAGTTCGCTCAAAGAATTTTCCTAAAGAGTATTTCGCATGACCTATCAGTATAGAAAGCTACAAGCTTCTACCTCTTATATGTTGAGAGTTGAAGCGACATACTGGTAAACCACTTTGGAGACCGATTACTCGAAAATTGCCCATTTCATAAAAAGCTTTGTATAGAACCTCGCCTTCATTTAAAAAACCTATTCGACGATACCCAATACGGTAGGGTAGAATGAAAAAATTGTATCCCCACATTACAAGTATGGGAAGCCATCATTTATGATGCCAAGAATAAAATCTATACACAATTTATGACTATGCCAACTTCATGTATTTTTAATTATTATTATAGAAGTTAGAAGTGCGGACAGACGGACGGAGAGAACGCTAAAAATGAAGTACAGATTTTCTATTTCCCTGATTAGGCTTTTAAATACTCGTCTATTTTGCTAATCATTCAAAACTTACCTTGAACAGGTGTTGTGTTTTATCCGGTAGTTTCCTCGCGTGTCGGAGGACTTTCTGCACGTCAGCTAACAGCGCGTGCGGGCGCGCCCACGCGCAGCCCGACCCGCCGCCGCTGTACGACCGCCACGAACGCACCGGGAATGTCTCCGCTGCGAATAAATCTTATGTTACACCACACAATCTAAAGTTATAATTTATAAACTACTAGATGTTGCTCTTAATTTCGTGCACGCAAAGGAAATCCCACGGGAACAGTACATTCTGCCACGACAAAAAGGAGACTATCCCCTTCCCCGTATGGTCTACTTTACATCTATGCCAAAAATAGGTACAGTAATTTCGCGCCCTATCCAATGCAAACAAACATACAAACAAATCTTTCCTCTTTATATATACCTCTATAGATATACCGTCTTACTAATAAAAATATTTACACAACGGACTACTTATTCAATGTCGCTGTCTATGTCTGATACGTGAGTAAAGTCTCTTGACAGACAGGACAAAACGTTGTATAGCTTATCCATTGTGTAAATATTTTTATTAGGGCATGGTAGGCGAAATCCGAAACTGTAGGAAGGACCGACAAAGTGTTAGTCCAGGATGCAAACTATCTGTGTGCTAAGTTTAATTTAAATCCATCTAGGCGTTACAGCCTGAAAGCTAGTCGGGCAAATACATACACTCACAGAGACTTTCGCATCCATAATATTGGTGTGATTGTGTGGACGTTGGTCTAGCAAACATGGTTTCCATGGGGTTTTAGAGAGCTAGTTGTTCATTCACAAACACGCAGGTATGATATTTACTAGGGGTGGCATTATCCTCTGCGGGGCCCAGCTGGTCGAGGGCCCCAAGCCACGGCGCGGCGGAGGCTCCGGGCCGCAGTATACTGAGCAGAAGGCAGGAGCGACGCGCGCGCGCCGCTTCGCACCACGCGGACAGCGTCCCCCACCACTCGGGGCCTAATTGCACGATCGCCGCCATACCTTCTACCTGCAAGGTTTTAAAGTGACGTTTATTTAGCATCATTGTGATTTGAAATTCGATGAAACGAAAAAGCGACAACCACAGTCCGCGAGGTCTAAGCTAAGCGACGAATTCGTGTGAGTGTACAGAGATAATGTAGCGTCGCGTTAGGCTGAGACTATAATATTATGATTCGGAACCCGGAACGCCTGATAAAATTCATAGCAGTAAAATTAGAACTCCGGACTAATACAATTGTGTTGAAAATCGAACACATGAGATATGAAAGCTCAACACTTCGATTTTCAACTCTATTGTATAAGCGCAGAGTTCTATTTTCAGTACTCGGAATTCTCCCGGGCCTGCCGGATTCCGGGTCATATAGCCCCAGCCTAACGCGACGCTACATTATCTCTGTACACTAACACCAGCCTCTAAAACCCGTTTATATTGCTTTTTGGAAACGCGCGACGTTACTAGTGATCACGAATGTAAAGCTCCGCTCAGGCCTCGAGGATTGTATTTACATCTTTATGAATTCACGCGCAAGAGAATGCATTATATTTTTGAAGGGTATAATTCTGTCACGTGTAAAGGATATAGATCATTTTGGCCAACGATGTCAAGTAGCCGGCCAACGAAAAAAAAGTAATAGCTATGTAGAGGAAGTCAAACTGAATATTTTTTTACTATAGATACAATTCTCTAGGGTGACTGGTTCAAAAAAATTAATAAGGTGAAAGTTTACGCATCTTAGATATTCGTAAGCGGAAAGGCAATATAAAAAAAATTATATAGTAAGTATGAATAAAACATTTTTGCTATTAATAAATGTGTAATATTTTAGCAAATGGAACCAGCTTGAAAGTATTGAGTGGGTTACGAAGGGAGAGTGTTTAGAGATTACCGGGCTATGGCAGAACAATGTTTAGGAAACACTAATTATTGTTTTTGTATAGGAAGTAAGTAAACTAGTGATGTAGGTTTTGTTTACTAATTTATACGTTTTTGTACTTTTTAGATGTAACTAATTACTAAACTAAACATAAATATTATATTTTTTTACATTTACCGAGTAGTAATGCCTCAATATATCTGAGTATATTAATGAAACTAAATATTTTAGATGTAGTCATCATCCCTATTAAACTTACTTTTAAAGCACCATGCAGTAGAACACAGAAGTTAGGAATTTTGCTGGGGTCTGATATATTATCTTCTTCAGTAGGTGTGCCTTCTGTACTTGTCCCCTCCTAAAGGAAAATAATCAATTTATAAATACATTCGATGTTGTCCGCGACGTCGTACGCACAGAATGGAATCCCTCAGGAACCGTACATTTTGCCGCGTTATAAAGTAACCTATGTCCCTCCTCGTGGTCTACCCTATCTGTGACAAATTTTATTAAAATCGGTCCAGTAGTTTCGGTGCCTTTTCAATGCAAACAAACAAATATATTTATAATTTTAGAGTAGATGTAGTATATAAAAGTTTTGTTGAGAAATTCTTACTTAAAAACACTATTTTCTGAGGAAAATCAAGCTTCCTACATCACATAAGTAGGTAGTATCCAAACTACATTTTTATTAAATTAGGAATATAAACTAGAATAACATTAAAACATTAACTAAAAGTTAAATATATACCAATTTACCTTTGTTGGGGTTTTAGGATCATAGTTCTCTCTATTAGTAATGTTTCCCTGGACTTGTGGTATGACCAGATGTTTACTTAAAGCTATTGGAGTACCTGTAATGGAATGGACATGTATAATGTATGTCATCATGTATGTCACCGTAAAATTGTAAATACCGTCAGATTGTAATATAGGATTATAGGGTGTTTATTCAGTCAGTGACAAAACTTTCAAGATTGAATATACTCTTAAATCTAAGCAGCTTTTACTATGGTATCAACTTTTCTACTTGAAAAAAAATCAGCTGTTTCCTACAAAAGGGCTATGGCGTATATAGCACATATTTTCATTCCGTAGAGGCCTAGTAGATCTACATTCCGCAATAAAATACTGTTATCATTGCTCAATGATACTCAGTATACAAAGTAGTTTTGTATGTAGCGTCGTCATTTGTTTACGTTTTTTTATGAAATAGACCAGGAGACGAGCAGACGAATCGCCTGGTGGTAAACGAACAACTGCCACCCATGGACGAACACTTGAATACATACAAGCTCATTCCCAGGCCTTCAAATCGCCAAACCTCCTGGTAACCTCACTCACTCGGCGAAAAACTACGCAAGCTTTATTTCATGTCGGTTTCTATGAGCTAAAACTGGTAGTTTAGCCTTTTTTGGTCCCTATGATAAAAATTGACATGAATCCCGTGGCTGTTGAAGGGTGGGTACAGGGCTCATACAAAACCCCCCAGTGAGCTTTGTGTGTTTACGTTCATACTTAATATAATGTTATGTATTTGATGTACACTATTAATGTAGATTTTCTTCCAATAATTGTGTAAAAAATTGTAAATTTTTTTTGGAACTTTGAAATGCACCTAATTACAAAACAACACATATAAAAATATTATATTTTATGTGTTGTTTTAGATATACATATACGTAAATTATCACCTATTACCTCAATATTTTTGAATATATAAATTAAACTAAAAATTTTACATGTCGTCAACAATCCTATTGCATAATATTAGTTTTGTAAATTGTATACCTAAGTCTTGCTGATTGAGGAACCCAATAACTTGAATTTGCTGCGACAGAGTATAGCTGGCTGCAAGTCCATCATGGGAGGCTGGCTGCGGGGCCGGAAATAGCTGGACTTTTGCCTCCAGCTGCCCACATTTAAGTGAACACCAAAACTCTTGGTATTGCTGCTCGCATAGACGAGTCATTGCTGTTATCACCTAAAATTTGTATGTTTATTAAGGGTTAGCTCACACCAAGGCGCGGCGCGGCGTTTTTTAAAAAAGTGATTAAAAATTGTATTTTATTCACTACCTAAGAAGACACAAGATTATATATAATATTTATTTCTTTAACAGTAAAATAATGTGAAAAAGCTTATTTAAATTATGATTTAAGCTAAATAAATAATTTTTCATTGGTTTCATTCATTTCATGGATTTTATTCATATAAGATCCTGTATGTAATAGAAAGTTAAATGACAAATTAATATTTGATTCTAATCAAGTACAGTGCAAATAATTTCTCTATGTCACTTGACAGTAATAATTTTGCTATGGAAATAATAGACAATATTACATGAAAAGCAACAGTTTCTGAAACACAGAGAATTTAGATGTACCTGTCACGTAATACTCACACCAGGCACACTAAGTTGATCAGGACAGTAAATGGCACCTCTCGACAAGTTACCTGAAGAGTTGTTGCCAACATTGCCAGCTAGGTCCACAATCTTTTGATATAAGGGCATTGCTGGAATATAATATAAAATTCATTCTTGGTATCTGCTGATTTGGTCAGCCACTAGGTGCCCCCTAGTGTCTGACCTGCTATGATTAAGACTGATTGTAATTAAACTTCTTCTATAAAAAATAAATAAATAACATGCGCATCCAGTGACCATTAGAAAACCAAGAAAATAAATTCTATAGTAGGTTCTTATTGATTATAGTTATCTTACTTTACCTTGTTGTAAGCTTGCTTCATGTGGTGAAACTACAGATAGCACATGTAGCTTTAGTGGATAAGTCGGTGGAAGTGGCAGGGCTGAAATGATTCTGTTTCTGCCTACAGGGCCAACTCCAACACTTCCATCTGTAATCTATAGAAAAATTTGTAAATCAAAATATTTCATAACTTTAATAATTAGATATTATCGTTCTTTATTTATCAATGCACGAAATTTAGGTTTTTTGTGAATGTTAATAGTATTTACCAGAATCATTTGCACAGGTGTCTGGTAGCCCCACTCATTCAAAACTATCTGGTTCACACCCAGCAAGGCTGTCTCTATACATGTTTTATCCCCTTCTTCAATTGTTGGCAATTTGGCTCTTATGCTATCGTAATCCCGAGTGAATGGTACAGACACTATAATAGAAAAAAAAATATTCTTAATGTAAAAATGTCAAAGTAATATCATCATTTTTATAATCATGTAAAATCATGTATTAATGTTGATAATAGTTTTAGTAAAATTAAGTAATGTTGATAATAGGTAGTGTTTTTATTATGTAACTAATCAGAGCCAGTACATGGTTTCAAATGCCTAAGGTGTACAGCTATTAGACTATAGTTTAAACTTTGACCCAAAGAGCTCAAGAGTCAATCCAGCAGCAAAAGCTATGCTTACCATCATAATTACCATGATCACCATACAAATTTGCATTAACTTGCATTAAACAATTTGTTAACTAGGAAAGGTTACCTTCATACACCGAAGAAAACGTAACTAAAGCTACATATTCTAATTTAGCGTGAATAGCCAAATAATCTAGAAATGTATTTATGGCTGCAGTTGCTAATGTGTATCTTGTGTGGTTCTCGGGGTTATCTGTAAGCGACACCGGCCGCGACATTGATAGAGACACATCCAATAAAATTACGGTTGGCATGATGAATATAATGCAATTTCATTGATTTTAAAAATTAGACATTTAAAAATTTAATAAATAGAGAATACAAAATTGTGTTGTTTTTCTTTTCCTATTACATTTGTCTTTTTATTTATTTTTTTATTTAATTATATGGCGTCGGCTTTAAACCATTTGCCAGTGACAAGTTTAAAAAGCGGGAAATATAATTTTCGTTTAAATTTTCAACAGCGTATTCCTAAATCAGGGGTCTCCAAACTACGGCCCGAAGACCACATCCGGCCCGCGGACAGATTTTGTCTGGCCCGCGGAGAGCTAGCATACTTGAAAACTCCTTTTAGAGAACATATTTTTTATAGCAAATTAATTTTAGTTTACTGAAGTATTCTAATTTTATGTTGCATAATTATTAATATGACATCTACATTGATATGGTCATGGGCTAACTACTCATAACATTGTTGTAAGCTTATTGTTATTGTTTTTGTGATAAGTTGGATAAAGAAACACAGAATTGTAATGAGTAAAGACATGTATAATATGCAGAAAATTTAACTTCAGTATGTAATAACTAACAAATTATTGAAATGAATCCAACTAACATTTTATACATTTTAAATAAAAACATAACTTATAACAAGCATAATGACATATGAAATACTAATGAGATTTAGTTATGTAATTGAGATTTTCCACTGACAATAGTTTGTAGTTGTGGACTAATTTTACTTGTACCAATTATTAAAAGAGATTTAAGATGCTCATCAGTTAATTTAGATCTGTAAACATTTTTTGTGTACTTCATTTTGGAGAAGGTCTTCTCACACAAATAAGTAGTACCAAAAACAGAAAACAGCCCACGAGCAAATTTATGCAAATTATCAAATTGTGTCAGTGGAAGACCCTTATAAAATTCCAACAAAGATGAGTTTTGATATTTGTTTTTAATTATATCACTGCACTGTAGATCAATCATTTCCATTTGAAGTTCCGGGGCTAGGGTTTCAATGTCAGTAACAAAAGGATTCTGAAAAATCTTAATTTGATTCGCAATGGCATCAAAGTCCGAGAAACGAGTATCAAAATTTATTTTCAAAGCACTCAAAGTTTCGATTGCAAAATCGATAGGAAACTCAGTCTCAGTGGTGTTTTAGTACATGTTTTCAGTACATGTTTTAAAATGTGAAAAACATTTACTTCGTAGTTGTGATTGAAACTGTATCAATTTCTTCCGGAATGATTTGATATTAGTGTATAAATCAGAAAGATGCTGGTTTTCTCCTTGCAATCTCAAATTCAGTTCGTTCACATGTTTTGTCAAATCAACATAGACACATGCTAACTTCCACAGCCATGCGTTGTTTTGTAATGCAGTAAGAGGGCGATGCTTTTCATTCAAAAAAAAATCGATCACTGCTCGAAGTTCAAAAAAGCGCTGAAGGACTTTCCCACAACTAAGCCAACGTACGGCAGTATGATAAGGTAAGTCATTTTCTCCAATCTCTTCAATAAATTGTCGGAATTGTCGGTGATTCAGCCCAAAAGATCTGATAAAATTAACAGTTGATATGACTGGTTTTAGAACTTCAGACATATCCAAAACATTTTCCGCGCAAAGACTGTTGATGAATGATACAATGTAAGACTAATGGTTTGAACCACCGTCATTTTCTACAGCCTTTGACACAAGAGCGACCACTCCCTTATCTTTCCCACTCATGTTTTTGCCTCCATCAGTTGTAATACGAGTACATTTCAAGTTTTTCCATCGAAGGTTCTTGTAGTTGTGCCATGAATACTATATATATCAAGAAGTTCTTCATGCACTTCATAGCTTTTATCTACTCCTCGAATATAAATCAACACCTGAGCAGTATCTGACACATCCGTTGACTCATCCAAGGCCAAAGAAAACCACTCAACATCAAACATGTCCATTTTTGTCGAACAGTTGAGAGGATATATTTTCAGCGATGTTTTCTACCCTTCGAGCCACAGTGTTTGCTGACATACTGACAGTTTTTAATAAATTTACCTTTTCAGGGCACATTTCTTCGGCTACTGCAATTATGCATTCTTTGATCATTTCTCCATCGGTGAATGGTTTTCCACGTTTTGCAATTTCAAGAGCCACACGAAAGCTGGCACGAGTTGCAGCCTCTTGTTCAATTTTGAGTTTTGTAAATGAAGATTGCTGCGATTTCAATCCGCGCTTCATAGCTTCGAATTTTTCTGTCCGCAAACTTCCTGTATATTTTGAATAATTTTGAAAATGTTTTGTTTCATAATGACGTATAATGTTATATTCCTTGAGAACGGCTATGCTTTCATTGCAAATCAAACATAGCGCCTTGTTACTGGACTCAATTACGAAATACTGAATGTTCCAATGATCTTTGAATTTTCTGCATTCACTATCAATTTTTCGCTTCTTTTCCATACTACTAAATCACACACAAAAGCAACAATTCAAATCAAAATACTGTTACAAAGATGTCTTAAACTTAAACACGCACAAACACGTTTTAAGGAGGCACGCACTATTTAATTTCACAACAGTGTCATAGGAACTGACTTGTGGTTGCGCCACTAGCCTTCTTATATATTCCAATTACTGCCATCTAGAAGTGAGTGGAAGACACCAGAACTTTCTCGAACCAACGAGATTATTCTGTACGTGCTATTAGCGCCATTTGTTAGCGATAGAAGGTACTACCTATTTCCGCTTGTGTCCACCAGATGTCGTGTCACGTTACTCCTCATGGCTCGTACTCTACGACTAATCTAGAAATTACAGATAATGACAGGAAAATTAATAATATGCAGTGTTGCCGTTTTGCGGACTTTAGTCCGATTTGCAGCCTTTTTTAAACGTTGCGTACTTTTTCGGACTTTTTTTTCATCAGTGGACTATTTCACTTTTTACCACCGGCAACAATGATAATATGGTTTTGGCCCTCGGAACTTACTGGAGTAATCAGTATGGCCCTAAGGCTGGAAAGTTTGGAGACCCCTGTCCTAAATCGTCAAGTCTAAAGTCCAGTCAAAGTTTAAATGAGTCAGTGCAGTCAATGAGTCAAGTCAGTCGATTCAGTAAAGTGGCAGATGCTTTACTGAAAGTTCCTAGGGAGTTTTGTAAGGTAACATAAAGTTTTTGAAGTTGTACCACTTGCCCATACTTTTGCACGTTAATATTCAATTCAAATCTTAGCACAAAAGTCCGTCACAGATACATACATAGGTAGGTAACAGCTTTTAGTAACCCGCCAATTTGTGTTGACTTTTTAAATTTTAAATATGGAACTTGCCGCTCGCCGCGTAATTGTCGCGGCACTCGCGGCTTATTCCGCTCAAAGCAGTTTGCGCTAAATTCACACTGGCTGTTTAGAAAGTCATGTCATTTTTTAATAGTTTTTTTTTTACATAAAACTCTTCACAGCTGACAGCAGTTCTATTTTTGAAGTTTCGAAGACCCTCGGGCCGGAATGAATTTGTATGAGTTTTTCCCTCCCTATGAAAGGAAAGCAGCATCTTCCATCCAATAATCAGATCAAAACAACACTACTTTCCGAGTATGAGAAATTTTTCATTTCTCATACTCGGAAAGTAATGTTTTATTATCCCCTTATTTTCCGAACAAAACGGGACTGCGCAACACTGCGGCATGCTTGTTTATATTTCAACAGTACGGTTTTAATTATTATCACATGCGTAATAAATTATTAACAAACTTTGACAGCTATACCTCACTCTACAGTGGCGCCCACTGGCGAGCACGAAAACGGTAGCTCTCATTACCATTGAAACTATTAACTTGAAATAAACCATTAAGTTATAAAGGCGGGAAAAAGTGTAGTTTTTGGTGTTGAAGTTGTATGAGGGTAGTAGGTAGGTAAGTTGTAGGTGTAATTGTAGTTATAGGTGTAGATGTAAATGTAGTTTGTAGATGTTGGTAATTGGTATGGTTTGTTGGTATAAGTGTGTCGGAGTAGTAGATATTTTAATAAAATATTTAATAACTTTTAAAATTAAATTTAATAACTAGCTTTTGCCCGCAGCTTCGCCCGCGTGGGAGAGTGTTCGTGGCAAAAAACGTCTTTAGCAAATATACCTGCAATATAAAGTGGAGTCATTTTAATAGGTGACATTTGACAATTCATCAAAATTCAACAACGTAACCTTGTAACGGAGGCATAAAATAATATATTTTTTCGTTTTGTTAGAACTGTACAATTGCTTAACTTTTTTCAATTACGATTACATATTTATTGTAATAATGACCGATACGAGTAATTTTACGATTTGCTTTCACTAATAAACCATTCTAAACATAATAAACAATTTCTGATCTAAAGAACTGAACGTCGTTACAATGTTGCATCAGTTAACCCTTTTTCGTTTTAAAGACTAGGAATGTTACTCTAAAAATGCTGCTTGAAAGCTGATAAGTAGAATCGAATGCAATGATTACTTGTGAAGAAATATCACCATTAATTAATAAGCACGTTGTGATTATAATAAAACATAATTATATTTATTATTCTTTTAACTAACTATAAAAATACAAAAAATAAAAAAGTTAAATTATGTACTTATCTTATTTTGTTCCTTAAATTTACGAAAGAAAAAATAATAATGGGACAGAGATTCGCCTGATGATTTTTAAAATTATTATTTTATTAACTTATTTTATTAAATTTTATTAATTATTATTTTATTAATTATTATTTATTTTTTATTAAAATTATTATTATTTTTTATTTTATTATTATTTTATTAAAATTCACATAATTTGTTTCAAGTCCGTATCGATTCATTCACTTTAATCGATGCTTTAAGCAGGTCACCTCACTATGAAGATAAAACTGACAGACGTCAAGTCAAATATTACCTAATAAAATGACTACACTGTAGTAATAGCACAGAGTAAAAAGTATATACTTTAAATTAAATTTTCACACGTACTATTTTAAGATTTTTCCTAGATATAATCTCCTAGATAAGAATAATTAAATTGTATCCGTCTAAATTGCTTCTGAAAATACCATGTGGTATAAATCTGATCATTTTTTTGAATTTCGAATGGGTATAGTAACCTATCCTTAAAAGATAGTCATATCTATGCTATCGCGGACTTTTTTGTAGACCTATAAAAGATAAACAATCCAACCATACATTGTTTTGTTATTTATCTCCAACGGGTTAGGCTAGGCAGCTTTTTAGATAAAAGTTACCAGACGGCTTGATTTTTTCCGACACCTTCAACAATTATCGTCATAAATCAAACAATTTCCACAAAACCTTACCAAATTTTATCGACCTAAACCTTACTAAGGAGTGGTTCCTGGTTCTGTCAGTAAAGGTAAACGGCATGAAAATCCTTTCAGTAGTTTTTTAAATTATCGCGAACATACAGAAATAGACAGACTCGGCGGGTACTTAAGTATCCTATGTCCGTCTCCTGGTTTTAGAACCAGCCATATAATTAAAGCTACCTCCCCACCAATTTTTAGTCAAATCGGTTTAGCCATTCTTGAGTTATAAATAGTGTAGCTAACACGACTCTTTTATATATATATATTTCATGGCCTATGTGAATTAAAACATATTCAAATCATTTTTGATTAAGTTCCAAGAACGTGTAAAAATTATGTGAATTAATATCATAAAATCATCTTTGCTATGGATAATCACGAATTTGACGCAGAAGACGAAGATGATGATACGGATCACGAAGAAACATACGAGTTTAATTTCGTAGACCGACCTTGGGACAATCGTTCAGAAGAGAGTAAAGTCTTAATGGTTTCGCTACTTGTAACAATTTTCTTAGCGACTTTTGCAGTAGTCATTAACAATGTAGCCATTCATTATAGAGATTCTGACAATAAATCAACCGATGACAGAGAACTTGAATGCAATTTAGTGAGAGTGGAGAATTATCCTTACGTAGCAAGAATTTATTCTCTTTCGCCTAACAAGTTGATTTGTTTGGGTGTCGTTTTGTCGTATACTACAATTTTAACAGGCGGATTATGTATGAAATTCATCCCTATTTACATAAAATTGGGCAGTACTTATAAGTAAGTAATAGGTACATAGTTATCTGAGAGCGCGGTAGCGGTCTTGTCAAGTCTTTAAGCGACCGTAATCTTTTGTCGATAGAAAGAAATAATAATGTTTTATTTCGGAATAAATGGGTTCCACTGTAAGATAACAAAAGTCCATCTTTTTCCCAAGCTGTGCAATCGTCACATCTAGCACATAAACTTTGTTTAACTACTTTTTAAAGAATGATGGGTCAAGTTGGACGGCATATCCAATAAAAATCAATTGAAGATTAAATTAAAGCTAACATCATAAGATTCAATTAGTATTATGGCCAGAACACTGTAAACCAGTGTTTCCCAAACATTGTTTGCCATGGCCCGGTAATTTTCACACTGTAGGTACCTTCATGACCTACTTATCACTATAAACTATAAACCCAAGCTGGTTCCATTATGTAAAATAATAGACATTTATCTATAATGACAATGTTTTATTAATAGTATTTTGGTATCGACTATTTAGTAACTTTAGTATTATTATTATTATTTATTTACGAATAACATATGTACTGAAGATGTACTGAAGAGTAGTTTTTAAAACAAGGCGGGAATGTTGTGACCCGGTATTTTATTTTTATGGCCCGGTACGGCCCGGCCCGGCAAATGGGAAAGAAAAAAATTATGAGCCCTGATATCATAGGAACAATTAAAATGAAGTTAAAACACTTCGTATGATTTTCATAAAATTATGTGGGAAAGCCATACTTCGGCACGAATGATCCTTACAGTAATCCGGCGTGAAATAACTTTAACGTTATGTCACGCTTCCCATTAGGTTATCCGTATGCTCATTTCCTAATCCATTTCAGAGAAAATGTTTCTTTACTGATGTGCTTATTGACGGTCAACAACAGGGAAAATGAATGCGTAGTAAATAATTTTATATTGTGCATGAAATACACAATATAAACAACGCGGGCTAGCAGCCCGGGGCCCCGGGGAGGCTTCGGCTTCGGCTTAGGCAAAAAATAAAACATTTATTGTCGCCTACTGTACATATCCGGTCGATTCATAAGATAAAGTGATACGTTTCGATAACTGTAACTGTATAGACTATAAGCGATATTAAGCCCACAGGTATTAGAAGTCTATTGGACATACGGCCCAGTATCTTTACAAAAATGCCCATTATTCTTTTTTAATGGCAATATTTTGAACGTTTTCTGAGATTCTATTGTATAGGCATTTTTTTTTCAGGATAATATTTTTCTTAAGATGGGCACACCGATGAAAAAAAGTAGAAACTTTCATAGTTATAGTGTATTTTGTTATTTTCGGGGTATCTTCTAAAAAGAAAAGTAAGAAGCTAAATCTATTCGGATATCTGGAGTAGGAACACACTATTAATTCATCAGTCCGGAGTCCGGACTGTAAATCTGTAATACACTTGCTACGCCGGAGTTAGTGTTAGGTATATAATATAATATAAGTATTAGTGTAGGGTTGCCAAACCCACATTTAAAAAACTAGAATTTGAAGTTGGAATAACCAGGACAATTTCAGTTTAAAAACTGGACGCAGTAATAGAGTTCCAACAGTTAAATTAATGTGTAGTGAAAATAGGTTAAATGAAATACATGTAGTGCTTATAAAATTAAATTAAATAAAAGAATTGTAAAAGTGGCGCGCGAATTTTAAAATACATGACCGATATCGGGACCTTAAAATCCCAGGACGCCGCTTAAAAGCTATCCAGGACACTGAAAAAACTAGGACATGTCCTGGGAAAACAGGACGGTTGGCAACCCCAATAATAAGTGGGCTCAAATCTTTAATAGCGCGACTTAAGGCTACAAATCTTGCTAAATTAATATAAATCCTTACTAATTTCAGCCCTCGTTGCAAAAAAGGATATTCAGTTGACGAAATGTTTTATATTCCTCATATGGGAGCTCTTACAAAGTCGTTGGCAGTTATAATAACCAAGGACAATTTGAATGAATGCTCAGTTGCGATTCCGATTGGCATGACCTTCGACTATGGTCAGGACGTAGAAGTTATTGGCAAGCCGCACAGAAGCCTGAAAACTTTGTCGTTGCAATTGGGCGTTCCTACTCCAACAGAAGCTGGGATCCACACAAATGAAACCATATGCATACAGGGACTGCAACGGTGCCCCGTCCGAGTAAGCGATGTATTAATACAGGACAAGAAATTTTTTGGCCTAGGAGCGACGAGTGTACATAAAAGAGATCACGTGAAAAAGGCGTGCTTCGCCAGCATAAAACTGATTGCCAAAGAAATTTTGGGTCTAGATCCAAAAATTGAATTGGCTTATTGAATACAGAAATAAGAAGCTCATAAAACAGACAAATAAATAGGTACGAAGTTATATTTATACGAGTCTATCGTTCGGCGTATCTAATTAGTTAAAATTAGAAAATAAATAATTACAAAATACAATTGAATTATATATACACCTAGTCACCTGTAACAATAACAGGTACTATTTAGTTGTTATAGTACCTGGTAGGACGAACTTCGCTCGGAGTTTTTGTAGAACAATAAAAACTATACTAATTAAAAAACTATAAAAGAAAAAGAAATAAAAAGAATTACAAAAATATTCGTCTGTCCGGGATTCGAACCCGAAACTACAATTTTCAAATAACTCAAAAAGTCCATCGTACACAAAGCTGAGTCACGCACTTTGTTGATTGGATCGCGAAATAGCTCATATCTTATTACGCAACGAAACAAAAATTACAAAAACTCAAAAATTTGCGGTTTCTCTAGGATAAGCCCTATTTAGATGGATTTTTCATCCCTAAAACCCACTTCATACTAAAATTTATGAAAATTGTTGAAGCCGTTTCCGAAATTTTGATTATATATATATTTACAAGGATTGCTCGTTTAAAGTAAGTATAAGAAAGATGTAAATAACTTTTATGATTCATTGCTTATATTTAGGCCTATAACTGAATCTAATATAGGTATAAAAATCTCGTACTATCTCGGTGTTGGATGTCCAAAACCGGCTTGACCGATTATTATTACATTTTTCTGTATATACATTATACAGACATATGTCATGTTTCATTATACTTATACTCAGACCTATCAAATATTTGATAATTTAAAATGCTTGTTCTATAAATACTCATTTTCTACGCGACGGCTAGGAAAAAAAGTAAAATATGCAATGACACTTTGGCCTGCGGTAGATTAACATTTTAATTACTTATGCCAAAGCCTTTTCGGAGTTACACCCGACTAGCGACGACAGTCGCGGAGCGTGGAAAAACACCCATCAGCCTGATACGCAATAACATAACTGACGTACCGATAATGGGTTAAAAGTGCAAGTATTGGGGTTGACAAAGCCATTATGGTGCTTGTTGTTGTACTTTTATTAAGACACACGATTACTAAAATCAGGTTTTACAACTGTATAATTTTAGGGTACTTGAAAAAGAAAAAATGGAATCCTTTTATGATCACTTTGTTTTCCGTCCGTCCTTATTTCGAGAACAAATGCAGTTAGATATCGAGTTGAAATTAAAACCCTAGTAATTGGAAGTAAATGAGCCTTCTAAGTTGACGTAAATACGGCCGATTTTGTCAAAAACGCATATTTCGAAGGGTCATTAGGCGTTTCGCACCATGAGAATTCAAACCGCGGTGTGAATCGCCTCAGCACTGTTTCTGAATGGATCGATTCGCACCGCATAACAATTTTGGTGTGAATCACCCCAGATATTTTTGGGAAAGGTCGATTCGGACCACATATTGAAATATTCGTGTCGGAATATTTAGGACTCTTTAATTTTTTTAAACAGATAGTAGAATAGTGGTCTCTGAAAAAAATGCCAAGTAATTATTATATTAAAAAAATACAATTTAAGCGTCGACTATCCATAACAAAAATATACAATTTTAACACTTATCTAAACATTTGTTTTAGATAAGTCTAAAACAAGATTTTGTTTTAGAATAAGTTTTGTTCAACCTTTGTATAACTTCTTTTCGTAGGAGATCGATAGTCACAGGTTATTTTATTTGCTCATTATTATGTGCACTATAATTTACTTATGACTAATCTATTTAGTAAAAAAAACGAGCGACAAAGCAAATTACCAATTTTCGCCTTGCCTTTATTTTACTAATAGTTATGGGTTATTTAATCTACTGAACTTAGTAAATTGATTAAGTATAATATGGAATAGTTTAAGTCAATTTCATTCAATTTTTTAGTAAATTATTATTGATAATGGTAATGTTAAAAAAACTTGAACTTTACCTGTGTGCTAAGGAAAAATGAAAGGTGTACTTTTTATTTTTAAACAAAAGCCAATTATTTATGTTTGGGGTGGAGCGATACCCACTCTTAATTAAATTACAGCCTGACTTAGTCTCGGCATATTAGCATGTGGTTTTGAATATTTTTTTTGTGGAACATTGACTCACTTTGCTACCAATATTTTGTCACTTAAAGTCCTAAAATGAGTATTCTAACATTACAACGGTCCTGGTAGCGATGCCGAAAGACCAGTTCCATGAAACAAAGCTCTGGTTTCTAGAGACAACCATGTACCGAACCACGGCATGATTGTTTTATTCGGAGTCAATCGTTACCAAAATCGCAGTTTTTCCCAACGGAGTAACATATAAATTATTTTGTACTTTTCTCTTATTTTGTGCATGGTTGCACTTATGCATATTTTACCGTCTAAATTTATTCATCGGAAAAAAGGAATGTTTTCTACTGCGGTTCGAATCGACCCATCCTAAAAACGTCTTGGGCATTAGAACCGCGGTGCGAATCGATCCATTCAAAAAAAGTACTGGGGCGATTCACAACGCAGTTCGAATCCTCGCGGTGCCAAACGACTAACAACCCATTTCGACACTCTCAAGGAAATCAAAATTCATAGGGTACCTCCCATTGATCTAGAGACCTATAAAATTTAGCAAGTACTACTCGTAACATCGTTATATTATAATTATTACAAGTACAAGAAAAAAATTGAATACTATACATTTGTGATCATTAAATCATAAAATATAGGAGGTCTAAAGTCTAATATTTTTTTATTTAAAATGAAAAAAGTAAAAAATTGCCACCCATTTTCAGGCTCGACAAAAGCTGCAAGACTCGATTCCTGAACAAATAGTTCAATATTATGATATTCCTACTTTGTACGGAATCCGAGGTGGGCGAGTCCGACTCGCTCTTGTCCTGTTTTTTCCTATTAACCAATATCTTAATATTATAAAGAAGCTGCTCTGCAATCGAGAATAATCTATAATGACGGGGGCAATTTAATGTAAAAATTTTAAATGTAATATTAAAACGCAACACTCATCACAGAATACGTTATCTAAACATTAATTGAATTATCTGTCAAAATCGGTTCAGCCATTGAGTAAGTACCTATTAGCGAACAAACATCACAAAGCAAATACATAAAGCGTTTCTTATACCTGGAAATAATGTAAACGTAGGTATAATAAAGTAAGTTAAATTCATCATGTCCCCTTAAGTTCTTTATGGGGCAAACAAGACAGCAATTAATATTTTTTATTGATGGCCGACGTTGGCTCATCAATATTAAACGTTTCGAATTGATTTTCATGTCGTAATAGTAGATCGTTTTACTTTAGGGGAATTTTCCCAGAAATATCCACAGACTAGAGAAATACAAGAAGTAGGAACTCTCGTACGTAAATAAGTTTAGCTGTGTTAAATAGTTTTTGTATGCGAAAAGTGCTCTGTCAAAATTAAGGAAGTTTTGGTGTTACGCAGGTCCTTAGAGCTGTGGGTACGTACTACCTTCTTACATTTGATCAACTATATAACGTAATTTTGTTAAACTTAATATTAAATATATAAAAATATATTAAAATATACCTGAAATTATAAACGAGAAATTAAGTGCGTGATCATATATTTATTTCGTCCATAATCATTATAATTTATAATTTATGATTCTGCGTAACAACACAAAAGGACAGACAATTATTACCATAACATATAAAACAAAATGAAAAAGGTATTATTTAATTCTTGTAACCCACAGGTACAGTGTAGGTAGAGGATTAATGATCTCAATTAAATCTGAAATTATTCATAATATTAAAATAAGTATGGTTTTGAAAAATTGTGAAAATAACTTAAGCAAAATTCAGATCGAAAAATAGACTTTTATAATGTCTGAGAAACGCAAAACGTTATATTAGTTTTTATAGTTTGCTTTACTACGGAATGACTACACCGACCATTAAAAGCAAAAGTAGTATACAAACTATTTGAAGTTGATACTAAACCAAGTTTATATAATCAGAAATATTTGCGATTTGCTGTCGACCATATTGTTCTATGGACTTTTAAATAATCACATCTTTAAATTATTAAAGTAATTATTCACATACGATTTGCCATATACAAAATAATATTATATACTAGCTTTAGCCCGCGGCTCCGCCCGCATAAATACAGTATCCCACGGGAACACTGTACTTTTTCGGGATAAAAAGCCTATGTGTTAATGCAGAGCTTAAGCTACTACCACATACCAAATTTCATCGCAATCCGTTCAGTAGTTTTTGCGTTAAAGAGTACCAAACATACATACATCCTCACAATTTTCACATTTATAAAATAGAATTTAAGTACGTTCAGATTCTGATTTCTACACAATATTTATATTCTTAATAAGAGATATAGTAAAATGCAGACACTTGAGACGAAAAAAGTTTGGTCAAGTAACTAGAAAAGAAAACAGAACCACGAAAAAGCCTTCAGGCGACTATGACGATTATATGAAAGATGTTTTTATGACGTACGTACTAGCTTTTGCTGAAGGTTTCGCATGCCAGTTTTTTTAAAGTCGCTTATAATGTAAGTAGCTTCCTGAAAAAAAAAAACATTTGGGATTTTTGAATTATAAGACACAGTGGCCCCATAATATCCAAAGTGGAAAACCAACATAACCCCCAAAGAAGAATTGCTTTCTAACAAATGTTTTTCGTTTATTTGTTCAGAAAAAACCAAGCCACCGTATTAAGCAGAGATTTGAGAACGTAAAACGTTTACTGCCAGCTCTCGACACTCATGCAGATCAACTCATAAACTTAACAAAGAAATGACATCAGTATTTACTTAATTGACTAGTGCTTTATTACTTGTACCATTGTACTCATCTCGCTCGTCTCGCTCGTCCTTATCGAATACTAATTGTTGTTCAGACCTAATTTAATTTTACGTAAGCAAAAATATTAAATTCGACACGTACTAAAGAAAGAGGAACCGATAAACAGCTACATAGCTAGCTTTCGAATACATTGCCTTAATACAAACATGTGTGAGGAAAAACTGTTTGCTGTTGTAGGGAACGTCAAAATTTTCAAATTTGGATCGATTTGGATAGTTCTCTGTACGTAAGTATATATTATATATAAATATTTTCTACTCTGTGACATTAATTTGTCAATGTACTATCAGGGAATCTAATTCATAAGCAATTAGAGTGTTCTCATTATTTGTTTGTAGTATAGTAACGAATAGCAGTCACAATACAATACCTCATTTGTCAATAACATGTCATTTTGATATATCTATATATCTATATATATAAAAGAAAGTCGTGTTAGTTACACTATTTATAACTCGATAACGGCTGAACCGATTTGACTGAAAATTGGTGGGGAGGTAGCTTAGAACCAGGAGACGGTCATAGGATTTTTATCCCGTTCCCGACGTGATATAAAGTTTATAAAATGTATGATTTGATATGGAAAATTACAAAGTAATGGAAAATCTTATCTCATAATATATAGATAGTAAAAATGCATTGCAATTCTAATGTCTCGTTAAAACTTGAGACCGGCTGGATCGGTTTGGCTAATTTTGGTCTTGAAATTTAAACGGTGAGAAATATTGGAAAAATGGCGGGGAAAATATTAACAACTATATTTATAGGTGTGACAGAACAACGTGTGCCGGAGAGCTTAAATTTCTTAAAATAATGCTTATAAATACATCAAATTAATGAAAACATCAGCAACACACACTACCATGGATTTGGTTCACACATAAACACACGTATTCATAATTGTCAATGCCTATGAGTTTTGACGTTCGGTTTCATCGTGAGAAACATGAGTGAAATTTTATTTTTCGTAATTACAATAGAACTGGACTGATATTCTTCTAATTATTATACTTTAAAATATTTATCACTACTACCTACGTAGCGTGAGCTAACTGAGGTAGTTAGCTCACGCTACGTGCGTTGATATAATTTTATTATACGTTGACGTCAATCTGTCACAACATTTAATTTCTTTACTGTTTTCTATTTATGAGGCAAAATAGTAAATAAGAAGGTATATGTTTTATTATTAAAAAATATAGCTGTCTCTCACATTATCGCGCGCGATAAGGGACATCGTATCGTATAATGTGAAAACGCTCTAATACGTGAAGTAAAAATCACGTTTTCACGGTTTTGGACCTATTTTTAAGGCCCATCCTCACGGTCCAGTATGCAAATCCAGCAGCCTGTCAATAATTTGGCTATAACTTTTCATCTGTTATCTGTAAATAGTAGAAAATATTCAGGCGGATTTACCAGAAGGCTGAGTAGGCTGAAGCCTAGGGTGGCAAATGCGGCGTATTTATTTGGTATTGAGAAGATATGCGACCCTGCAGATTTTGACTGTGTGTTACTGTGTGTCATTTGTTTTGGTCCATAGGGATTTGTCCAATAGAAATCTGCAAAATTAGAGACATTTTTCTCGCTCGCTCCGCTCGCTCGCTTTCAACGTACAGAACATAATAATGTTATTTCTAATATTTAGTAGTCTATGGTATATTTTGCTCTATTGATTATTCCAAAGAATAAACCCTTTCAGACAGGTATTTGTTAAAAATTAAACAAGTACCTACAATTGAAAAAAAAATGATTTATATTATTTTGAGAATTTTTTGCTCGCTTGCTCCACTCGCTTTCAACCTACAAAATATAATATTATCATTATATGTTATATTTTGCGCTGTTGTTTTTATTGAAAGAAAACACACTTTCAATAAGCAATTTGGTAGAAATTTCAATCACAATTTTAAAAAAGTATAATTGTACTCTTGATTAGTATAAGAAGAGTAATTTTGAGAAGGAAGTTTGGGGGGGAAGGGTAAAAACTGAGTAGCCTATGGGCGGCAAATGTGTTAAGCGCCTTACTTACCATCCAGCCTGCATATCCAGCACCGGTACCTACTAATGGTCGTCATCAGTATCAATAGTGTCAATCCTACTATAATATTATAAATGTGAAAGTTTGTGAGGATGGATGGATGTTTGTTACTCTTTCACGCAAAAACTACGGAACGGATTTCGATGAAATTTGGTATGGTAGTAGTTTAGGCTCTGGATTAAAACATAAGTTACTTTTATCCCGAAAAAGTATAGTAGATTTACGCGGGCGGAGCCGCGGGCAACAGCTAGTAATTTATAATTTTTGTCTACAAGTTGTAGAAGGCCGGTTGTTGTTGTACAAGGCCTTGGATTTGCAGGTTGGCCCGTAAGTATGGTGCTTAAATCCGACACTGTTAATATAATAGACAAAATTTACACGCTTTTATTGCGTATCTAAGAGGCAAAATAAAAACTTGAACGAAAAAATTTTAATATGAATTATGGTCGAATTTCGACCACAGGGATATCTCTAGTCATTATAATTACGAACGTTTTTATTCATTTAAAAGTTGTAGGCATATAATATAATAGTACCTGGGTAACCGTAGTAGATTAATAATAATAATAATACCTTAGCTCTAGTAGATTTCAAAAAAAAAAATAACACAAAAATATTTTAACGGGGTTCGAACTCATGGTGAGTTGGTGGAGAGGTGAGTGAGAATTTCCAATTTCCTAACAACGCAAAAAATACGCATACTAAACTGCCAATCGGACTGACATAATAGAGTTAAAATTATTCATATAATATTGATAAAACATATAACTTAAAAAAGCGCAATTTCTCAGGGATAAGACCTAGCTAGATCAATTTTTCTGCCCCAAAACTGCCTGCATACTAAATTTCATGGAATTACTTGTAGCTGTTTCCGTGATTACGATTATATATATATATATATATATATGTCGCAGGTATTTAGTCAAAGACGTTATATTATAATTTCACTAGTGAAATTTTAATTACACTAACCTAACCTAACCTAATTTCATACGTTATAATTTCCCACTAGTGAAATTATAATATAACGTCTTTGACTAAATACCTGCGACATATACAAGATTAGCTCGTTTAAAGTATAAGATTCCTTCTTTGTTTTATTTTTTATTCTTCTGTCCCGGCGTGTCTTCACGTGGGCTATATAGATTTCCGTGTAACACGAACAAATTCGCTGCTAACATCTAGTTTATACAATTATTTCGACCTCTGTGGCTCAGTAGTTAGCGCGTCGGCGCTTAATCCGGACGTCGTAGGTTCGAATCCCGCCGAAGGGACAAAGTTTTTCTGTGTTCCTGGGTTTTGGATGTGTATTAAATATAATATGTATAGTATAATAAAAGTCTTAAATATATGCAAAGTATTGTTATACTGTACTGTTGTACTAAAATTATTTCCGTTGTCTGGTATCTGTGACACAAGTTCTTCGGATACTTAGTACAGGACCATTGACGTGGTGTGGAAGTGTTCATAATAATTATTATGATTATTTTGGGTCATCATCAATATCGAGTACCCAATTTTTTTTACTAAGGATCGATTCACAGTAAAACGAAACTTTAACGAGCTACATTTTTAAGATGGCTTTTCAACTTTGAACTTTATTCATAACACAAGGAGATACACGTTTCATTGTAAGACTTCGAATGTAAAGTGGTAGCTCGCTGCACAACGCGTGTGCAGTGTCATATGAAAAGTGTATCATTTTGTGTAGTAAATAAAGTTCAATTTTTAATGGCTATCTTAAAAATGCAGCGCCTACTAGTGTGAACTAACCCTAATTCTAAATTCTTAAACAAGCCGTCCTATCCAAATAACCGCCTCCTTTTTTAAGTCTGTTAAAAAGAATTGCAATACCCAGCTTGTCACTACGGCTTAAAGTTTAAAGCTTGAAGTAGTTGAGGTTACCTTGTGAACCTTGTGAG
The DNA here is from genome assembly GCA_037179445.1 of Phengaris alcon alcon. Taxonomy (NCBI): domain Eukaryota; kingdom Metazoa; phylum Arthropoda; class Insecta; order Lepidoptera; family Lycaenidae; genus Phengaris; species Phengaris alcon. The sequence goes on from JAYRCH010000257.1 coordinate 169,600, forward strand.
TCACATATAAAGGCACAGTGCATTAAATGCTGCTATGAACTCTTCAGGTTGGTAGTTCTCGACTTTTAATAAGACTAAGGAATTCATACCTCATACAGATTTGGGTCTAGAAATTGTTCAATATCTGGAGTTAAACCCCGGCGAGATCATTTTGGGCTAAAGTCGGGGAATGATAAAGTTTGGGAGACTAGACTTTAATGCAAATGCCTCAACTACTAAGTCATTTGAATGGGTCCGTTGTATAGAATGATCAGCGCCAAACAGAATGAATAAAGGTTCGTAGTATAGACTAGCTGTTCCCTTCGGCTCCGCCCGCGTAAATACAGTATCCCAAAGGAACACTGACTTTTTCGAACAAACTGTACTTTTTCGGGATAAAAAGCTCTTATGTTAATCCGGAATTTAAACCACTACCATAACAAATGTCATCGACATCCGTTCAGTAGGTTTTGCGTGAAAGAGTCAAAGTCAATTTTTTTTGTTCAAAATAGGTATTTTTATACACTATCTGAACGTCGGTCTACATGATGCCTACCACCGGTTCAGGAACTAACCCGGCGAGAAGAACCGGCGTAAGAAACTCGCGCGGGGCCATCTTTTATCAAAACGACGGAAAATCGTTCTTTTAAAAGTATAAAAAAGGCATATATAACAATGTTATGACTAAAACTCATAACAAGAGTACAATAATATATGTAATTTAGAAGTATCCTTGCAGGCGGCCACCTCATTCCCAAGGTGTACTATAATTCATAAAATCATTAACTTTATAATAGGCTTTAGCACACAAACGTTCTTTAACTACTTTTTTAAATTTATTGACTGAAAAAATTTTAACGCTTTCTGGGATCTTATTGTATAGGCGTGTATACATTGGCCTTTAAACGAATTCTTTACTTTACTAAGTTTAGTCACTGGTACATCAAGCTTATGCTTATTTCGGGTATTTCTATTGTGGTTGTCAGTTTTCTTTTTGAATAGGCTTAATTTTTTTTAACATATAATACATTTGATAGAACATACTGAGAAGCTACAGTTAAGATTCCATTTTCTTTAAACTTCTCTCTTAATGACGTGTTGGGGGCCAGCTTATAGATCCCGAAAAGCTCGCTTCGGCAGCACAAATATAGTATTTATATCGGTAGCATTTCCCCACAGTAGAATGCCATAGGACATTATACTGTGGAAGTAACTAAAATATACTTTGCCTACAAGCCTTGCTGTGTTTTCTTCTAAAAATTGTCTTATCTTACTTACTGCAAATACTGCTGAACTGCTGAAGTCTGTCGGCCAACCCAGCAATATGAGGGCCCCACTAAAGTTTTGTGTCTAATACTAATACCTAAAAAGACAGCTGTATCTACTAGTTCCATACCTTTTCCATTCAATAGTACATTGGTTTTGATTACCTTACATTCGGCACTGTGAACTGTATACATTTAGTTTTTTTGCTAATTAACAAAAGATTATTAACACTAAACCAGTGCACTATTTTTGAGAGAGCATTATTTACTTCGTCATAGCCTGAGTTTTGGCGATATTTGGAGTAACAAACATCTATCCATCCTCACAAACTTTCACATTTATAATATAAGGAATCCTACTTAAGTAATCTTACTATCCAATAGGATTAAGGTTTAACATAAAAAAATTATTTCTGAAATTGCATTAATCTGAATATTGCTCAAAAAAAAGAAAAGAAATACGTAAAGAAATTAATAATAATAATAAGTCGAATGAAATATTGGAATTTTTTAGAAACGTTGATGTTACAAAGGTTTGGAAATTGGAGACCAATAGTATACGAATATATTTTAGTACTAGCTGGTGCCCGCAACTTTGTTTCCATGGAATTATTCATGGAAACGGAACCCTAAGGAAAACATTCTTCCCTCCTTATAACATAAGCTTTCTGTTGTGTACTGCGACATCTTGGTTCTTGCAAATCCTTCTTATGTTAGAATGATACAGCAACAATGATGATAATTTTCTTTATTGGTAAATATGAGAAAGATGCTTAATACAGATAAGTATTACATATGAGAGATGCTTAACACACATACGTCTATACTGTACATAGCCTTTTGGCTAGCTAAATTATATCTCGATAGGCTTTGCATGTGACATCTGTCAATAAGACATTGACATTATCTACTTTCTATAACTACTTTATACGCCACACTATCTACCAGTGAAAGTCCTGTCAAAATCGGTTCGGCCGTTTCAAAGATTATACAGATCAAACAGACAAACAAAAACACAAAAATAAGATTTTTATTGTAATTATCGTATATACTTTCATATGCATTTAGCTCAAAGCTGTTCATTTATAATTATAAACAGACATTTCAATTTTACTTATTTGTATCGGTGAATATTTTCGGATTGTGATGCTTCTATGCGTAATTATTGGGCATTGGATCGCAGTTCAAATTAATATTGGAGCATCCAATAAATTTAATAGGCGATGGTAAGTGGGTGATACGATGCAATAAGGGCTTGGAGCAATAAGCTCCATTGAACGGGTTCCATACAGTCATGAAAGACATTATAGATTATGAAGCACACATGCTTGCAAGTAGTTCTTCCTGATAATATTATAAACGCGAAGGTTTGTATGAATGGATGTGTGTTACCCTTACACACAATAACTACTGAACGGATTTTGACAAAATCTGGTATTGTAGTAGTTTAAATTCCGGATTAACACGAGAGCTACTTTTTATCGCCCAAAATTTACAGATCCCACGAGATTCCTTTTTGCGCGTACGAAGTCGCGGGCGACATCTAGTTGATAATAATTTTGACTTCGCTTATTTAACACAAGTAATACTATAATTACCCGGAATCATAAGTTTTTATCGGAAGTTTATATATTCAATAGCTTTTAGGTTTTGATTGAATAATGCGTTTGTGTTGATTATTAATATAAACTGTCAAACGATACCAGATTAAACTCTCGATTAAAAAACATCAGAAACCAAGCATAAGTAGTATTACGTCCTATATGTTATGTAACGTATACGGTAGAAGTGGATACTAATGCCCAGTATATGTAGTGAATTTGTCGGTAGTTTATCTATTCATTACAGTTATACTTAGTTTATTTAGAGTTTAGTTTCAGAAACCGGGCATGAATCGCGTATTTACTTGCTACGAGACCTGTAGCGGATTCGTAGCACCGCTACGAATCCTCAGTTACATTTGAGATTGCATACTATCTAGCGAATTGTAAAAGAAAGGCAGGAAAGAACCGCGAAGAAATTTTTAGATACGGCAACTGAGGGAAATAATTTAAGCTCCTCAGTACTCAGCTCCTCTTTAGCACTTATATGAGCCATAATTTTAGATTTTTTTTACTATCTAAATGATCCTTATAATTTGAATATAAAAAATAAGTTGCAAAAATCTTTTTAATTAACTTTGCTCATTTGCATATATGTCTTTGCTGTCTCTGGAATAAAACGAATTATTTTTCTGTAGTATCGACGTATTTTAATAAGCAATTTGTTTGAAAATATGCTTAGAAATTAGCAATCAGTTAAAATTTACATTTTTAATAACTTTCTTTTAAAAATATTTTAAAATAAACATTTTTGCACTATTTCTAGTGCTCTTCAATGGGAGTAAAAAAACCGATTAAAATAAATCAGATCTATGTTATAATTAAACTTAAGACTGCCGACTTTGCCGATGTGAGATCCGAAGTGCCTAAACTTAACACAAAATGTTGGGACCACCATGACGATGATGCGTCGTCAGCATTTCCATTACTTGATGACTTCTTTTGTAATTTGTGTATAAACTCTCTTGTTTTTTTTGCTCACCTCCTTTGTCACTATAATATAACATAAATATAAAATATAACATATCTTTATATCTTTTGATCACGGCGAACTATATCACTCTTTTAGTTCAGTACTTCAGTTACAAGTTAACTGGGCACTATTTTCAATGGGCAACAGCTCAGGTCATATCTCACTATGTATTTCCTTCCTCAAAATAGTAAGTTTTTGTTGGTTTTTATCGTTCATTTAACAAAATGTTTAATTTAACTTGCTGCGAATGAGCTTATGCGGAGCCGGGCGATGGTCGTGAACTAAAGATATGTCTATTGAAACTGAATGAATGAATGAACGACATGGCGCAAGCGAACTAGCCCAATTGAATGACTCAGGTTTTTGAGTGGAGACCACGAACTGGACATCGAAGCGTAGGACTGCCTCCCACCAGGTGGAGAGACGACCTCAGAAATTCGCTGGGAGTCAGAGGACACAGGCGGCGAGTGACAGGTTGCACTGGAGATCTATGGGGGAGGCCTATGTCCTGCAGTGGACGTCACCAGGCTGAAAGGACGATGACGATAGTCCAAGGGCATCTTCGACTGCAACTGTCTGTATTCGGCTATTCGGTGCTGTCCGCTGTACATAGGGGGTACATATTATGTAATACACTGTAATTATAAAATGTTTGAGTTTTAAAGCTATTAAGTATGTTTGATAAAAATTTTATCCCCGATTTTTGCATACACGGTGAAGAAAAACATCATGGAAGCCTGTAGGTCTGAAAGAACTGTCAATCTTCAAAAAAAAACTAATGTTTAAATTGTTTTGTTAAAACTAATGTTTGAATTGTTTTGTTATCTGTGAAATTTTGCATAACAAACATTATCCAGCTTATGTGACATCGCATAATGCAGCAAATATGTGACGATTGTAACAAACATTATCCAGCTTATGTGACATCGCATAATGCAGCAAATATGTGACGATTGTGACTCAATGCGTATTCAAATAACGTTGAGCGGATTGGTGTTTATGTTTTGAATCATTTGCCTCAATTTAGATTTTAGGCACCGATCATGGACACCGGTGAATCGTTTGATTTAATTTTTAATGCAAAAGCATCACATCTAATAACTTAACCAAGAGCATGTCAGGACATATCTAAGGAGGGTTCCGTAACTACACACACCGGCATATTTAGCGGAACATAAAATAAAGGTTTGATATCAGTATCATATAAGGTTGCTGGCTGGTTTATACGTCATTTAATTTAAAAATAAATATTTTCAAATTAAGAAAACAACTAAACATCACATTTTATGCAATTGTTTTAATTTTATTCAAATACACCTTATCTGGAGCGAACTTCGAGTATTTCTTCCTTCTGAGTTTGATTTAAAATTTTATTGAAATACTGTTTTTTGTTAGTTTTTTTTTAAATCGCGTATCTTTTTGGAGTTGAGGACTGAATTATGCCTGTCTTAGCCCCAACGGTGATTGCCAGGGCACTCGAAATGCGGAGAAATGGTCAAACCTACAGAGTGATATCCAGAGATCTTCGTCTCCCAGTTTCAACGATCCATCGCAGTATCCAACGGTTCAGGGAGACCAGTACTTATGTGAGAAGAGCAGGACAAGGCATAAAAAGACGGACTTCGAGTAGGGATGATCGTTTCATTCGGCTTCGTGTACGTAGGAACCCCCGTTTGACGGCCGTCCAAGCCCTGACATGAGTTAGAAGCAGTGCGGGGTGTAACCGTAAGTGATCGTACGGTACGAAGAAGGTTCGAAGAAGCTGGTTTGGGTTCATTTGTGCCCGCCAAGGCTCCAAGGCTCGAGGTAAATCATCGTAGAAACAGGTTAACTTTTGATCAGGAACATCGACTTTGGAACGCGGACCAATGGAGTAAGGTATTGTTTAGTGATGAGTGCAGAATTCTCTTAAATCAAATTTACGGCAGGCAAAGAATATACAGACGTAAAGGAGAACGATACATTCAGACAAATTTTGAAACTACAGTTGCATACGGTGGTGGATCAATAATGGTTTGGGCGGGCATTTGTTTGGGAGCTCGCACAGACTTGGTAGTGATTGACAGAGGGAGTCTGACTGCAAACCGCTATATCAGAGAAGTTTTAGAAGAAAATGTCGTACCGTTTGCCCCATATATCGGTGACGATTTTGTTTTTATGCAGGATAATGCTCGGCCGCATACCGCTCGGGTAACTCAAGCTTATCTTAATGATATGAATATCACTGTTATGGAGTGGCCGGCGAGATCACCAGATATGAACCCAATAGAGCACGTTTGGGACTTGCTGAAAAGAAAAGTTAAGTCCAGAATTCCAGCTCCTGCCAACGTGGGTAAACTGCGAATCGCCGTAGTTGAGGAATGGCGGAGACTATCCCAGGAGACCATCGATAACATCATTCTCATTATGCCTAGACGGGTAAAAACTTCAATAAGAGCACGTGGAGGAAATACGCGATATTAATCACCATTTTTCTAATTTAATTAATTGTTATTTTAATATTAATTTTCACTTTTCCCGGTTATATGAAAAGTTCAAAAATGTTCAATTTTTCACAAATAGCCTTTACTCGCAAAATCTGTTCTTAATGTGATCTCATTTTAAGTAAAACAAATGAAACTTTAAATAACAAAAGAAGTGTAGTAAGTAGATTTTAAAATAAAACCATATTTTTTTTAATTATGGACCTTTTTTTTGTGTTCCGCTAAATATGCCGGTGTGTTTATATATTATGGAATAATTTTTCAAATTAGTTCAAAAGTTTAATAAAAAAAATCCTAAAGAGTATTTAGCATGATCTATCAGCATGGAAAATTGCAAGTTTCTAAGTTTCATAGTTTATAAATGCCAGGGGGGGCCGGGCAGCAACTTGCAAACAACTTTGGAGGCCGATTACTCTAAAATGGTTGACTTATGGAAAGCCACCCCTAAAATGTTAAATTATTATTATTTTATGATGCCAAAACCGATATCCATATATAGTATTTAACTATACCAAAGTTCATTAATTTATATTCATAATTACAGAACCTACAAGCGCGGACAGACAGATAGAACAAGGGTTCCTTAATTAGTATTACGGAACCCTAAAAAGATGTGATGTGAGAACATGTTACTGTCCAGCGCGTGGGTTGTGCGTATTTGTGTATAGCCAAAAGGACGTGTAAAAATTTGTCAACATAGAAACGGATTACCGATCGTTTCCGCAATTTTTAAGCTGCATACTTCAAAGCTCGTTTAATATTTATCGTATCAACGACTCGCATTTTGACAACGAGGTTAAAGGCGATTCAATGTTGAACTGTTCCTGGACAGATATATGTGAATCTTGGATGACTTTAAATTCTCCTCACATTGAGATGAGTTTCATGTACCAACGTACGTTAGTGGACGATGATCATGGTGGTAATAGAAAATGTTTTTCGTATATTCATTACTTATATTGTTAGGTGACATGATAATAAACAATCTATAACCAATTTTTGTAAATCTTAAAATAACGAAGATACAAACAATTTAAATTTACAATAAGAAATATATCGGCCTGTGACGTCAGGATGTGCTATCGCCATACATTTGTCATTAAACAATGTATGGCAGTAGCAGATTGTGACGACGACGCGCGACGTGAGATAGAAAACATCTTTTCAATTTTCTTATAGTTTTTAATCGCGTCAACTTCCATAACTTTTTCTTTTAGATTTGTGGCGATGGTGGGATGACGGCGACAGTACCGCTATATATGCATAGTAATATATTATGTATTCTTTGCCGCTACGAGGCATGTTTGAGTACCGGTGTGTTGGTGCCAGCAGTGCGATCATGACGGTAAATTAGTAGCGTTAGCGTAAGTTGGTGAATGATGATGATGATGGTAATGAGTTTCGGCGATGACGGTGGCGAAGGCGGTCATTGAGAAAGTATGAATGATGGCGGCGCATGCGCCTCGGCGCCGCCGCCGGAGATATAAGCAGCAGGCCGTGACAAGCGCGCCAACACTTGGCGCCCGACGTGGTTCCTGGCCAGGCTTCACAGAGACCACAGACTGTCTGTTCACTTGTGGCTTGTGTTGTATAGTGCAAACTCGGGACTCTCATTAAAAACTTTACAAGTTTGCGCGCTTCTGAAAAGGTAAGTTTTAAAACTTTTTTTTTTAATTATAATTCGGTAACTTCGGTAACAAAATAACGCGTGATTTTAGTTTCTTTTGATTGCTCTAAGGTTGATTAAAATTGGTCAATGTAGTTAAATCATTAAAATTTAATGAAAAAATATTTCTTTTGTACAAAGTTGGACAGAACTTTTGGAACGAGGTCTATATTTTATATTTTACAAGGATTAAAGAAATCAATTAGTTTTTAAGAGTAAACATGTATCGAATTTAAAACAAAATATTTTTCGCAAATTACGAGTACAATAATAATATGATATTAATAATTTTATCCTTTAACATCTTATTTTATACTCTTAAGTATACCAACCAAGAAATGCTTTAAACTGTAATCTTCCGACTTAAAAATCAATACAGTAGATATTAAAAGAATAAAAAATAATATACCTAAGTTATTTATTAAAGTTATTATCCTCTAGTCAATCAGAAATAAACTTTTCCTTCACGATCTTAACCACGACGTATACTTAAATAAAGACTAATATACTTGCACAAGCAAATTTAAGTATTTTTGACTCCCGTAGTGTATTTTGGAAAATCTTCTCTTCGCAAATCTCTAATTTGGCAAGAGGCGATGTTCCCAAAATGCGTTCTAAACAGCGCAATTCGTTCAGTACTCAATTGTGTCTTGTTCTTGACAGATCAATCACTCAGAAGCGATTTCGAATTTTTAGAACTAAAAAAAAATAATATTCTATATTTTATTCTTTTCATTCACAATTGGCCAAATATACATAGCTCCAATATACCAAAACTATGTTACTATAATACTCGTTTAATACGACAGTGAACTGAAAGTTGACCGTACTAGATTGACGATTGATAAATTAAACACTAAAGTGTTGTAAGGGCAATTTTTGAAGCCTATTCTAATAAATTTTCGTACGTATACTGCATGCGGGTCTTATCGAATTCTTTTTGTGGTGCCATCTTCTACCATGTCTGGCTTAGGAAAATCCTGAATTCAAACCAGTCGAGTCCAGCGTTTATTGTTAATAATGAAACCAACGTTATATGGGGATTTGCATTTTTAAAAGTTCTTCTATTCGTATAATATACGTATATATAACGTTAATTAATACTAGAGGTCGTCCTGTGGTCGAAATTAGGCTACAATAATTATTCATATAATTTTTGTTTCTTTAGCCTCTTAGAAAAAATAAAAAATTGTAAATGTTGGGACAGATTGACAAACGTGTAACAAAATTGTATCTATCACACGCACGGTAGTGTGTGTGATTAATCTGATGTAGTGTCTGTTGTTATTTTTATACATTTATGTATTTCTATGCATTATCTAAAATAACATTAGCTTTCTGCTCACCTTCCTCCACATAAACTTTAATTTACCGCCCAAATTTCATAATCCTTCGCTAGCACAGTTCTCGCAAAACTGTATTGAAAGCTTTTGCTTCACGTTTTGATAATATAATAATAATTATGACTGTCGAGAGTGAAATTGCGCGGTAGCATGGACGCACCCCACCGCAGCCATCACCTCAAACAAATTACAATTTTTTTACTTAATAACCAGGCTCGGGGCAGAAACGTTAGTTAACTTTCTCGTTATATTTGTTAAGGTATCTTATTTTTAATATTCCTCCGTAATGACATCTGTAATTGTAAGTTTTTTTAAATATTTTTACTAGATGTTTCCATTTTGATTTTGAACTTTATTTTGACTTCGCGTATAAAGAGGACGTTCCTCACGATATTAGACATTTTTGATAAATAATAATATTATTTACTAAAATATTTTTTCTAATATAATAAGAATTGTAGTTTCTGAGATTGGCCTGTACCATTAAATTCATCTTTCATTATAATGAATGGCGTAAAAACATACAGCAGTTTGCTAAACTCAAAAATTTTTCAATTTGAATCAAGTACATTTACAATACTTTGTGAGATAAACAAAATTAAACTCTTTTTTAGCAGAATTTATTTATAGTAGCATATTTTTTATTTGCCTAATACCTATAAATTATGAAGGTAACATACACAAAATAATAATAAAATTATCGCAATATAATCCCGTAATAAAAATTGTTCTTATCTTTGGAGTAGATAAGGAGAATTATGCTGGTAATAGCCAGATAAATATGATGAGATTTCCCAAACTATGTAAACATGATGAAATAGAATGTTCGTTTTCATAGATACCACCACGGTCATCATTAGTAGTATAGCATAAGTATTATACTTACTAAATTGTAAAAGTAATGAGCTATGTAATATTGTAAATGCGAAAGTTTGTTTTTTACATACTTTATTATTGCACTAAAGATACCGTGGGTAATATCGAGTATGATTTGTTAAAAAAAAAACAAAAGTATAGAACAATAAAGAAGAAAAAAAAAATATCAAAAAGCAATAATGGTGCGCTTATTTTAAATAAGAATTAAAAAAAAACATCAAGTAGGTATTTAAAAAAAACACGAAATTCCAAATAGAGAGCTAACTTTTCGTCATGGAAACGCACGCACGTAGTCATATAGTTCTACAAAAATAAACGAAAAAAACCTAATCATTTCCATTGTTATATCTAAATAAGGCATGTATACAGTTACTTAATATAACCAGGACTTAGCATGTCTGCTATGCTGTCCTACCCCTCACTTCGCTTATGTAGGCCTCGATATTAAACGCTATCTACTGAATAATTACATAAACTGTACCAATAACATTAATTTATAATCTGTTAACATCTGTATCATCTGTATGTGTACCCCGTCGCCGGGTTAAAAGTAGCATATTTATTTTTAAACAATCTTCTATCCTATATTGATAGGATAGAAGATTGTTCAAAAACAGTGAGGGTTTTTGACACGACAAGTACCGTCGAGCTACCAAGCGCCGCCTGGTGACAGAAAAATAATCGAAAATTCTTATTGACCGTTTCTGATACCACTTACGCCACCAGATGACGCTTTGTATGCATTGGGTCTGTCCCCTGGCGGTAGAAAAAATATCAAACACCCTCATTACGGATATTTTGGCCATATAATCTACTTCTTATGTCAAGACGTTTAGGTTGAAAATTAATTAAAATTTCGAAAAAAATACTAAATAAAACATTTGTTTAAAGTATATCGTTTTCGATATTTTTAATTATATTTGACCTAAACATCTTTATATAAGCAGTTCATATGTCCATAATATCCGTAATTGTTTTTAAGCAACTTAATATGTGTAAGTTCCAAATTTTATTTTTGTTGTGAAGTCTAGCCGTAAAAGATTATCAAAAACACATTTTTCTTTACATACATTCGCAATTTTATTAGTCGGTCTTGTATGAAACCATATCGATTAGCGAATAACCTTTCAGACTTCAGTCTTCAACGAATACCTACAATAGTGACTATAATTAAGAATAACACGTCCCTACTTGAAATAAAGTCTCACCTTTCCTAATATAGGTTCCTGAGTGACTCTTAAGACACACACTTTATGATTCGGAGAATGTTCCCTTAATGTCTTCTTTCTTTACTCCTTAATATTCATACGTTACCAGCTGACTTAAGTTAAGAGCTCCGTGGGCTAGTGGGTAGACCGTTTGAGTGGATAGTCCAGGTTCGATTCCAAGGTTGTGGCGTGTACCAATGAGACTTTTTCAGATCTCATGTACATTATACTTTACTCTAACTCCGTTACTCTAACGGTAAAGGAAAACATCGTGAGGAAACCCGCACATGGTTGGCCCCAGACGTATTGACCAGTTATTTCTCTGGACTAGGCTCACTATGTTGTGAGAATGCGCTATGTGCTTGGGCAACCATACGACATTCAAAAACCAACTGTCTCAGGCACTAAAGTAAGGCCAACGAGACGAGATAAAAAACGTAAATAAACGGACCGCTACTGAGTTGCATTATGAAAGTGAGTTAATATTATATCTGTCCTTATCACTCGTATGCAATAATGACGTCAGTTGGTCGACGACAGCTGTCGTAGCGTGTTTCGTGGTACAGGAAAGCGGCCAGTGCCGCAGTTGTCAACATTTGGTCCGCCAAACAATTGTGAACAAGTTCATTCCTGTTTGGATTGCGTTCGAAGTGATACATATTTTTTCGTCTCCATATTTACTTGGTTTTTTGTTGTTATTATTCCGTTTCGGTAAGTTTTATTTTTGATTTTTGCTGTTATTGTGAGTGCTTAGTTGTGGTTTTTAATTATGGAATCACAGACTGGCGGCTCTTGACAACCTTTGAAAGAAATCAATTCACCACGCAAAAAGCGATTAAAATTCGAACTTTATAATAATTTATTCAAATAAAAATGTTTTGAACCCCTGAAAATTTGTTTACATTCTTTATCTCGTCTGGTTGGCCTTACTTTACAGTATTTCAAGAGTGATTACTTCGCTCGGAGAATACTGTATAAACCATCCAATAACAGATGAAAAGGCCTACTATATTACTAGCTGACTTGAAATACGTAATTGTTGTATCTCCAGTCTCAACTATGAACTGTAAATAAATGAATACTTCACAGTTCACCTACACCTGCTACTTTATACCTACACCTTCAACCTACATATACACACATACTGTCTAAAGTTTAAACCTACAACCAACTGGGCCGGCTGACTTTTAGGAAATAGAGTTTTGAAGTTTGTTTTGGAGTCAAACCATACAGTAAACTTTAATGCACCTATTAATATTTGAGAATCAAGTGACATCGGACACCCACATTTACGCTATCAACGGAACGATCTTCAAATGCACCAATTAATATTTGATAGTCAAGTGACATCGGACACCCGAATTTACGCTATAAACGGAACGAACTTCAAATGTTCGACAGCCTGAAAGGTAGGGGACAGTACAATTGTATGGAATAATTTAAGTGTCATTTTTATTATTTTCCAATATTTCTCACCATTCAAACCTTTCCTAAACTTCCGCAATCATTTAAAAATCCAAATTAGGCAAACCAGGTCCAGCCGTTCTAGAGTTTTAGCGAGACATAATATAATATATAGTGCAATCCATTTTTTATAAGAAGAAGAAGTTAACACCTTTACGGCTTTGCTCGGAGCTCTAGTTTATTTAGAACAAAAAAATTGAAAATATTTTACCGGGGTACGAACCCACCACATTTCCGACCAACGCAAAAATTAACCAAAGTGCCAATCGGACTGACATTATTAAAGTCGACATTACTGATATATTGTAGCAAGACGAAAGAAAAAACTTATATAACTTAAAAATGCGCAGTTTCCAGGGATAAAACCTAGCTAGACCGATTTTTCTCTCCGTGCATACTAAATTTCATGTCAATACTTGCAGCCGTTGCAGAGATTACGATTATATTATACTAGATTGTCTCGTTTAATGTATAAGAAAGATTATGAGTGTACGAAGTCGAAGGAAATATCTAGTTATGTATATAGAGAATTTGTATGAGAAAAGAGTAGAAACGCAGTAGATATTTCAACACCTCCATATTTAGTTACATACTAGAAACTTTAGACTACTTACTACTTTAGAACCTACCAATTTTTTTGTAGGATCTTTTATGTTTAATTTTTTTAATCTAGTTTTAAGGTTACTAGGGTCAAGATTTTAAAATTTAAATGCTTTCAGTTATGTTGTTGATTATACCCACACATTTAATCTTTAATAGCTTTCTATAAGAATGTGCCCAGCATTATATTAAATCCAAAATCCAAGCAGACCTGGCCCAAAATACGGAGAATGTTTGCTTTTCACACCTGTGAGATAATAGTTACATAGAAGCGGTCGGTCCCTGTTTGTAATGTAATGTTAATTTAGTAAATATAGAATTATTTCAGTGACCGTTATCAAGAATATCAATTTGGAACATACTTGTAACTTGCGATCTGCTTGTTCCTCAATTTAATACGCTTATACATAGACGATTGTAAAGTATGTTTAGGCGATAGTTATGAATCTAGTGCATGTTTATTAATAAATAATATTTGAAAAATAACAATAGAATCCATTCGTACAATGACTACAGTTCATGGGTTAGGCGACATCTCCCTGCTTGAAATCTCCCGTGTCCGTGGCTAAAATATTTTCCACGCAGTAGTCAATCTCATCGCCACTTAAAAATTTAGCCTTTGACATTATATTGGTAAACTAAAAAAATAAATGTTTAGTAAAAGACGAAAATCACATTTTTACTTATACTAGGTACTTTTACTATATACTAGGTACATAAATTTAAACGAAAAACTTATTTAGGTTGACGTGATTAAAAATTATAAGCCAATAAAATTTTTGCCCATCTCTATCTAGCGAAACGATTTGTGACATGACAATCTGCTACCATTATCATACCATGCATTGTACTATAATGACAAAATGTATGGCGAATGGCGGTAGCACATCGTGACGTTATATGCTGTCTTTCATAATGTAAATTTATATTGTTTGTATCTTCATTATTTTTTAAGATTTACAAAAATGGGGTTTATTTTTTAGTCAACATTAGACATGTTGACTGAAAAATGCTAATTTATGATTAAAAATAAATAAAACTAATTCAAATACTATTCAACATAAAAAGTATTTAAGATATTTGGCATACGCAATTTACCTAAAGTTCAAACATTGCCGTTTGTGAAATTTAGGTACAATGGTTACTTAAATATCAGATAACAGTTGACGCCTAATGAGAACTTGTAAAAATCGTTTACTTCTTAACTTGCGGGTTTGACAACCTCACAATCACAAAAGTAAGTTTTGAATCGAAACTTTTGATGTCAGATCAATGACAATTTCATATCGGCTAGTTATTAAATGATAAGACTTTTAGGGATTACTTACTTTTTATTGACCAACTTTTGTTTTATGTAATGTAAGAAAAAGCTGTAAGAAACTATGTTTTAGTTACAGCTATATAACTAAGTTATAGTCTATAACTACATACTAGTAGAGATGTTTATAGTTTCGATTAGGAATTTGTCACTGAGAATTTCTTACTAATATTTTCATTATAATCACTCATTCTCTTAATATTTAGGAATGAAAATTCATGTCGGGTTGTATTTGTACAGTTTAAATGTTTTAGATATCTTCAATTTCCTGATCCTATTGCTATCTGGGGTTACTCCCTGAGGAGTGAAAAGGATTTTGGTGGCTGTTGAAATATTATTGTACAACCAAACTTGTATATTAGACGCATAATAAATAGAGATGGGCTGCGAATTTGATTTTCGAGTATAATATTGCCAACATACCGCTCTATTGAGCAGCGAAGAGCTTTATAAGAGTCTACGGTGTATGGCGTACGTCATTATTTAACGCAGGTTAGAACTCCGCCATGAAACTGAAAAATTGGTTACTTACCTATGTTAATAATAATTATTAAATTGTCTATTATATTATATTATCAATACCTATGTAATATGTACTGATATTTTTGAAATTAATACGCGTACATAAATTATAAAGGAAATAAGTGAAAAGTATTGTAACGATCTTTTCATCGACTTAACTTTAGAGGCCTCATCGGACGTTCTAAAAGCTCTATCAATCACTTTATGATGATACATATTTGACGAAGGCCACTTAATTTATTTTTCTTCGTTTTATGGTCTCATAGAAAAATAGACCCCTTTGGCCAAGTTTATTGAGAGGTTCGGTAGTCCCAGAGGCAATAGTCCAGTGTCCCAGAGGCAATAGTCCAGTGTATGAATTTATAAAGCGGTCTATATCCTATATTTGTTATATTTGTTTTTTAATAATTTCGAACCAAGAGTGTCCGTGGCGATCGCGGTGGTTGGTCGGTACCAATTTCTACCTTTTTTTAGTATATTAATTATCATTCCTTTATAATCCCCTCCTGAACCATTACAGAGTAGTTATTAGTGGTTGATAATGCTAATGATGAAAGATTTGTCCGTTTGGGATAACATTGTCGCTTCACTTGATCACACACACACAAATTATGTTAAATTACTAACAAAAGTAAAAAGATAATAAAACTGTAATCTTCTTCTTCTCTTATTTATAAAAAGTACTTGGGTAACCGAGCTTTGCTCGGAGTTCTAGTAAATTAAAAAAATAAAAATAATCACAAAAATATTTAGGTATCTGACCGGGATTCGACACCCACCACATTTCAAATTTCCGATCAACGCCAAAATTATACTTACGCATACCAAACTGCCAATCAGACTGACATTATAGAGTCAAAATTATTGATATGTTGTTGCACGACGAAATAAAAAAAACATATATAGCTTAAAAATGGCAAGTTTCGAAGGGATAAGAGCTAGCTATATCGATTTTTCTCCCCCAAAATTCCCTGCATACAAAATTTCAAGGTAATACTTGCAGCCGTTTTCGAGATATTGATTATATATATACAAGATTGTCTCGTTTAAAGTATAAGACGGATTACAATTTCAATGTCTCACTAAAACTCGAGAACGGCTGAACCGATTTGGCAAATTTTGATCTTGTAATAATATGGAAGTCCAGGGAAGGTTTGAACAGTGAGAAATATTCACTGTGTTCAATTTGTAAATATTTATAGGTACTTTTACCTGTAATTTCAAAAAAATCGGCCGGGCCCAGTAGGTTGGTAGGTTTAGGTGCACATGTAGGTGGTAGATGTAGGTGGTAGGTGTAGGTGTAGGATGTAGTGGTAGATGTTGGCATGGCATTCATAGTTAGGACAGAACAACGTGTGTTAGGACAGCTAGTAGATAATATTAGCTGCAGTCACATCAGGAGTTCCTCAAGGTTCCCATCTAGGACAACTGTTTTTTGTAATTTTTATAAACGATTTAATTTTAAAATTGTATTGTAATTGCCTTTTGTACGCTGACGACTTAAAAGTTTTTAAAGTCATATCTAATATAGACGACTGTCTAATCCTCCAACAAGATATTGCCCCCGTGTGGTCGCCGAATTATCAGGTAGGTACATTTAGAGGAAATAGAGCGCGTTCAGAGAAAAATTCTTTGTATCGCCAAAACCCCGGCTGTTCAAATTTAAAATACCACGATAGACTTACATACTTTGAAATACAGACTCTTGAAAGCCTACGCATATATTTCGATTTATTATACTTTTTTTTATTATACATTTATTTTATTAACCAAGACATCAACAATTTTTGGTTTGTAGTCATCATCAGAAGCCCTACAGGGGTTTATATGTTAGGGTTATAGGTTATAGGGGTTTATATGTAGATGACTTCACAATAATTTTTATAATCTAGCTCACTGAGAAAAAAGTTAAGAAGTGATATTACTACTTAACTTTTATGCAATATGCATATGCTGCATCTAAACATATAATCAATGTAGTGTGTGTGTGTATTAACACCCTAAGCTAACCTTACGACCAATGTCTTGGGATCAGTATACAGAACTACTATAGTGCTTGTCTAGTGTAAAGTGGTATATAGTATATAGCCATACATGTTTGGCTATCTGTGTATGGGTAAGTATATTCGTTAAATTCTAAAGAAAGAAATTACTTTTTTATACAGTTTTTTACATTTGTCCTTTCCAGATATTGCTTCAGTGTATCATTAGGCAAATTGTTAAGTAATTTAGGTAATGTATAGGTGTAATGTCTCATTCCATAAACATTATTAAGGGAGTGTGTATCTATTATATATGTAGATTCAGTTTTCGTAAATTAACTGATCTATTTTTTCTTTTAATACATTCAAGTTATGATGTTGTTTTTTTAAAAATGATAATTTAATCTTGCTTTGAATTGGAAGTATGGTACTAAATTTAAATAATTCTATATAATTGTAATTAAACATTTGTTTTATACAAAACTTTAATTTTACTTATACAAAATTATACATTATTTTAGCGGTTCTCCGGATTGACTCTCTAACGTTAACTTTAATATGAGATTTAGTACTTGTAGAGCTAAACGCACAAACATATTCGCTCTACAATATTATAAAAACAACATCTCTTACTTCAACCCATTGACGCGTATGGCCCGGCAATACAATGATTTTGTAAAATATAATCCAGAATTTGACATTTTTGATAACAATTTCCAATATACGAAAATTGTGAAAGACTATTTACTTTAAAAAAAAATTATTAACTCATGTAGCACGCAAATATAACGCTGTAACTTATAATTATTTATATTTCATGTATATAGTTGTATGCACATAATTGTTACGTTGCTATCCAGCTCAAATAATAACGTATTAGCAATAACTTTTATGTAATGATTGTGATGTGTATTGTGGATTTTAATAAATAAATAAATAAATAAAAAATTGTAATGTTTTCGTTAATTTAACAAACTTCCTGTACATTTTGATTAAAATACAATTTAGAGGTATTATCTTTTAACAAGTCCTCAGTCAGTTTCACGACTATTTGCGTATCAATCAAATCTTATAATGAGGTTTTCAACTACGCCTTTACCCGATAGACTTCTAAATTGGGAGCCGCGCTGTAGTGGCATCTATATGTACTCCATAGAGTAAGGGAAATGTTACCAGCATCAGCATCGTATCAACTATGCACCTGATATATTAGGTATTTACATTTTTATTGATTTTTTGTTGATGAAAACTTAGCTATAAGTAAGTCAGATATTGTTTTTAACAGCCCTAAAAATAGCAGTGGTATTGCTAAAGCGAATTCAAGGGGTTGAATAACTTTTGCCCGCGGCTCCGTCCGGGTAAGGACAGTATTTTACTCGGGAACACTGTACTTTTTCGGGATAAAATGTCTATATTTTAATCCATAGCTTAAACTACTGCCGAACAAAATTCTGTCATCCGTTCAATCCGTTCAGTAGTTTTTGCGTGAAAGAGTCACAAACACCATCCATCCATCTATCCTTACAAACTTTCAGATTTATAATAGAAGTAGGACGGTAGATTATTAAACACGTTCACAACCTACACTCATTTCATCCACTATACCAATAAATTATAGAGTCTTAGAACGTCTATGGTATATCGCGCTCTTCAAAACATTCCGAAATATCGTATGTACAAACTACAAGCCTCAAGCGACAGTTATAGTAATTAGCTTACGATGAATAATCGCTATTTACAGAGGGCGAGTGACGAGCTATGATTTATAGCTATTTGTCCAACATATAAATCAAATTGATTTACCAGCCAGTACGGAACCTTTGCAGTTTTTTCACTACGTAGTTTGGGACATGTGTCGCAGGCGCGAAACGATTTATTAACCAATTGTATCGCGTCCATCATTTCCATCCGCTCATCATCATCATCGCCACGGGTCATGTTTGAACCGCATAAGGATAAAGTTTGTCTAACATGCTTTGGTCTGTTACGGTTGGTCACATTCTCGTACCTTTGAAGAATGTTAGATTTTAGACGCAGGTTTATTAAGATACATTCACCGTTTGAACTGCACAAGTGAACTAGAAAAATCTTATTGGTGCATACATACCACTACCCCAGATCGATCTGGCTGTGGTATCTTTTTATCTATCATTGGGAAATATGTAAAAATAAAGGCTACAATTTATAAATTTCAACTTTAAAGATAAAGGCTGCAATTTATAAATTGCAACTTTAAAGGGAAACTTCCCTTTATATACCGTAAAAGTATATTATGCAACGTCCGTATATTATCTTCTAAAGGTCAAAGAAAAATAAAGGAAAAAAAAATAATATGTATTTCTTTGTCTGAAAAAAACTTAAGTATTATGTGAGGTTCACCACATTAAACTTATTAAAACAATTTGATATTGAACCATACGAAAGCGTCTCCGAACGGATTTTTATATTTCTTGTGATATCTTTTCTATTTTTATCCGAGTCATAAACAAAACAATTGTCGTCATAAGAACAGTAAATGGTCTGCGTGAGGCAGTTTTTCTTCGCTTGTTAGGCGCCGTTTAAAACTTTGTGAGTCGCAAGGTTATCTAAATATATTTTATTGTAAATTTTTATTTATAAAATTCCAAAGAAATTAGGTCTGTCAGAAATTTTCAACTAGAAAACACTATCGTATGGTAGGCGTTACAAGTACCTAGTGGTTTCCAATTCCCATAGAGTGACGTCATCGGATGGGTCTTTCGAATACCGCGAGCTTGCAATTTGCAAACACCTTTTTGGTTTCGGAGAACCAGCTGCGAAATATGGCCACGGCCTGGGCCTCATATTGGACCTGCACGTCAATATATTTAATCATACAGGATATGTTACTGGCTGGTCGTTTCTTAACCAAACCAGATAAAATATTTACACTGAAAATAAAATGAAAAACGACATTAGTGGCTCTTTTATGTATTTATTTTTATTGACTCTTATTTAAAACACTAAAAATTAAATGGGTAGTTTTATATGGGGATAAAAGTTTGAGAGTTTTATGTTTAACTTTCCTCGTTAGATATAGGAATTGCCGATGCGGAATGTTGATACAATTTTATTTATAACAATCTAAACTATGTGAAATACAATTATCTCTTTTAGTCAGCTCTCAACAGGCCTTTCGATGCCTTCAGTCTGTTGTTTGAAAGAACAACAGACTGAAGGTATCGAAAGGTTGTGCACTTTACAACAACTTCTCAGTTTCAAAATGAGATCGTTTCATATCCGCATCAGTTAAAAGAAATGCAAAATGAATATTCATTATGCGTCAAAAGTCACGAAGAGTCTGAAATTGGATACAAAGAAAATTTCCCCCGATGATATAAAGAATTTGAAAGGTGAAGCTAAAAAGGTAGCATGTATTTGTAAACTCTTTGAATTTCGCTATTGGGGTGTAACGTATACCGGTTTTTTCCTTTTACTTTATGATATTAATTTATTTTAATTTTCATAATATAAAGTAGGGTACTTCCATTGAAATCAAAAGCCCGGTTCTGACATTTATGATGAGTATAGACTGTAGGCATAATTTAGCAAACAGTTTTTGATCCATCCGTGACCTGGATGAGAAATGATACTTCTGATTAATTTTTATGAATTATGATGGTAAAACAAGATACGCAACTTAAAAACATGATGAAAATTAAAAAAAAAATCTAATCCGTAGTAATATTGTAATTTTGGTGATATTGTTTCGTTGAAATTCATACCGTGCACACGTTTGTTTATGTTTGTTCAATACACTACAATAATTAAACCGTATGCAGAAACGCTAGCTGATGACAAAGCCTGAATATTGATAGTAAATATTCATACAGATACAGTCGTCCATATTTTGTTGAGTTCTGTGGTTGACGCGCAGGTGTCATTCCGAGATACAAGTTTCACACTTTTAGGGCCAGTTAACCCTGAAAAGATGATACGCGAATCGGCGCTGCATTTTTTAAAATAGTGATTAAAAATCGAACTATATGTATACAGTATACAAGAAGAAACACGTTTCCTTACAAGAGC
Organism: Phengaris alcon alcon; assembly: GCA_037179445.1. Classification (NCBI taxonomy): domain Eukaryota; kingdom Metazoa; phylum Arthropoda; class Insecta; order Lepidoptera; family Lycaenidae; genus Phengaris; species Phengaris alcon. The sequence goes on from JAYRCH010000257.1 coordinate 190,927, forward strand.
GGCGCCGTGCTATGCAGAGAGGTGCAGTTTGACATTCGAACTCTAGCAATTAAACTTCTTGTGCGGTGAATAAAGTTCAATTTTGAATCGCTATATTAAAAATGCAGCACGTCTAGTATCGTCTCATTTAGATTTTCCCTATTATATTTTCCTATTATATTATATTTTTTCCTATTTTTTCATTTTAGATATTTAGATACGTAAACTGGCCCTTATATTACAGTAGTATAGTTTTTATTGCTGTAGTACAGCTTTTATATACTTATACAGTAGTACAGCTTTTAACATTGGAAATGTCTTGTTGTTAGCTCTAGTGTAGGCTGCTATTTCACGAAATAGTGCGATCCCCTTATATGAAGAGAGACACGGAGAGTTGTGAAGTTATGATATACAAAAATGACTCAAAAGACGCGTATTTACGAGAGCTGTAAGGTGCAAAAAGAAGTTTGATTTTGGCGCTCGATATTTTGGAAACGAGGATTGATATAAAAAATTTGAGAAAAATCCGCTGGACAATTTAGACAGCTACAATTTGATCCTAAAACAAAGCCGACTGAATTAAGGGTTTGCCCTGTACCTTTTTGAAAAAAGTTTATTTTGTAACCTTTTCCTTATCCCGACTTTCCCGTCGCTCAGCGACAATATTTTTTTGAATTCCGTAGATTCATTTCCAATGTGCTCGATAGTCGTGTGAGGCACGAAATCTGTGAATTTTTTAATATTGAATTATCTAATACTTATCTAATACTTTAAACAAGACAATCTTGTATATATAATCGTAATCTCGGCAACGGCTGCAAGTATTTAAGTGAAATTTAGTATGCAGGGAATTTTGGGGGACAAAAATCGGTCTAGCTAGGTTTTATCGCTGAGAATCGCGCTTTTTTAAGTTATATGTTTTTTCTTTCGTCGTGCAACAACATATCAATAATTTCGACACTATAATGTCAGTCCGATTGGCAGTTCCATTAATTTTTGCGTTGTTCGGCAATTCGGTGAGTTCGAACCCCGGTAAAAAAATTTTGTGATTCTTTTTTTTTTTTAATCTACTAGAGCTCCGAGCAAAGCTCGGTTACTCGTATTAATATGTCTAATTACTCTTGTTTGACTGACTCATAGATACTCATTATTAGTATGATGGATCCATTCCTGTTACTTTTAATTTATTTGTATATCAAAGAGTATTTTTGTAAAGGCTTGCGAATAAAAGCGAACGTGTGTTAGTCGATCAGAAACAGGATTGATAGTGGGTGTTTTCTCAAGCCACTCCAATGGATTGCTGGGTATACCTTCCATAATGTCTTTTCTTTGTATGTTTGTATCTACTGTTTACTGTACACAAGCCAAATTCTTGAAACAAGTAACAACACGATAAAGGGCCTTTATATGTACACTAATCGGACCACATGACTATTTGTGTATTTTCTTAAGACTTTGACTGGCGTAGTAAATTGTTTGCGTGGCAGCGAAAGGAAGATACTATGTTTAGAGATTTGGGATTACAATTCTTTAAAGTGACTTGGGGTAACATTTATTCTTATTGTTTTCATAAATAATATAATCATTCAGATAATCATTTAAAGTATCACATTAATGTACCGAAACTGTATACTCCAAGTTAACTACGAAACCGTATAGCGTATAAGGTAAGTTTTTGTTAATATACTCGTGTAACGTCCATCATCGATCGAAGTCGCAGGCGGTCGCAAGCGAGCGCACATACTACTTTATTGTAATGACTAACACTTATGGCGTTAAACGTGTTATGGGGGATTAGGGACGAAAGCTATTTATCCCTGCGATGTATATTCGCCTCTAAACTTTGTTACCATCGTAAAAATTAGGATTAGCGAGTAAGCGTTGTCACAAAATTTTGATTTCGTGTCACGTTTTAAGGTGAATGTTGTAACGTCTACAAATTGTACGATAAAATGTTTCACCAATACCTATTTCAAATATATATTTCGGAGTGGCTTTAAATTGCAATTAATTATATCTACATGGTTGGAACTTGGAACACAGTTTTGTGATATAAGGCAGTTAATATTGTTCTTCTTCTTTTATAAATAAAAATAGCTCACAGTTTGAATGTCTCGCTAAAACTCGAGAACGTCTTAACCGATTTGGCAAGTTTTCTTGAAATAATTGTGAAAGTTTAAGAAATGTTTGAACGGTGAGAAAAATTGAAAAAAATCCAAGAAAAATTCTAAAAATGATGGTTAAATTTTTCCACACAACTGTTTTCAATCACTTGACTGCCAAATATGCGCCAGTTTATTTCTGAAAATCTGACGGGTCAAGTAGGTTGGTAGCTGCAGATGGAGTTGTAGGTGTAGGTCTGTGTAGATAAAGGTGTAGGTTGTAGGTATGTTGTTCATAGTTAAGACTGAACAACTTGTGTCGAGACAGCTAGTATGCATTGATTTATTATACCTAGTATGTTATATTATATTAGGTCATTACATATGCAATTGGCGTTTTGTAAAGGAGGAATATAAAGTCCATTGCTATCTATGCACTTTTGCCATCTCATAGGTAGTTCATTGATTCCTTTACTAAAAAAACCATTCCGCCTGGAATCTATAAAATCTTTGAAGGCGTTTTGGACTGCCCCATCGGAGTTGAATTTTTTCCCTTGCAGGAAGTTCCAAATCCAAATTTCGAAAAAAATGGTATTCTGTTGGAGAAAGATCCGGGGAGTACGGTGGATGTCTTAGACATTCCAGTTGAAGCTCCACTAATTTGGTAGCCGTCTGTTGTGCCGTGTGTGGTCTAGCGTTGTCCTGAAGCAGCAGTGGCCTAGAGCGAATGACCAGCTTCGGTTGTTTAGCAGATAGCTTTTCCATCATAATTTGCAGTTGCTGGCAATAAACATCTCCCATAATCGTCTGGCTAGATTTAAGAAAGCTGTAGTGAACGACACCGGCACTAGTCCATCAAACGCTCACAAGTAACTTTTTTTAAGTCAATTTTCGCTTGGGGCAGGCTTTGGCTGGTTCGCCAGGGTTCAGCCATTGCGATAAGCATTTCCGATTATCGTACATGATCCATTTTTCATCACAGGTAATTTTTATTTATTAATTATTTATTATATTAATAAAATAATTAAATTAATTTAATAAATTTATTCGATTTAAAATCCCTTCATAATTGTGCCGGTTGAGTAATGTAAAGTCTGCACTCAATTCATGTGGTACCCACCTTTCAAGCTTTTTCACCTTCCCAATTTGCTTCAAGTGGATTAAAACAGTTTTATCACTTACACCGCAGCCTGCAGCTAACTCGGATGTGGTTTGCGATGGATCCGCTTCCACAATAACCTTCAATTCTTCATTATCAACTTTGGTCTCCGGCCGTCCACGGGGCTTGTCCGGCAGGTCGAAATTTCCAGAACGAAAACGTTGGAACCAAAAACGCACTGTGTTTTCTTTTGTGACACCGCCGCCATACACATCATTAATCCTTCGAGCCGTTTCTACAGCACTGACAGCACCTGTGGAACTCGTACTCGAAAATAATACGATATTTCAAGTTTTCCATTTTGTAAACGCAAAGAAAAAACCAAAAGAGGAAAAAACAAATGAATTACGGTTTTCGAAACACAAGTGCATGAGTAAATAGCGGTATAAATTTTTAATTGGAATTCCTAACCAAAGAAGATATATTTGAGATCAAAGTGGCCAGTACGACAAAACGCCAATTTCATATGTAAGGACCTAATATTTAGACAGTAGACATTTTCTTTACAAAATTTGCATAAAGTAATATGGGATCTGTGAATTCACAAAGGAGTGCAATTTAAGAAAGTGACATTAGGGAATTTCGGTATATTGTCTATAACTATTATAATTATTAATCTCTTATTAGACCTACAACAAGGATTACTTGTTGCGTACCCCGGGAGCAGTCAACAAGTAACATTACCCGTGCAAACGGTCTTGATACTCGCTCGTTAAATCTTGACGATGGAAAAATTATTCAAATGATATCCGTGTGGTTGTTTTCACGCATATCTATTCATTTGCTCCATATCTCGATAATCTGCTCTTTTGCCTCTGTTTTTATAGGGAGTATAATAAAATTAGCATACGAATCGTACACTCTGACGTAAGGTGAGGTCATGGTAATGGATACAAATTGGTGTAGGCTGTATCTCGCCTATCTCGTAAATCATCGCCAGCGTGTAAATATGTCGATAGGGTTGTTATCATTTGTGCCAATCAAAGCAAAATGATAATACTATCGTAGAATTAGATTATCGATGTCGGTTCAATAGGTCTATTTGTTTCGTGCCTGCCCAGTAGTTGTCAAGTTTACAACACTACAGTGTTTTTTACCCGTAAAATAACTTCAAATAATATATAACGCGCACCAGGGCATGATCTTTCTATTTTCTCAATTTTTGGAGACAAATATGGTGAACCTTATAAGAGCCGTAAAACCAAATACACAAATACAGAGCTAAAACAAAGCCGGGATCACTGTGAACCATTAATCTTGTGATGTTAAGTCATCAGGTTCTAATCTATCGTTTCTTTTCCCACCACTATAAATCTTTAAGGTGCCTTATGTTGCTGATCATATTAAGTAGCATAAGTACCTAATATCAAAATAAGGTGCTAAGACCTTTACGCAATTTTCATATTTGTGGAATTTAATGTGTATTTGTTTTGTTTTTTATAAAAGTAGATTAGTGAATTTTATCAAAACTCCGAATTGCGATAATCATAATAGTGGTACCAATTATCTTCATAATGGTGAAACAAATACAGTAGAAGTCTCACCTAACTGTAGATTAAAGTAATCTAGATGAAAACAAGTTATTTAGGCAATTCAGATATTGAACCATCGTGATAAATCGGTTTTAAGAGCCCTGTATTTTATTTTGAACAAGTTTTGACACGGTCAGTCGGTGATATATATTGAAAGTTGTAACATAGAAGCACGTAAGTACATCGTTTATTTCTCGAATATATTGTAAAACAAATGTAATTTATCGTCGAAGTTGCTCCTACCTGACACCTCGCTCCAGGCTTCTACATTTGAACAAGACGTTTTGTATCGCCGCATGACATCAGCGAAGGTCGACATAGTCTTATCTTATCTTGAATTGAAGGGTTGAAATTTTGGTTAAGACTTGAAAATCCTTTACAAACTTCGTTAGCGAGAAATTAAAATTCCAAACCTCTTACATAAGTTTTGCAAAAATTAATGCATCAAAGTCCCAGGATCTTTAAAATTTTAAAAGTTAAGGTGAATGATTTACATTGTTATTTTATAACGCTTTAAATGATAAAGAACGGGATTGAGACAAATAAAATCAGCATACGACACGTTTTTTTCAGTCCATTATATTATTGTCATTTTTTTCAGTCCCCACGTAAGAAGGATTATTGCTCTGAGTCAGTCCCTTTCGTTATGACAGTTTTAACTTTTTACTCGGTTTTTTTTTTGTTAAATTGTAATTTGTAAGCGTAGGAAAAGCTTTGCATCCCCAAAACTGTTTATAAAAATATAGGGGGCTGCACTCTAATAAAGCACTGCAATGCATTAAGTAAAAAAATCTAGAAACAAGCGCATTTTTCTGATGCTTATTTTTTCCTTTATTTCGATGGTTTAATAATGAGAATCAATAACTGTTTACCTTTAAAAGTTGTGTCTGTATCAACTAATTATAAGTTAATCGTTATTTTAAAGTAAGAAGGTAATATGAGAAGCGACTAACCAACAACCTGACTATTATTAAAGAAAATAGCTTTTAAATTTTTACATCAAAAATGGAATTTAAATTTTGTTTAACAATATAATATGGTCTAGAGTCTAGACTCTAGGCTGTTTAATGTTTATATACCACTTACCATAAATTGTTCTAGAGCTTTCGGTATGAGAATTGCGTTAACATAGGTATAACGGGATATGTAATCTGCAATTTGCCTAGCAGGCGTGGTTATAAGACCACGCAAATCTTTTGATTCATCAAAGTTTATTATATTTATTTAATGTTTCCAAGACGAATACACCCTATTATTTTAATCAGAATTGCGAATAGTAATCATATAAAGTATAATTTTATACGACCAATATCTTATTAACCTACTTTTGCCTACGACTTTACTCACATATCTTCTTTCTATGTATGCCACGGGAACCGTGGGTACATTTGGAGGATTATTCAAAAGTCGCCGAAGTCCTTAACAACGTTGCCATAAACTATCAGTAATTGTATTGAAATTTAGATTTAGATTAAATCAGCAGTTTAGATTTTAGATTTCAATCTAGAAAGTGCCACAAAAATAATTAAATTTTTTCTTTCTTTCGACACAGTTATATGTACCTATCTAATCAATTTTAAGTTTACTTTTAAACTAAGTTAAATTGCCTTCTCGTTTTGCGAATCAAGTATAGGCACTTTAAACTTGTACTGGTCCATTTCAAGCTGTGTTGAATAAATTATTGGCGATGATTAATTGAGTATTAATTACTTTATCGTTTAGCACCTGAGCTGCGTTTTGTTCATTAAGGATAACCGAATTGTTCATTCAGTCGAGAAAATTCCAAATTACACGAAATGACTCCCATAATATGCGAGGTTTGTTGTACAGCGAGCAAAAGGCCAAACAGTAGAACATTTTTGCATTGATGAAATGAAAATAATCACAGAAGTTTTAGCATTTCTAGACCGATACCTACTCGTATATCATTATTTATTTTAAATGCGGATTTATTAAGAAGAATGCTTTCATTTTTAGACCTTACGGTCGCCGATAGTCAGACAAATCCTTCTTTTTTGACGTGACAACGTCTTATAATTCGATGGAGCCGGCTGCACGCACGAAAAAATATGACACATGCGGCGTTACCGGCGTTACCTCGCTAAACATGACTCATGTGGCGTTACCTCGCTATGAGGCGTTCCATTTCTTATGACGTCACGTTCAACTATCGTCAGTAAACCGACTTTACAGAGAACCGATTTTTTTTCGAACGAAACGACCAGCCCCGTGAAAGCAAGTCGACAACTATGTAAACCCGCATCCCGCGCGCGCCGTGTAAGTATGTTAAACTAGCTGATGCCCGCAACTTCGTTTGCATAGAACTAACGGAAACGGAACCTTATTTTTTAAACGGAACCCTAAAATAAAAGTAGCCTATGCTAGACCTTATAATATCAGCTATATATGCCAGTGAAAGTCCCGTGAAAATCGGTCTAGTCGTTTCAGAGAATAGCCGGAACACACACACAGACTGACAAACGGACAGAAAAATGTTAACAATTTATATTTTATTGTAAGTACCGATCATATTTTTAAATGCATTAAGTGAAAATAAAAGCTGTTAATTTGAAATTACAAACAGACACTTCAATTTCGTTTATCTGTATAGATATAATATATTATATTAATTATCTGCCAAATTCACAGTATGCTCATGTGCAGTCGCAAGCTATTTTTATTCGCACTGATCGTGCGAATAAATAATTACTTTTTTCACTTTTTACATTTACACTTTTACACTATTACACTTTTTACATATAACTATATTATTTAATAAAAACAATTTTTTTTAATTTTTAACGCCCCCGCACAGCCCTCTGGGGGTGAAACATCATAAAATTAGTTCTTAGTAAACTCAAAGATGCTAAAAAAAATGTTTTGGTCAAGTTTCAGAGTTATAAAAGCTATAGATTGGAAGATAATTTTTTTTTTAATTTTCAACGCCCCCACACAGCCCTCTGGGGGTGGAATATCATAAAATTATTTTTTAGTAATTGGCCCACCACACTTACCCACCACTGCAACTCCTGTGTAGCCAGGATCGACAGTGGTAACCAACCGCAAAAACCCTTTGATATGATCTCAGGGGTGCCCGGGGGACATGCTAAAGCTGTCTTGGAACCCGCATCGAAATTAATCAGAAGATTGTAGGAGGAGTAGGAAGTATTCCAGTTTCCCTCCCCAAGAAAAGCGGGAGACAGCAAAAATTGTGATGACAAAAAGTCAGAATTAAAGGGGAAGCACCACGGGAATAACATGTTTTTTTTTTTTTTTTTTTTTTTTTTTTATGACTACAAGACAGAATGTAAGTAATTAAATGTTTTAATTTATAATATGACAGTTGATTACAATGCATTTATAATGACAAAAAAGTGTTGCATTGTTTCCAATAGTACTTATGACAAAACCGTTTGAAAGCTCGGAAGTTCTTCGCACAGCCCACGAGATCTTCATAGTACACAACCCTAGAAACACAATGGACGCTGTTCAACATTTCGATTATTTCGTCATACCAGAGATCACACTCCCAGAGTATGTGATGAGCAGTTTGTTCATAAGGGCTACCTTCGGTCGAACACTGAGACGAGACTAATGTAAATCCAAATAGTTTCGCTTTTAAGTTTCCGTGTCCTGTCAAAAATTGAGCGACGTAGTGGACTATTTCTATCCATTGCTTCGAGAGTCTATCATGTACCGAAGGGAAGAAATTATATAGGTGACGCCCTTTGATAGTGTTGTCCCACCGTTCCTGCCACTCAGAAATTAGGTTCTGTATAGAAATATCTAATGGCTCGAATAATCTAGTTATCTTATTACTCTCTTTCGCGCTTAAAAACTCAGGGTTAGTAGTTTTTTTATTTTTATAATATAGTGCTGCACGACGCTGTATCTCTAAATCTACTGGTAGGACTCCGGCTAAGACTGGGAGTGCTTCAGTACTTACGGTACGGTATGCCTTACATAAAAATATTAAGGCGAGACGTTGGCTTTGCAAAAGTTTACGACGGGCCGCTCCTATTGTAGCCCTATCTGCCCACGCCGGTGTGCCATAGCATATGCTGCCGAGGTACGTCGCATTATAAATTATTTTTAATGTTTTAAATGAAAGGCCCAATGTCGACGTTGATATTTTAGTGAAACAATAGAAATTCCTTTTAGCTTTCTCACCGGTCTGTATTATATGTTCCAGGAATGTAAATTTATTTTCTAAAATAAGTCCTAGGTAACAAAGTGACTGTTTACGTTTCACATTGACGTTGTTCAGTTTAATGCAAGGAGTTGATATTAATGAACCTTTTAAAAGTACTTGAAAGGTTTTATGTGCTGCAAATTCTAATCGATTTCTGTGGCCCCAACTCGATATTACGTTGAGGCACTTGTTGGCCTTGTTTTCAATTTCAGATCGCGAATTGGCTTGAATAATAAGAAAACCATCGTCAGTATAACCTATCAGAGAGCACAGAGGAAGCAAGGAAACACATAATATATCATCAAAACTTATATTCCACAAGTGCGGCGATAGTACTGATCCTTGAGGGCAGCCGCGCGTTAAGTTTTTGGAATGTGTGTAATGGCCGAGTTGGAGTTTTGTTACGCCGTTGCAATAATACGAGGAAATTAAATAATAAATATTACGATAGCAGCCTCTGTTTCTTAACTTCAGTAGTAGCATTGGCCACCAGGCATTATCGAAGGCACCCGCGATATCCAGAGATATACCTACTACATATTTACACTCCGATAGATTTACCGTTTTTCTGACCTCGATTGCTGCATCCACTGTAGACTTCCCGGCGGTAAATCCAAATTGCTGATTATTAAATTTCGGGCCACCGGGTAGCAAGCGGGGAACAATAAGACGTTCTAATAATTTACCTAAGCATGATAATAGCGTTATATGACGGTAGGATTTCCGATCGTCTGGTGGTTTATCACCGGCTTTTGGAATTAATTTTATTGTGCCGATTCGCCAGATTTTTGGAAAAGTGCCTTCTGCAATACATTTATTAAAAACCTGTAATATAGATGAGCCTACCGCTAGACACGCCTGCTTAATCATAATATTAGATATTTTATCCTCGCCTGCTGACTTTTTCGTAGGTAACAAATTAACTATTGAAGTGAACTCATCAAGTGTAGGTAAGTCAGATACCGGCGTATTGATGGGGTCTAACATTCTGAACCTTATCTCGCGGTGGAAATCATTGTCCAAGTCCGGCTTGTCGTCTGGAATTAGTACGTCGAGGTACGCCTTCGCCGTGTCTCTTAAACTATGAGTATACGAATTGTTAATCTTGATATTTGAGAAATACTGTGGAGCAGTGGTATTATTTGGTTTGAGTTCACGGTATAAAGAAGACCATGGTCCCTCATTATCCAGTCTAACGGCTGCATTTCTCAACATATTATTTTTTGCTAAGGTGACGGCGGCGCGATAACGCGACCTTGAAGCCCTAAGGTCAGCTAGGTACGATACGTAATTATCGTCCAATAGACCGAGTCCCTGTCTACGTGCATAATTAATTTTCCGTCTGGCTCTCCTAAACTCCCGCAGAAAGTTATATAAATTATCGTGCCACCAATTACACTTATTTACTGTTTTAAGCGGCCTTCGGCCCAGGGCGGTGTCAGCACAGTAGACAAAGGTGTTGGTCATTATTTCCGCACTATCATTTGAGTTCAAGTCTGGACGAGTGAAATCTCTGGAATGAGCGAACATAAGAGACCGGAATAAATTCCAATTACCATTTTTAACATTATATTTATAATCTTTCGACTCAATCAAGGGACAACTCGAGGGTGCGCGAATAAACTCAAAGACAATTAAACGATGGTCGCTGCATGACGCATCAGGAATGACGCGCCAATTTATTATATTGTTATTATGGACGTACGCGCTGGAAAGCGTGACGTCGATGGAAGATTCACCAGAGGGGCTGCTAAATGTAGGTGGTGCATTGGGAGTGTTATGAATTTGCAGGTTGAACTCTGCTATGAAGTCTTCCACTGAGCTACGACGGTCGCGGTCAGTGTATCTAACTTCCCCATGCCATAAGGGCGAAGAAGCATTTACGTCGGCACCAATAACAATTTTATTCCCCGCAAGACATTGTAGGACATACGTAGTTGGTGTAAGTGAGGACCTACAGGATCGGAGTATTGAAAATAACAACTAACTACGTACAATCTAAAGTGAAGACACGAAACCTCCGCTACCGCACAGTGAGACGTTGACAGATTTGTAAGGGCCGTAATTGAAAATTTATACTGAGGTGTGTAAATGCCGGCGCGCGCTAGGTTGTTAACTTGTACGACTTTCGACCTTAGCGACGCGGATTGATATTGCTCTTGTATGAGAACTAAGTCTAAATTATAATCCGACACCAATTTTTCTAATTCAATCGTCGCGTGCTTATTGTTATGTAGGTTCAACTGTCCTATAACTAACTTATCCATAGCGAGTTGTTAAAATTAATTGCTCCATTTTTGCCTTGTATGTTGGGCAGTCAGGGGAACCCGTGGGGTGGGCATTAGGTTTCTTGTACCGGGTGCAGCTTCCGCAAACCGGTTTGAAATCTCTTAAGTCTTTTTTGGGACAGTTAATTGAGGTATGTTTATCGGCGCAGTGACAACAGCACGGGCCTGAATCGCGGCAGAATTTAGCAATGTGACCGTATTGTTGACAATTAGCGCAGCGTACAAGTTCGACGTCATCGATGAACCGACACATTGCCCAGTCAATAAAAAGTTTTTGTTTAGTTTCAATGAGATGTTTCCGAATCTTTGGGTCTAACTCTAGGCCCATCCATTTTCGATTGTAGTTATTATTTATGCGCCGTCTAATAATTTTTGTCGAGTTCATAAATTGTTCTTGTGTCACATTAATTTCGCCCTTAATATTTTGGTTTGGCCCCCACACAGCCCTCTGGGGGTGGAATATCATAAAATTATTTTTTAGTAAATTCAAACATGCCAAAAAGAATATCCTAAGTTTCATACCTATAAGAGCTGTAGTTTTAAAATGTGATTTTTTTTTAATTAACCCCCCCCGCAACCTCTCTTGGGGATGGAATTTCGTAAAATCCGTTCTTAGCTGACCTCTACTCGGTGAAAAGAATATTCCTACCAAATTTCAAGTCTTTAGCTCTAATAGTTCCAGAGGTATCGTGATGAGTAACTATATACGTGGAAATCTCTTATATATATATATATATATATATATATATATATATATATATATATATATATAGATGACGAATCTTTACGTTAAGCAATGCGCGCACTGGCACAGATTACTAAATAGTTACTACTTAAACACTGGTAACAAAATTGTCTCCTTCCTGCACCATTTGCATTATTATTGACTTCAGCGCACGCGAAATAGAGTCAACTTCTTCACAAAAAATGACCGTATAGGAAAATAACCATGTTTTGCGGAAAAGATAACTTTATTTTACATGCGCTAAAGTTCATATTTGGAATGCAAATGGTGGGCGACAAAGACAATTTTACTGCCAGTGCGCTCATGCACTTAGTAATATGTCGTACATTATATATTCTTTAACTGGGACCCGTTGCGTCCAATAGGCAGTGCTGTGGAAAAAGATATAACCGCATATGGCATTACTAATCTTTAAACACTTGCAACTAACATATTATTATTATTGTTTATTTACTAATGTCAGGTGAAAATAAATCCCATTTACAATTTTTTTCGAGACGATAATCCGACCAAGACACTTTACATATTTTCATTTCGTTGACAACCACAGGCTTTCACTTTGAGACTCGAGAGCTTTGTTTTTGAGGGCTACGATAAGATCGGTGTAAGGCTGATGAAATAATTATCAATTTAATTGGAATTGCCGCTTCACTCGAGTGACGAAAGGTGCGCCAATTTATGTTTAATGGAGGATAATGAAAATATAATATGGGAACTGAGAAATGTCAAGTTCGTCAATATTATGTATGTTGAAAGTACCTGGGTAACCGAGCCTTGCTCGCAGTTCTAGTAGTTTTAAACAATAAAAATAATCACAAAAATATTCATCTGACCGGGATTCAAATTCCGAGACCGTAAACAAAGCACCTAATTACCTAAAAAATTTCTCAGGGATAAGACCTAGGTAGATAAATTTTCTCAGGGATAAGACCTAGCTAGATAAATTTTTTCAGGGATAAGACCTAGCTAGATAAATGTTCTCAGGGATAAGACCTAGCTAGATAAATTTTCTCAGGGACAAGACCTAGCTAGATAAATTTTCTCAGGGATAAGACCTAGCTAGATAAATTTTTTCAGGGATAAGACCTAGCTAGATAAATGATCTCAGGGATAAGACCTAGCTAGATAAATTTTCTCAGGGACAAAACCTAGCTAGATAAATTTTCTCAGGGATAAGACCTAGCTAGATAAATTTTCTCAGGGATAAGACCTAGCTAGATACATTTTCTCAGGGATAAGACCTAGCTAGATAAATTTTCTCAGGGATAAGACCTATCTAGATAAATTTTCTCAGGGATAAGACCTAGCTAGATAAATTTTCTCAGAGATAAGACCTAGCAAGATAAATTTTTCTTCCCCAATACCACCGTATTCTAAATTTCATGGAAATATATGAAGCCGTTTTCGAGAGACCTATTATATATAAATAAATATATACAAGATTGTCTCGTAGTATAACATATTTTCCGTAAATGTATAAGATCTTTAAAAAAATCTTTTCATACCTAAACAACATACAAATAAAATTTATATTGGTTTCCGGGTTTAAACTCTGAACTTATACGTGCGAACAAAAAACTACTTAAAAATGATTAAACAAAATCCATAACTTGCGTATCTACTATCTCATTAAATTAATCATAATTTGTCTCGATGTTTTGATTAAAATAAACGATAATTAAGATATCAACCGTTATTAATTGCTTTTTGAGTGACTTAAAAACTTTTGTCGTTCATAAAATAAAGATCTTTGAGAAATCATAAAATAAGAATAAGTAGTTGGTACAAAGTTGTATTCCAGACCGGTTAGCGATAGCCTATTGCACAATAAAAAATAAAAATATTAATTATTTGTCACTGTTTTCTACAGGAAGTAATTGTCTTGTATTCGTAATTTCTTGTATTTATAATAATATGTTTAGCGAAGTCCTTCCACAGTTGTAAAGGCAAACTTCAATATGAACCAAAATGAACAAAAACCGCAAAATGAAAAATATTCGTAAAATAATTTTCAAAGAGTCAATGAATATAAATTTTTATACGTAATGTTTGATTTAAAAAGAAAACGTCAATGCACCTAGAGCTGCACGTGTCCATGGGCGGTGAATTGTTTTTCATCAGGTGATCCGTCGTTTTCTTTTTATTATGTACCCGGCCATCGACGTTTGCCACGTATATATAATAAAAAAGTTATATTACAGTGAATGTCTGTCCGTAAACGTAAAAACCTCCGGCCTCCAGTCCACCTGTCCTTCCGGAGCTAAACACAGCGACTCCTTTGATTCAACCTCGCTGGAAAATGTACGTACTTGTAAATTATTTTATGTAAAAGGTAACGCATAATATTTAAAAACGCTGGTTTATTTTATACGTTACTATTTTTTTTAATATATTTATTATTTTGTACACAAAGTTGGAATTCCGCAATGGCAACAGACGTTAAGTTTCTGGTAAAGGTACATATAAGTAGGATAAAATGTCTCAATCAAAAAAAAAAAAATCAATCATATTGATTAGTAATCAATTTGCGCGCTAATGGAAAGAAACTATAGTACCGTAGTATACGGTGAAAAATTATTGATGTATTCAATACTAGTTTTTGGCCGCGGATCCGCCCGCGTATATACAATATCCCACGGGAACACTGTACTTTTTCGGGATAAAAAGTAGTCTTTGTGTTAATCCAGAGCTCAAACTACCATACGAAATTTTATTCGTGAAAGAGTAACAAACATTCATCCATCCACCCATACTTCCATCCAACCATTCATCCGTCCATCCAGAAGGATTATTAAGTAACTAGCTTTTACCCACACCTCCTTTGACCGAATAAAAAAGTGAAGACAGAGCTTTGTCAAACAAAACTGAGACCGGTTTTTTTATGTATGTAGAGCGCGTGTGGCTACGCACTATACATAAGAAGCACATATCTACATAAAAAGCACATACCGCAACAACTCGCTTTACAAGGTAAGGCGTACTTTCGTTATATGTGTGTGTGTGAAACGGCGAGGCGTAGCTTAGACTGGCCTCACTGTGCGGTTCGCAGAACTGTTTCTTCACTTGCATTTGGCCTGAGCACGGCCCTTATACATTAAACTTTCCTCTTATTTCACTTTGCTTTGAGGTGACCGTATTAAATACCGTTGCTTAATTTTAAGGGCGTGTTGTTTAATAGTGTTATGTGTAGTTTTTGCCCGGAACACACATTTATCCTAGTTCAGGCGCTATTGTAAACTTTATGTAGTATAAATTGTTACCCACTTTTCAACTACCTGTAATTTACCATATTGTATTTTTACTGAAGAAATTATTATTATTAATTATATTATAGTGAGGTTTCAGACAGTAAACATAATACCTATCCTTTGTAAGCCACATTTCAGGCAAGTATGTTAGCAGCATAACGGCTTCTACCATGGAATTCACTTAATTTTAGCTATACACTCACATAGTACGAAAACAAACATTTTAGGGCCTTTTGACGAAATATTCCTTTGCCTGTTGACTACTAGAAAGTTCTTTTACGTCAATGGTGTATTCACCGTGATATATGTAATACAAATAAATAACCTAACCAAGAACATGTCAGGACATGTCTAAGGAGGGTTCCGTAACTATCAACAATAGGTTTTTCAAATTACTTCAAAAGTTATCGTCCGATTCTGTTCAAAATAATTTTCCTAAAGAGTATTTATCATGACCTATCAACATGGAAAGTAACAAGTTTTTACCTCGAATAAATAATAAACCTTTATAAGAGGAAATTCGATGCCAACTTGTAAACACTTTGAAGGTAGATAGATTACTCAAAAAATCAATCCCCACTTCACATGTATAGCCATTAGCCACCCCTAAAACACAAAATTATTATTATTTTATGATGCCAAAATAAAGTCTATATGCGATTGCATATATAATATACATATAATAGACAAAATTTTGTATGGTTATCGATTTATAACTATAGAAACACGGACGGACGGACAGAGCTAACTATAATAATAATATCTACTTGTAGTTACTACGGAACCCTAAAAATGGCTGACATGCTGTTGAAATTGCTAACTTAGCTGCCAAAAAAAAAATTTCGCACACACTTAGCCTATATATGAACACTTGCAGGCTACTTTTTAACCGGGAAAAATGTATGGTTTCTGCGTCATTAATAAATTTCCTTCCTGCGCGAAAATCTTGTACATATTGCAAAAGAGCCGATTTTTATTAAACAAACTCTGCCATAAAGTTAGCGATAAGAAGTTTTTTTTATCATATATCCCTTGTTTTACCCCTATTTCCGTAACTTATTTTATCGTAAAACGTTTAAGCCTTAAATCCACTCTTAAAGCTACATTTTAAGTGGCAATCCAGCTATTAAATATCACTTATCTTAAAAACAGGTCAGGTATGAAGGAAACAAGTAACAACGAGGCATCAATACAGCTAGAATATAAACTTACTTATCAAGTATCTTTCGAAGCTTTTATGATTCATTGAGGTCTAGATGCCAGGGCATCACGTCCTGAGTCGTGACCTAATTTCGTAAAAACAAACAAACAAAGTTAAAGTAGTTGATAACAACTGTAAATACTTTTACAATTATTGTTCTCTGTTTGAAATATTTTATGTGTAACAACGTTTTTAAAATAAAATGGGGAAGAAAAGAAACAAAAACTGTCCAATTTTTTTCTTTTAGCTCTACATTTAAACGCTCAAAATGAAAACTTTTATTACAATTTTGATTGTTATGCATAAAAGTCTCTAGCTTTATTTTAAATGAGTGCGCTTGAAAGTGAATGAGATACAAAAAGTGGTGGCAGACCCGGACAAGCGACATGACAAAAATAGGCTATGACGTGTCTGCTGTCTACTGTCTGAACAAGTATATATTTTTACTCTGTGGTTTAACCGCACAACTAAACTTTGGCACAACCGGTATTAAATAAACCACAAGGAACGTTTTGTATTTTTATCTTTTTGAATGAATGACATTTAAAATTTATTTAAGTAAAACAAAAAACTATAAAAAGTAAATAAATAAATTTCTATTTTAGCCTTTCAATATTTTTGAAGGATCCTTTTAATATGTGCGTCGCCGAGTCGGGGGACCGCGGTGTGAAGAAGTTTTTTATTTAGCTACGTATAAGCTAATAGAGAATATTATGCAGGTATCAGTTTGAAATATTTTATATAGGCATGTATTTAAACTTGCGACAATCAATCAAATTTTGGGTGTGAAAAAATCGAATATTGAATACTAAATTACCAAGTTGGCGAAAGAATATAAGGAACAAAAAATTTCAAACCAGTTTTTTTTACTAAATATTCCAAACTGGCAAACATATTATTTTGCGAACAAATAACCATCTTGGCAACAATTTGAGAGCACACATTTAATTTAAGAATAGGCACGTATATTTTCCCTAATGTAGGTAATTAAAAACATAATAAGCAGCTAAACGAGCGCACATAAAAAACGTAAAGGAGCTGACAAAATTCCCATTTTTAATTTTTCTCGGTTTCGGTGGTAAATATTGTGTAGATTCATTTTGAAATTTCAAAATGGCGAATATTTATTTTTTTGTAAAATTGATACGAGTGTTGTCTTCGAGGTTTTTAGGGGTGCTGAATATAAAAATGATATCCATTTTGAATTCGAAGATAGCGGACATTTTTTTTTTATAAAATTAATCTAGGTGCCCTTTTCTAGGTTTAGGGGATGTTAATTACAAAAAAATATATATATTTTGAATTTTTTTAAAAATGGCGGACATATTTTAATTTCTGTAGAATTCCTCTATCTCAAAAATAATGCGTCCTACTGAAAAAAAAAATGAATTTTCTCTCCCTTAGTAACCTCGCAACCACATATTTTCTTCATGATGGGAGAGAAAGAATTTGAAAATCCTAAATTTTCCAACATTTCTATAGCTTTATACATCGCTCGTATCTCAAAATAGACATTGCCATATTTTTTTATATAATCGCTTTTGTCTCGAAACGGTGCATTCTACTGAAAAAATAATAAAAATTTCCTCCCCCTAAGTAACCCCGTAACCACATTTTCTTCATGGTGGGAGAAAAAAGAATTTAAAAATCATGAATTTTCCAACATTTCTATAGCTTTATACATCGCTCGTATCTCAAAATAGGCGTTGCCATATTTTTTCTATAATCGCTTCTATCTCGAAAACGGTGCATCCTACTGAAAAAATTATGAAAATTTCCTCCCCCTAATAACCTCGTAACCACATATTTTCTTCATGATGAGAGAAAAAGAAAAAAAAAATACCATGAATTTTCCAACATATCTATAGCTTTATACATCGCTCGTATCTCGATGTCGAGTATTTACATTTTTTTTATAAAATTGCTTCTAACTCGGAAACGGTGCATCCTACTGAAAAAATAATTAAATTTCCTCCCACTTAGTAACCCCGGTACCACATATTTTCTTCATGATGGAAGAAATAGAAATTTGAAAATCCTGAAGTTTCCACATTTCTCTAGCTAATACATCGTTCGTATCTCAAAGTAGAGCATTGCCATATTTTTTTATCTATAATCGCTTCTATCTCTAGTAATTACTCTTAAATAATTTAATCCTACTGAAAAAATAATAAAAACTTCCTCCCTCCCCAAGTATCTCCGTAACCATGTATTTTCTTTATGATAAGAGTTTTTTTTGAAAATCCTGAATTTACAAAAAATTATATATATACTTACTATAGCTTACATAGCTGGTACTACATAACATACTGTGTGAATCATGAATCCTAATCAGCATCCGCAACAACTTTTAAATTAGTACGCATGTCATTTTAACGAAGAATGAAAATTCTCCATTTTGGAAATTGAAATTGGAAGACAATTTTATAATCAGCACCCCCAGAAAACTGGAAAAGGACATCCATATTAATTTTAAAGAAAAAATGTACGCCATTTTGGAATTTCAAAATGGAACATATTAATTGGCTGCCAAATTCAGTAATACAGTATGGTCATGTGTAGTCGCCAACTTATTTTTTGTTCGCAAGATTAATTACCTGGGCTGATTGATAACTGGCCGAAACGACGAACTTAAAAAAATGATACGCAAAAAAGGAATATTACATTATATTCTGGCATCTTTTTGAAAATAGAACGCCAAATTAGAATTTAATCGAACTGATGGAATTTGTTTGAGAGGACGTAGAACTTTCTCTGTCGTAAATTTTCTTAACAATGGAAAGAAACGAAATTCGTGCGGTGATAAAGTTTTACGTTTTAAAACAAAGAAAACAGCAACCCAGATTAAAACCAAGCTAGACAGTGTTTTAGGTAATTCTGCTCCTGCATTGAGTACAATTCACACCTGGGTAACTGATTTTAAACGTGGAAGACAGAGCTGCGAAGACTGGTCTGGGCGCCCAAATGAAGTCACGAATCCGGACATGATCAAAAAAATTCACAAAATTGTATCGAATGATCGGCGCTTAAAGTTGCGAGAGATAGCAGAGATGGTGAGCATTTCATCTGAACGCGTTTTTAATATTTTGTACCAACATTTGGGAATGAAAAAGCTTTGCGCGCGACGGGTGCCGCGTTTGCTCACTGTAGACCAAAAGCAACGTCGAGTGGACGATTCATCGGAGTGTTTGGCGCTGTTTAACCGAGATCCTAATGAGTTTTTGCGGCGTTATGTAACAGTCGATGAAACCTGGATACATCATTATACTCCCGAGACAAAAGAACAATCTAAGCAGGGGACTGAGAGCGGAAAACCTGCGCCGAAGAAAGCAAAAACGGTTTTGTCGGCCGGCAAAGTGATGGCGACTGTTTTTTGGGATGCTCGAGGGATTATTTTAGTGGATTATATGCAAAAAGGAAAAACAATAAATGGAGAGTACTACGCAAGCTTGCTGCAAAAATTAAGTGAAGAAATCCAGAAGAAACAACCACATTTGGCCAAGAAAAAACATTTTGTTCCACCATGACAACGCACCTGCACACACGTCAATGGTTGCAGTCGCCAAACTCCATGAATTGCGGTTCTAATTGCTACCGCATCCACCTATCCCCCGGATCTGGCCCCGTGCGACTTCCACTTATTCCCAAACCTGAAGAAATGGTTAGGTGGCCAGAGATTTTCATCAAATGAAGAAGTCATTGTTGCCGTGGACGAGTATTTTGAGGGGTTGGAGAAAACATTTTATCAAACTGGTGTAACGGCATTGGAGAAGCACTGGACTAAATGCATCGAGGTAGAAGGAAACTACGTTGAGAAATAAATTTATTTTAAATAGATTTTTGAAGTTTTTCTTTGTCGTTTCGGAAACTTATCAATCAGCCCCTTTCATATCCCTCATATCCCTTTTATATACCTAGATTTAAAAATAATAGCAATTTTGTTCTATATCGCTATTAGCTCTATAGCTAATAGCGATATAGAACAAAATTTCTATCTTCATACTGCGGTTGCCCAACTCATGATACTCATCGATGTATATATTAAAAAGATCCTTTAAAGATACTAAAATGAAAGACTAAAATAGAAATTGATTTATTTACTTTTAATAGTTTTTTGTGTCGGGTGTAGGTACTTACAATTTTTAATTTCGTTTTTAATTCATATTTTTTAGATTTAATTACAACCCTCTTCTAACTGGTCTCTACGAAGTCCTTTTTATTTGAAATTCTGATTATGCCGATGCAATGCTACCATTGACTAATTAACCCATAAGTGGAATGTTCCTTGGACCATAGATACATATATTTTTACCAGCACTTAAAAATATGTATACATTTTTTTATGTAATCAGGCGAGGTTCTAGTATCATGGTGCAGCATCAGATACATACTATCACCATCTATTTACATCCTATTCATTAGAGCCTTTTCAATGGGGCCCAAACACGATTCGTCTGCTGTACGCTAGTGAAGAGTTGGGACTTGGGATTTCTGCAGATTCCAAGTAATGCTGCATCATCAGGTGCAAACGATCACTATTTATCCTATTTATCCTATTAATTGGAGATCACTAAACACGATACCTCTGCTGTAAGTTTGTGAGGAGTTGCGTATCCTACAGATTTCATGTGACGCTGCAGCATCAGCTTAACGTTACCAAGTGTAGGCAGTATTATTAAAGTGCCAGGTTACGAAATATTGAACCGATCAGACAGAACTAGATAACCCCCGTATTGTCAGGCAATGAGCGAGATGATGATGAAGTATAGCTAAGAACACTCGCGATTATGTCAGCTTTTATAAAAAAAAAACGCATCTAAATGAGACGTTTTATTTAGGAGCTACGATGCCACGGACAGACATATATAGACAGACAAACAGTCATACAGACACGTCAAACTTATAACTCCCCTCTTTGCGTCGGGGGTTAAAAAATTACAACTCTTTGAGGTTATTACTTTAGCAGGCTATGGTCAATGTTTTGGCTTTATTTAAATGAAGCACATTTATAAATAAAAATCGGTTGTCTGTAAAGTCGGTTTACTGATGATAGTTGAACGTGACAACGTCATAAGAAATGGAACAGAGCGAAGTAACGCCGCATGAGTCATGTTTAGCGAGGTAACGTCGGTAACGCATGAGCCATGTTTTTTCGTGCGTGCAGCCGGCTCCATCGAATTATAAGACGTTAGCACGTCAAAAAGAGAACTATTATTTCACTCTACTGTCTAGTCATTGCATTATTATTTTAGTTACTAATATTAAATTACTTTACAAATGTGTATATTATTAGCTACAGCTACATGTCACATTCGACAAACTAACGCTACCTAGTACGTAATCTGAATTTAATTATAATTACATTTTCCTAGCGCTGCTGTATTTAGCTACTGAAATTAATTCGCAGAATATTATTAAAGTTTATAATAGGGATTTATTAGTTATTAGTTGATGATTTAGTTCTTATGACTTCGCGCTTACAAGACCTCGAAAGAAGGTATTTAAAAGAAGGTTTCACTACCTTTGTGAAGAATTAGATTATGACTTTCGAATAAGTAAAAAACAAAATATTATGATTTAGGTACGAGGAAATATTTTGTTTAAATTAAAAAAGGGTTCGGGATATTTGTATTTTATGACACCACAGAACATAATATTATGTTGAATATCTCCTAAAAGAATTAGGTACAAATAAAACCGACCAAGTGCGAGTCGGACTCGCGCACAAAGGGTTCCGTACAAAACGGCAAGAAATTACTTTTTTTGTTTGGGAGCCACCCCTAAAATATTTATTTTATCCTGTTTTAGTATTTGCTGTTATAGCAGCAACAGAAATACATCATCTGTGAAAATTTCAACTGTCTAGCTATCCCGATTAATGAGATACAGCCTGGTGACAGACAGACGACGGACGAAAGACAAACAGCAAACAGACAGACAGACAGCGAAGTCTCTGTAATAGGGACATTTTTTACCCTTTGGGTACGAAACCATAAAATTTATTATTAATAATATATAACATAATTTTTAGGATTCCGTAGTTTCCGTAGTCCGTCCGTCTTCGGCTTACCGTCCAAACGGGTAGTGCTAGAAAGATGAAATTTGTGTGCGATATGTGTATTTACCACGTCGACAAGTGCTAAAATAAAATCACGAAAAATATATTTCATTAGGGTACCTAGGTACCCTGCACGTAAATTGGGTTTTTTTTGCTCGCGTCTATCCCATAGTGTGTGGTATCATTATATAGATATTTTAAAAACATTGAGATGTTTCTAGTACGAATTTTCGAATTAGGTATTTGTTTGCGAGATATTCAACTTTCAAGCGCATTTTTTTGTTAAAATAGGGCATCTCCCCTACCTCTAAAAGTTAAACGGCTGGCTCGTAAAATATGAAAAAAATTAATGATGGTAGTCCATGTGTTGAACTTTAAATGTAAACCTATAACGGCTTAAATAACTTTGTTACTTTAGGAGTTATAGAGACTTAACTTGTAAAATGCGCTTACTTGGTAAACCCTAGTAATAAAACAACGAAATAATAAATAAACATGTAAATTATTGGTACAATGTTACAGAACCCCATGTGCGCGAGTCCAACTCGCACTTGGCCGGTTCTTATTTATTTATATTAATTTATCTTTGACGACTGAAACTTTAATAAAGTCGGTATCCGTTTCAGGCGGTAACTAAATTGTAAAAATGTTTGTTAGTCAAAAAATCCTTGGTATCTAAACGTGGAGGTGTTAAAATAAGCTCATTTGAAATATCTAGTTGGTACTAGTATATCTAGTTGGTAAAGGATGGTACTTCAAATGTCCGACTTTCGTATCGGGTAGGTAAGTACTAAAATTGTATGATAAGTAGATTTTATTATTATAATTGACGATCTCTGTGGCTCAGTGGTTAGCGTGTTGGCATTCAAGCCGGAGGTCGGGATTCGAATCTCGCCGAGGGAACAAAAAGTTTCTGTGTGTTATAAAATATGTGTAATGTGTTTAATATAATAAACATCTTAATTATATGTATAGTATAAAAGTATTATACCATACATATACATATATATTATATATATATATATATATATATATATATATATATATATATAGTAATATATATATATATACTTCCCGTTGTCTGGTACCTTGTAAAACAAGTTCTTCGGATACTTGGCACGGGGTCAGATTGACGTGGTGTGAAGCGTCCATAGATATTATTATTATATTTAACTTCTATATGTAAATATAGTTATTTATATATACTCGGAGTACGTTCACACTGCATATAGCTAGATATAATAAATGGAAGCTCCAGGCATGTTAGTTCGTGTGCAGTTTTCAGTGTCCACTCGTCCACTCTATAAAATACTTGTTTACTTTTATGTACATGTATACGTGGTCCCGTGTTTTAGTAACTGGCTTATCTGTTACTCTCACGTTCGTTATGAAAACTGTTTTATGAAATACATATAAAAATAAATTATTAAATCTTAGAACTGTTACACTTTATTTCTGAAATCCTTTAAGTATTAATGTTGGATTTTAAGGACAATGTCTTTAATAAACATATTTTATATTAGAAATATAAGAGAGTTGTAAGAAAATTATAATATTTGTTGCTTACAGAAGTGAAGTTGAATAACTAAAATTCAATATCTCTCCTTTTTAAGGGGTTCCGTACCCAAATGTTAAAAACGGAACCCATAGACTTCGCTGTCTGTCTGTCACCAGGCTATATCTTATGAACTGTGATAACTAGACAGTTGAAATTTTCACGGTTGTATTTCTGTTGCCGCTATTACGACAAATACTAAAAACAAAATAAAATAAATATTTATGGGGGGCTACCATACAACAAACGTGTTTTTTGGCGTTTTGTATGGAACCCTTCGTGCGCAAGTTCGACTCGCACTTGGCCTGTTTTTATTATAAAGATTAGTTTTGACAACAGTAAGTTAAGAGGAAATTGGAATCTATTTGGCCAATAAAATTAATAATTTCAACGTATTCTAGCCACGTAGATGCATGTTCCTGTGAATTCCATACACTAGTCAATTCAATATTTGTATCTACGTAACATGATTATGGCGTAACCCGTTTACTACCGCTTTGATGACAATAATTATACCAGAACTACCCGGGACACCGAGCTCTGCTCGGAGTTCTAGTAGAACGATAAAAAAAAAATATAAAAGAAAAATAAATAATAAGAAAGACAAAAATCTTACCGGACCCCACCACATTCCGAATTTCTAAATAATGCCAAAATGTCTCCAGGTACTGTATAAAGTGTTTGCACCGATTACTTATTTTTATGTGTATTGTTCAATACTCTACTTCTTCTATATGTATTCATTAAAAGAAATAAAAAATCATCCATGTAGAAATAAACAATCATTAAACATCTAACCTTTATATTTTGTTCATACTAAGTTTAGACAAATTGACTATAACAAGTTTTGTTCTTTGAAACACTAATACTACAATATGTTATACAAAATTATCAGTAGGAACATAAGGGTAGTCTGGCGGGCTTGGGATCTCAGTAACAATAACATAATATTACATATTATACTTTGGTTTAAATCTCAATAAGTACAAAGATAAAAAACAATAATTCTGTGATCTGTCTCTGATTGACTGACCTGACTACCAAGTAAAGAGAAGTGATGAGCCTAGAAATATAATTTTAATGAATTATATTAGATGGAAATAGGGTATTTCCCTGTAATTTTTTTATTACAAAAGGAATAGAAAACTAATAAAAATCAATATTTTCAAAGAAATTGCGGACTTACGAAAATTGTATTTGAGGTGTAAGTAAGCTAGGCCAGGCTGCATGTAGGCAACTGGCAAATACTTAATTATAAATCAGAGTAGATTAACTATAAATAACATCATTAGATGCATATACAATTTTATACACGAAACGTAGACATTTATCACTGGCACTAGTTCACTGGCACCCAGTTTTGATTCAAGATTTAAGATACTTTTTCTACACGAAACCCTGGCTTTTGCATCAAGTCGTTAAAGGCTTTATAAATTATACTTATAGCATTAAAAATACAATGTGATAATCTCGGTGCTTATGATACTCAAAAGAGCGTAATATCAGATTCGAATACTCATTTGTGCAAAGCCGCAGAGTCCTAGAAACTTTGATTATGCATATTTACTATCTCATCGACTGAGCTCATCACTACTGTTGCGAACTTAGAATCGATTTTGTTCTTGTTCACATGTAACGAGTTTTAATGTACCCCAGAACAGTTGAGAAAAACAATTTTGTAATACATAATAATAAACTTTGTCGAATAAAACTTTGTAATTTTATCAAAAGAAATACAATGTGTGCTTTTATGTCATCATCAGACCTTTGAAATTCTGCCTCGCACAACAAATCTGTGTTTGTGAATCTGTCACCAGCAGTATTTCCGGGCCATTACGACTTTCAAGTGTTTTAAGCCTACCTTTCCAAAGATCGTATTCATTTTAAAAACGGCATTTGTAACTCCTCGGAGTCGCGGGTGTCCATTAGCGACGTTAGTAGCTTACCATGAGGCGATCCTTTTGCCTCCTATATACCATAAGAAATAGATGAAAGAGAATGTAGCTAATGTATGCCACATTAGTAGTATTATGCCCAACAGAAATGATACAATTTGATACAGGCAAATAAAAATTGTTTAAAAAAACAGTACAAGGGAAATTTATTAACTGAAAAAAAATATATATTTGTAAATAAACCATTTCCTATAACAATCTTCATGAATGTTTTCGATAAATATTAATACACTTCAGGTGATAAGAATCGATGCTTATTTCTGGTTGATGATCTTGTATAAAAATTGAAAATCTTTTGTGTAAATTAAGAAATCTACGTCTTATTTTTTTTTAAGTTGCTACGTCTGCTAGACAAAAAAAAAGTGCAAGTTGAGGTGACGGTGAGGATATTATGTGACGTATGTTGTCCATGGGCAACGCTACTTAACATTAGGCGTACAATCTGCTCCTTTTCCTGAATACTATAAAATCTATTACGTAGTATGTTTCAATTTAAAGACACAATACAATGAATGGTATGTCGTTTCCCCAAGTTGGGTGTTCTTGATAAAATACGGTGTTCCTTCAAGCCCGCAAGCGTTTCTTAACGATTATTGTGTTTATTTGCTTAAATTTTGTCTATTTTCCTTTGATAATAATATTATAAATATGAAAGTGAGTTTGTTTGTTTTTCCTTTACGTAAAACGACTTAACCGATCGTCCTGAAAAACCACGGAGAAGAATATAGGGTACTTATTGCGACAAAATGTACGGTTCCCGCAAAATCTCTTTTTGCGCGTACGAAGTCGCGGGCATCATCTAGTATTATTATAAAAGTATATTATGGTTTTGTGACAAAACATAATATTTTATTTTATAAATACCACCACAGTCCCAAAAAACTAGATTGCCTTAGACGCTAACTAGAAGTTTCTAGTTGCATAATTTTGTATAAAAACAAGCACACTAGAAATGGCTAAAAAAATGTCGAGGCATAGAGGAATTGTATGATTGGTCTATGGTCGAGGTAAAGACCACGACCGTCGGACTCACTTCATATACGCTGAGTTCAACTACGTAACTCAGAGAGTACTTGTAATAGCTCTGTAAGCTTAGCTGTATTTTTTTTTTTGCCAAGAAACATAGTAGAAGTATTTTGACGACCTCTGTGGCTCAGTGGTTAGCGCATTGGCGCTCAAGCCGGAGATAGCAGGTTCGAATTGTGCCAGGAAACAAAAAAACGTTCTTTGTCCCTAGGTCATGGATGTGTATTAAATATGTGTATTATTTATTAAAAATCTAAAATATAAGTATAGTATAAAAAACGGTCCAAGTGCGAGCCGGACTCGCGCACGTAGGATTCCGTACAACTACACCATCATATTAAATGCTAACTTATTATTTCGTTATTTTTAACAAAGTTTTCAAAGTAAGCGCATTTTACAAGTTAGGAATCTATAACTCGTAAACTAACAAAGTAACACAAGCCGTTATAATTTTCATTTCATATTTATAACATGGACCATTATGATTTTTTTCGGATTTTTCGAGCCAGCCGTTTAGCTTTTAGAGGGGGGGGGGTATCTTAACAAAAAAATGAGCTTGAAGTTGAATATATCGTAAACGGATATCTAAATCAAAAAATCGTTTTAGCAGCCTCTCAATGTTTTTAAAAGACCTATAAAATGTAACACACTATGAGGTAGATGCGAGAAAAAAAATGTCACCACTTTACGGGAGGTAGGTTCCCAAAAAAAATTTGTTTTCGAGATTATATTTTAGCACTTTGTCGACGTGATAAATACACATATCCATGCAAAGTTTAATCTTTCTAGCACTAACCGTTTGGTCGGTGGGCCAAAGACGGACGGACGGACAGACGTTTCAAGACGTAAACTATGGAACCCTAAAAGGTATTCAATTTATTTCCGTTGTCTGGTTACCCGTAACACGTTCTTCGAGAACTTACCACGGGACCAGATTGACGTGGTGTAAAAGTCACTGTCGTCACTGACGACTACTACGACAATCGCTGCCTCTTTTGTTATTTCACAACACTTTATGCAGAAAAGTGACTCGATCTACATTCAACTGTATTTCGTGTATTTCAACTGCAACTAAACATCGCTCGATAGAATTGATACGTGCAGGAATTGGGTCACGTCGATCATCTGTACCTGTGACATGATAGCGAAATTACATTATCTATGCGCCCAGGTTGTAGTAATGAGTGGAAACTCAAAGTTTACCACACTAGCGCCTAAGTATCAGCGAGTAAATATCATTAACCTTATTAAATATAGGAGCATACATGTACCCCTAACATAATTTGCCTCTATATTCGCGAGAGAGAAGAAAAGGTGTCAAAGCGCGACATACTTACAACTCAAATAATTTTATTCAGAATAGATATTTTACATACGCTTTCTGAACGTCACGTCTATATGGTGACTGCCACCTTGATGTCCATAAAGAATACTTGATGAAAAGTCCTTGATTGTAAAATGTGTCGCTTTTTGGCACCATTTCGATTCTCTTTGCCCGTACGATCTCGACCCTGGGCCTTTAGTCAAGATGCATTCGATAATTTCGAAGGCGTAGTTCGAAATCAAAAATGTATGGGATTTGACATAAGTCATAGCTAAGTGACATGTCGATTGCGATGCCTTATGTCAAATAGCATAAATTTTTGATTTCGAACTTTTTTTTTTTAATTTATATATGGCATCGGCTTATAACCATTTGCCAGTGTCAAGTTAAAAAGGCGGGAAATAGAACTTTCGTTTCAATTTTCAACACCGTATTCCTATATCGTCAAGTCTAAAGTCTAGTCAAAGTCCAAATATATAGTCAGTACAGTCCATGAGTCATGTCAGTCGATTCAGTAAAGTGGTAGAAGCTTTACTGAAAGTTCCTAGGGAGTTTTGGCGGGAAACACAAAATAGCACGTTTTTAGAAGTTGTACCACTTGCCCACACTTGTGCACGATAACGAATATTTAATGGTTAATAATCTACCAATATTACACATTAAGAACCGAAATAACACAAATTTATGAAGTTTTACAAATTCCACAACGTCACCCATTGAACTCCCCGACAAAACTCGATGATTTCGAAGTTCACCGTCGAAATTATCAAATGCGTCTTAACCAAAGGCCCAGAGCCTATAGTTTTCAGTGACATATCGATGCTTATGTCAAATCCCTAACATTTTTGTCTTCGAAATTGGTCGTCGTAATTAGCGATGGCAACTTGGCTAAAGGCTCTGTCTCGATTCCGCGACTGATGCCGTAGTGCGTATGCGTAGTGTCTAAAGATTGAGTTTTGCGTTAATTGGAGTTTACTCCTTATGAAACTACTGCTGCGGATGTAAAGACGTTTAGACAGAAAAATAATTTCATTTTATATAATTTTTTCGAAAAAGAATATACTTACTATATAAAATTACATTTCGTTCGTTGCGGCGCTACGGACGTTATTGACCTCACACAGCTGAATGAATTGATATTATTTAGGCAAAGACTTTGCCTTCGATTTCAATTCAGCTGTTTCTGTGAGTTTAGTGACCTCGGCGTCTTAGAGAGCGCAATGAAATTTTGTATAGTATAATATATTTTATTCGATTTTTTTTTCTGCGATCATATACCCAAAATATTCGTAATTGATTATACCAAACCTTATATAATTAGCCCGGGGTTTAAAAATCTATGGGAGTAAAATCGAATTCACGATGTCACACGGTCATACGGTCACACGGTGCGGTGTCACACGATGTTAGCCGCTTAGAAGATGCGTCGATCGCTTTGCATTGCACACCAAATATTACTTTTTAGAGTAAACTCCAGTCGTGCGTCGGAGCTGTCACACACACTTTTTTTATAGTCATAAACAAAAATGCGCCAAAGTTTTTATTTTTCGGTCTTTTTAATTTTTTAAACTTTACTACTAAACTTTTAAACTTCATAGGTACAGTTTAAGTTGACGTTGAGTAAAATAAATAAATCTGATATTTTAATAAATCAAATAAGGTAAATCTGGTGGGTTAAACAATATAATTATAAGAACGTTCGTAGCGAGTAATAATATACCCTTTAAACATTGAAAGTTAAATAATATTCCAAAGTTAAGCTCAGCTTTCAGTAAACTTAGTATTAAAAAAAGTAAAAAGTTATTCCTAGATTTTTCAATGTTTCGTTTTCAGTGAAACTTTGAAGAGTGCCGAAGTAATGCAATTTTTTTTTTCTAAAACGTTTTATATGTGTGGACGATGTTAGGTATATACCTATGCAATGCAATATTGCATGCGTTATTGTTTTTTGTCATTTTTATTAATAAAAAAATGTTTTTTGTTTTAGGATAACGAGAATCAACATGGTAAGCTTATATTATGTACTATCAATATTATAATGGTTTACTGAGTATTATTCACCAGAAATCATGATATTATTAATCTTTCGTTCTATAAGTTCGATTTCTGAAAACATAATCTTTTCTACTATCATCATAGCCATACACCATGAACAGACTGACCGTGTATGGGCTTGGATTGGCATAATGGTCTATAAGTCTATACTTTATACTCTATGCTCTACAGTTATGTATATACTGTTTATGTCAATATGGAACTGAATCAATCGAACTGATCAAGTCGATTGGACGATAGATATAGATACAGGTCATATTATGATAGCCTACATGGCTATCATAAAATATAATAAACTGCACAATTACAGTAGACAGTTTGAATTAATCTCATGGAGGTATCTTTTTAAATATTAATCTCGGGGTAGTAAACATGCTTTTAAACGCTAGCGGAAGTGCCGGGTGACTGACTTCCGGTCGGCCGTAAAGTGAAGTCAATATTTACTTCATCCAATACCGAGACACTTGTTGGTTATTAGCTATATCCTACTAATATTATAAATGTGAAAGTTTGTGAGGACGGATGGATGGATGTTTGTTACTCTTTCACGAAAAAAAAATACCGAACGGATTTCGATGAAATTTGGTATGGTAGTAGTATATGCTCTGGATTAAAACATAGGATTTTTATCCCGAAGAGTACAGTATTCGCGTGGAATACAGGATTTACGCGGGCGGAGCCGCGGGCAAAAACTAGTCCCGCTTTATGCTCCTTTTTACAAGTTGTTTCCGTAAAAAAATGAAGTTATCCTACTTGGAAGTAGATACTACTGTTAAGGATTTGAATTTGAAAATCGACTTTTATTTCTTAGTATACTGGCCAGTAACTCGGCCAAAGGATTAGATTTATGTTAAGACTTAGGAAATAGATTTTGAATAACTTATATTTTTGATACTAGCCAGCTATATACTAGAAACCTATTTAGTTTTGTGTACAATTTCGGTCTAGCTCTATTTTTCTATTTAATACGTATAATATTGACGACTTCTGTGGCTCAGTGGTTAGCGCGTTAGCGCTCAAGCCGGTGGTCGCGGGCTCGAACCCCGCCAGGGAACAAAAAAGTTTCCTGTATTCCTGGGTCATGGATGTGTATTAAATGTGTATAATATAACAAAAACCTTAAATATAAGTATAGTATAAAAAAAGTAATAAATATATTTCCGTTGTCTGGTACCCGCAACACAAGTTTTTCGTATACCTACCACGGGACCAAACTCACGTGGTGTGATATGTCCATAGATATTATCATTATTATTATATTATTAATAGTGCGTATTAAATAGAAAAATAGAGCCGTATTACGTAGGTACCATGTTTTAAACCTCTATTCACTAAATAACTCGTGTTTAAATTAAACGTTAATCTTGGATACTTCATTAAACTAAATCACTAGACGGCAAGACTCCATTTGAGATTGTACTAATATTATTTATCAAGTGTCAACTTTGTCACTTGTGGATCTATGTGTCAATGTTATAAGCTGCATAGCTGTTGGCCTTATAGCTTGTAATTTGATATTTCTCTTATAAATATGTTCAATTTGTTCGTTTGAAGCTTATTATTTTAGCTGCTAGATACATTATCTTTATATTGATGAATTGAATTAATATTGAACAAAGAAGATATGTGAAAGAGTTGCTCATATTTCATGCGAATAAAGAAATTGACATAGCAAATTGGTAATAAAACACATATTTGTTTCACTATTACATTCATTAGAATATTAACCATCATCAGCCTATCGCTGACCACTGCCGAAGATAGGCAGGCCTCTGGCCTTCCCAAACGAGCGCGAATCTGATCTTGGGGGTCAGAAAACTATAATAAAATTATTAAAAGGGCAAAGTAACGAAGGTGACCAGCGACCTTGATTTTAGTTTACCAAAACCGTGATGGATTTCGTAAACAATTATATATTTTT
This sequence comes from Phengaris alcon alcon, assembly GCA_037179445.1. Classification (NCBI taxonomy): domain Eukaryota; kingdom Metazoa; phylum Arthropoda; class Insecta; order Lepidoptera; family Lycaenidae; genus Phengaris; species Phengaris alcon. Next base: position 223,267 of record JAYRCH010000257.1, read on the forward strand.
TAAAAATAATTGTAGAAAATTCATAATGTCATGAGCACAATGGTTGTATAATGTGGCTAAAAAGGGTATTGATGGACATTAAGCCTGTAGTTTGTTTTTATTAAATTGAAAAAAAAAACTATCTTGGGCACTCTTTCTCTATCTATACATAGTCTACGGCATCGTTTCTCAAACATTTTTATATCGCGACCCACGAAAAAGCCAAAAAGTTAAGTAAAAACAAAAAGTTAAGTAAAAAAAGTCTTACGTTATATTCACTGGTTCAATCGTTTTTCGACGTTCGATACAAAATCGAATCTTTAGTATCTATATATAGTTTGTATTTATCATTTTTCAACAGACTGCTACCCCCTTTTTCAAAACAAACTCGACCCCCCATGGATCGCCACCCCCGCTTGAGAAACGTGGTCTACGGGACACCCTACTCTACATTTGCCAGCGCGCTCCCCGCTCCAACACGTGACTGATCATGTCTGATCCAACGATAATATACAATATACATTCACTAGAATACATAGGTACATAGTTATAGGTAAATAGTATATACCACTTTCATTTTGTATATAGTAATCCTTGCAGAATATACCGAAACTAAATTGAAAAGTGGCGAGTGTAAAGTAGAGAGCGGGTGGGACTCGTCGATTGATCTCAGCAATAAATCCAGTTTGCCGTGTAATAGCTGACAACTTGTGTGTAAGCTTATCGAACTAACACAAGCGCTTTGTAAAATTTAAAAGATTTATGTCAAGACCCGAAAATATCAACGTTATTTTTATGGTATTCTCATTTTTACTTACGCAGATATCTTTTGCGAAAGTTTGTTAGGATATTGTGTGGATGATAACTTACATCTATGGACGGTTTTACACCACGTCAAATTTGGTCCCGTGCTAAGTTCTCGAAGTTCTTGTGTTTCGAGTACCAGACAACGGGAATTATATTTAATACCTATAAACTTTTATACTATACGCATGTATAATACACATCCATGACCTAGAACTTTTCTTTTCCTAGCAGGACAGAGACACCGAGGTTGTCATTCATTATGTTAACAAACACATCACGCAATAAAGCTGAATACAGAAACTAGCATATTTTTTTTAATTACACTTTTACCCGGAAAAAATGTGCGGTTTCTGTTTTGTTTCTTTTCCCGCGAACAAAATCACCGCCGACTAAATCTATAAAATTATTATAAGAAAAGCGACTAAACAAAGCCTTAATGTGCATTCAAGTGTATGTATATTGTATAACCTCTATCAAAGTCCCTTCAATTTTCATCGTCCATACGCATAAGTAAACAAAAGCACTTGTAAGATCGCATAACTTATGAAATGGGTGTTATAATTTATGTACTATAAGGCTCAGTAGACGAGCGACAAGCGGCCGCAAGGCGACGGATTCTCACTCTTTTCCATCAACTCTCGCGCCGTACTCGTGTGGCCGGAAGCGGCAACTAAAAATGTATGGAAAATAATTGTTTAGCGAGTCGCGATCGCGGCTTATGGCCCATCTGCACCAAGCCTAAGGTTCTTTATTACCTCACAAAAGGCATGACAGCAGCAATAGGTACGGGTCTAATCAATCTGCGTCTAATCATATACCTACATAATGATTAGGACGTGATTGATATGGACAATATTGTTGCCAAATACAATTCTTTTCAATAAAACGTCAATACTTTTATGAGCTTTATTCGGAAAACCTCATTCTATTATTAATGATAATAACACTAGTAAATACAGCTAGTCTTAAAAAAACACATAAACCTACACTGTTTTTTTCATTTCAGTATTTTAACAACAAATCGTATTATAAGAACAAGGCTTTATCTGGTTTCTCATAGAGAGTTAAATCCTAAGAGTGATGGAACGAGGCAGCGTTTTAAAAAATGACTTTGTTTTGCTTTTAAATTAAGTGACGGATATACACATAAAAGTCAACGGATAGTTAAACTATAATATACTAATTACAATGAGAGCCTTAGTAGGGATCTCTTACTTGAACCGTTTGGTGTTGAAAGCACTTGGGGTCCGGGTGCTTATTTCTCTGAATAGTATGTGCATACTATTCAGAGAAATTTCGAATAAACTCCAGTAGAGGGACCCGAGACCCCAGAGCCGGCACCTATCTGGCTCAAAGAGTTAGCATTGCCATCCAGCGAGGAAACTCTTTGAGCCTTCTACTTCTAGGTACTCTGCCTGGTGGGGACGACCTGGGAGATTTCTTTTTTTTCTAGCTCTTTAAGTTTTTATAGTATTAATGTTCTTTTTTCTTTATGTACTTTTATAGTTTTGTAAATATTTTAAGTAGTTAGGTATGCATATTAACATTATTATTTTTACAATGTAACTTTGTAAATGATTTTTGTCATTAAAATGACTAAAGTACCTATTACCATTTCCCATTTTGCCGTCAAATGAATATTTTAGATAAGACGCGAAATGAGGTTGTAGTTCTGATTTTAGATAACTTCACACACTGTTTGGCACGATAATCCTCAGGGTCAGTTCACATCGCGACGATATGCGACGCGGCGCTGCATTTTTTTTAGATAGCTATTTAAAACTTTATTCACCACACAAAAAGATACACGTTACATCAGTCATACACTGTCGATGTGCAGCGCGGTGCAACATGACATTCGAACTCTTATAATGAAACGTGTATCATCTTGTGTAATGAATAAAGTTCAACTCTGAATAGCTATGTTAAAAATTCAGCGCCGCCTTGCGTATCGTTTCGTTTCTGTGTGAATTGACCCTTACTTTGACATCCACTTACATATTTCATTTGATGAAACTAAAATTTTCCTAATAGGATTTTGGAAGTACAATTATATAAAATACATTTCGTGGCGCACAAAGTTGTTGTAAAATATTTTGACTGAACTTTATTTAACTTAAATTCTCTTGAATTGATAACATAAATTAATTAAGTACCTATTGGCAACTAACTTTTGAAATACGAAAATGTAAGGCGTAGACATAAAAAATACCTAACTACTAGTACATACATAAGTAACTATTCTATACTATACTAATAGGCTACATTTATTCATAACTAAGTTCAGTTAGTAATTTTAACTGAAGTCACTAAAAGTGTTTCATCAAGCGCAAATTACATTAAGTTTTGTACTGTAATGTGTAATACGTACAACTTGTGTATAATTGTCAGTTCTGAATAGTCGTAACTTAACAGAATCACCGCTGAGAATATTTTAAGACCATTTGGTCTATTGATACAGAAGGAGTTCCTACGAATGTTTATCATTTTACCTACAGTAATGAGACTAGTAAACAAACCTTGCCTTTTGAAAAAAAAACTCGAAAAGCGGTAAAAAAAATGAAATGTTATTTTGATATGCGAAAACGATCGATTAAGATATTTGAATTATCGTTTGAAAAAGAAAACTGTTGTGGGTAGGTGCTCGTCAACGCATAATCCAAATATCTATCTTTTTAATACTCTGTGTATTAAAAAGATAGAAATTTTATACAGAAACAGATGTTACGACGAGCATTACGTACATATTTTGTTTAAAATGGAATTTAAAATTCCGAGGTAGTAAAAATTGAGTTCAAATGTAAAAGAACAACAGGAAGCAAAATTCATCGTGTACAAATCTCGTTCAACAAAATTTTAAACCAAAGACTTGTCGTGTTTAAAGCTTAAAGGAATTGTAAAACGTAGAGCGATTGAATTTCCTCAATTTGTATGATAATCAAGCGTGTAGTATAGTGTAGGTAGAAACCTGAAGAAAGTAAATTACGGCCCCCACGGATGCGTTAACCGTAGACCCCGCAATTGCACAATGCTTGCAATGAACCGAAACGATTTTTATTATTCTTGGTCCTCGGGAATTTTCCATTCACCTGTACTATTTACTCCACCGATTCTCAAAGGTTCCTTAGGGCCTTGAATCGATGGATCAGACGGATATTTTGTGCCCTTGTTTATATCTATTCGCAAAGCTTAAGTCGTGTATCGTGGTTAGGCTCACTAAATACCTATTATTCTAAATTAATAAACAAACCATTAGTTAATGTTCGTTATATTTATCTTTGAGAATAAAGCTCTATGGAAAAAGTATTGTAGAAGCAAAGAATGAACGTGAGCCAAGACGTAGATAATTGTTGGGTACTTTGAGGGGCAGCCAGCTGTCGATTTTAAACTCGGGTTGCGATGCATGGACAAGTCTGAATTATACTTGACTAATGGTGCTTATATACAAACAACATCAATTTGATCTCATGGAGTTTTTAGAGTTCCTTTAATACAACAAGGAACCCATATAGTTTCGTCTATCTGTCTGTCCGTCCGTCCATCTGTCCACCCTTGTTAACATCTGTTTTTAGTATTCGGACGCTATTATATAATTTGCGCTTTTTAGTAACTGGGTAATAAAAACATAATATAGAGGTATACTCAGAAATATTGAAGCATTACTACTTGGTAAATAAATGTAAAAAAATATAATATTTTATATGTAGTTTATTAATTAGATACATCTAAATAGTACAAAAATGTTTTTTTTTACTAAATTAGTAAACGAAACCTACATCGTTAGTTTACTTACATCATATTATGTACAATACAAAAACATTAATTATGGTAAGTATGAAGTTAAACGCACAAATATCGGAGATATTTACAAATATGTTCCTGCGGACCGTATATTTCATACACTTTAACCTACGTGTGACGTTACAGCTAGGTACGACTTTAGTATGGAGCGTTTTTACGAGATATGCGAAATTTTGTATACAAATCGCTGAACCTTTAGTATGCAGTGTTTTTACGAGACTTGGAAAATTTTGTACACAAATCGCTGAACCTTTGAAAATATTGACTTTTGATATACTGTTTAAGGTTTGAAATCAGATTCAATTCTGCTTTGGTCATGATTCAGTTTCGGTTCGGTTCCGATGCGTCTGATCAGATTTCAGTATCACACTCTCCTTTCGAACGTAACTCAACCTCAGACGAAACTAGAACCTAATATTTGTGTAAATATCTATGATTTTAGCATAAATGAGCATTGATTTTGCTTGCACACTTGCACTAGTTGCTTTGTGGTCTATGAGTGTTTGTCAAAGACATCACCGAGGCCACCATAATTAAAAGAAGAAGATGAAGAAGTCAGTTGACAGACTTCGTAGTTCGTTTAAGTTTTTAAAGTGTCTTGAACGCAAGGTTGGTCGCACGTTAGGTGCCACTTTTTTAATTAGGGCTCTTGTTAATGCCTCTTGTTAATGACGGTACCTTTTAATGAACATACAATCGGATAACGTAAAGGCATATCTTTTTATTGGATCACTTAAATTTTCGCGTCTGGATACACCTCGAGCCATTGTTGTATCAAAGTTAGAAATATCATATAAATCGGTGAATTCACTTTTACCTTATATTCTCAACAATTTAACACACCAAAACAAGAAACGTTTCAGAAACGAGAAAAGTAGCATCGTATCAACTTTTTATGACATCGTTTGCGCTTGGGCTGCGGTGCGGCTGAGTTCCAACTATCTGTCAAAACATTAGCGCGATACCGAACCATTCAAAAAGTCGAGAAACGTTCACGGTTCGTTTGTGGTTCAACTGAAAAAACTTTTTTTGCGCGATCGCGAAGCGCGATTGCCCTGCTGATCTGTACGTAGGCCAATATTCACCTTTTATTAAATGAAATAACACAGAGTGGATTTGATTTAATTAAGAAACTTTTTAACCCCCGATTCAAAAATAGGGGTGTTATAAGCTTGACGTGTCTCTGTGTGTGTTTGTCCCTTTCTATATATACTGTATTGTCTATGTTTGTCCCTGGCATCGTATCTCCTACAAGAAAGGCCCGATTTTGATGCGGTTTTTCATGTTTCATTTGATTGGAATGGTTCGTAGCTATCCTACTACTCATTATCATCAGCTGGCCTACTGCTTCTAAATGTCTATCTTTATTATTGTCGTTCTTTAAATTTTTTATTTTGTTTATTGGGTAGGTTAATATTTTAATAAATGAAGCAAAAACGTTGAGTATAGTTTTACGAGAATTGTGGAAATGGAGGAGTGTGAAATTTGGCAAATTCAAAAAGTTAATGTAAAGGAAAGTCTGCAGAAAGCTATTTTTTTTAAATAATGCTAAGAAATATATATAATTAATATAAATAAAGTAACACACTATCTTACTCACACAACCATGATTTAGTTGCTATAGTTATTAATCTGAGAGTTTAATAAAAGTTGATTTGACACAATTTTCAGTCTTTCTTTTACATTCCATAGACAAAATATTTTATTTTTTATTGCGTATATAAGAGGAAAACGAACCCTATATCAGCTGAAACTTAAAAATTAAATTATGAATTATGGTCGAATTTGGACCCTGTGAAAACTCTGCATGTTTTCCAGATGTGGTGGTCTGTATGGTGCTTCGCTGTGGTGGCGTGCGGCGCGCGCGTCAGCTGCGCCCCCGCAGCCAGCGGCCTGTCACCTATCGACTGGAGAGAGGTTGATGAGGTCTGTATATAGAGGACTAACGAGCAAAGAGTTCGCCTGTACATAATATGTTCAAATATATACCTATATATAAGTATATATAAACCTATAAGTACCTTAGTACAGTGTACGCCAGCATGAAAAACATCAATCGTCGTGGGTCATACATTTTAGCGTATGATTGACGGTTTGACTTCTGCATTATTGATGTAAAACATCTCATTCAAATCAGACTTTTGGGTTAGTTCACCCCGCGACGATACGCGACAAGACGCGGCGCTGCATTTAGTAAGTTCTCCTAAAGGAACAGAAAGCAATACTTAGCACTCGTTAGCAAACGCTTTTACAAATTGCTTACTATATTTTCAACTTTGAACAATTTATTATTCATACTACATTAGAGCTAATTAATAAATGGTAAACGGTCATACAAATAAACTTAGGGTCAATTCACACCGTAACTAAGTGTTACGCTATGCGGCGCTGCATTTTTTACGATAGCGATTCTAAATTGAACTTTTATTTTAGATAGAGATTCAGTACGTTAAAAGATACACGTTTCATATGACATCACTCATATACTTTTTTTTGTTAATGTGTAAATTGAATTTAGTATGATAACAATTATTTAGGTAAGTGTAAAATATTTATGTAAGTGATCATGCAAATATTTCTCTTAATTAGTGTAATTGAGTGAAGTTTAAACTAGGTATAGTCGTAATTATATGTTATTAAAAATGAACCGCTAACTACGGCGTTTACGAGTACTACCGTTTGTAAACAAGTTTACTTTTCTTTCTATTAATCATCGAAATAAAATTAGATAAAAATCATGCAGATAGCTTTAAGAGGTGCACTCAGCCTGTAAGTAAAGAAATTGTATGTTTCTATATAATTGTGCCTATCCAATTGTATATTTACTCAATGTTATGTTCAATAAAGAATTTTGAAAAACAAAAAAACAAAACAAACACTCATATACTGAGCATGCGCTGTGCTGCGCGGTGCAACTTGACATTTGCAATGAATAAAGTTCAATTGTGAATGGCTATGTTACAAATTCTGCGCCGCGCCTCGTCACGCATCCTTTCGTTTCGGTATGAATTGACCCTAAGCGCCTTTACACACGTACTGATGCTCCGGCGGCACCTCCGGATTTTATTTTTCGCCGCTGCATCGTTTCACCGCCGGCGCTGCGGCGCGTGTGTAAGCGTACTAAGACTGCTGGCGGGACGTGATAAAGGAGGGCGCCGTCTTGCCAATGTGGAACAGATAATTTGTGTAAAATAATTTAGATGTTTCACATGTACCAAGTGTCCCGCGCATTGATTTAATGCAAGTTTGTAGATACTCTTATAAATTGCCTAGCAGCTTAGGAAAAAAAGGGAAATAAACATCAAATATTCTGAATAAAAAACATACCACTTCGCCAGACTAAAACACATGGGATATTTATAAGGCGGCAGCGACTCTGCGTCTCGGTTGACGTATGACAGGATAACCCGTTTTTAGAGTTGCGAAAATAAATCTGAAGTAGACGATCCCGTAAGCTGCTGCACGTCGAAATATTTGACACAAGCTTATCTTGTCCAAACTACGTTGGGTTTATCAGATTTCGTTTATTTTTAAACTCTCTTTGCTGGCAATTTCCCTTCGAAATACATTTCGTCATATATTACTAAAACTGTACATTTTGTCGCAATAAAATGTTAAAGGTGTCTCGCCTAAGCAAAGTAATGAACTATCAATGTACCGATTTATTTAAATCTGTTTAGCTTTAGCGGTTCATAGATAATCTACGTGGGCGCAACTACCCTATTCACGTTTTTAATAAAAGTTGATGTTGTTTAAACTTAATTATCATAAATACATATTTTACACCTAAGCGTCACTTCACGCTCGCTCTCTTAAAAGTTCGCGTCGCGTCTCGGTGTGAACTCACCCCTAATACTAGACGTAGTATTTTGATACATTATAATAGGAGGACTGCTGTGTTAATAGGACTTAAATGAATAGCTATGAATATGAATGAATTATATGGACAAAGATTGACGAAAAAAAGTCCAACAATTATCATAAGGAAAATTGGATTTGAATTTAAATGATCGGTGGCGATACTTCGCCGTGGCCATTGTTATTTAAATTAAAATGAAAACTTTTATACAAATATTAAAACATAATGTTTTCGTATGCCGGAATACCTTGCGGAATTTTTCATTCCGTTTTTTAAGTATTTAAGAATGATTAGAAGACAGAACTTAGGGATACTTGGGATTTTATGATGAAGGAGGTAAATTATTACTTCATGAAAAGCAATTATTTATATTATTATTGTTCCCCATGGACACCAAGATATGCAATATCAGAGAAATGCAAGCCGGTGCTGGCCTAAAAACACATAATGTAGAATTGCTACGCCTCTTAGCCAACATCTATCGATCTTTTTCTAGAAGATAATAGAAGATCTCTTACAGGACATGTATGCTGTTGCGCCAGTCGGGGACCGCATCGCAGCCCCCTGGATGTACTATCTCGGCGAGGAGCCTCACGACTCACAGGTAACTAGCTCTTATTGCATTGTGACAAGTTTAAAATTCGCTTGTACTTACCTACTTAGCACTAACTTGACTATGTGGTTTCTTGTTCTCTTATTGTTTCTGCTACGTTTATAATATACTCAGTTCCTACCCACTTGATGTCGACTACGACAGATAGAATAATAAATCCCAAGAATAGAACGTTGTCCAAATAAATTACGGATATTTTGAGAGTATGATCTACTGCTTATGTATAGATGTTTAGGCAGAAAAATAATTATATATTTGTAAAAAAATAACTAAATAAAATTACAATACGCTCTTTACAGCATTGTCAAGGTCACACTGATTGTTTTGATGCTATGCAAATACTTTGTTTCCCATTTAAATCACCTGTTTCTGTGAACATAATGACCTCAGCGTCTTAGAGAGCGCAATGTAATTTTATTTAGTATTATTCATATTTTTTAAATTAATATTTTCTACTCAATCGTCTTTACATGAGTAGTAGATCATATGCCCAAAAGATTCGTATTTGTGTTTTGTTAACATGTTTTTAACAACGTTATATATTCACACTTCACATACATTAAAATAAAAATGCTGGGCAATATTTTTAATAATGTCCAAAAGGTTTTACGTTCTGCAAAATAACTACACAAGCACCGACTCCGACATGTCATAACTACAACGGCCAAAGTTACATCTATAATTTAAAACAAAAGGTAATTTAACCCGTTAATATAAAATATATGAATTGTGGTCCCTGTAAAGTGTAGTCGTTCGAATTAAAAAGTTCTCTGAAAGTCAATAGTTACGTAATTACAGGAACAAATTACAATGTCATCGAGTTAATGTGGACTCAGAAAATTGCAAAAATAATACGATGGAAACATATCGGTTTTCAGTTCCACGCTATTAACAGTATTTCATGCTATATGAGTTTGTATAAATTCTGCTTGATCGAAAAAAATTTAATGTATATGAAATGGATAAAAATAAATTTTGCCTCACCATATTGTATAGCTTGTGGGATCGCTGGAGAGCCATTTAATTTATTAATAACAACAAAATATATTTGAACTATCAATGATAAAATCAGTAAAAAATAACAAGTAAAGTTACACGATTAATATAATAAAAAATTACACTTACTAAGGGTAGTGTTTTATTGTTAAACATTTATTTGTTTTTGAGAACATTTTTTAAATTATAACTTTTATTTACTAATTCAATATAATTCTAAAATTTAAAAGCATTTATGAATTTTATGGTCCAAATATGTTTGGTCGAAAGCATCAGAGCTACGAAGTATTTACTATTAGCAGAGCATTACGTAGACAGCTACGGCGCTACGCCTCTACGGATTGTGCTACGCTACAGTACTGACGCTAGGAAAAGTTGTTAAAACAGTTTATAATTTTGTTTAGAAATAGATGTCATTATGTTAATTGATTAATATTTTTTGGAGGATCACAAATTCTAAAAACATTGGTTTTTAGCTTTTCTGTTGGCAAATCCCTTTTTTTTAGAGGATCGGACTGCATTTTCATTTTAACCCAATTGAATAATTGCAATATTCGTTATTTATTGCATAAATTCTAAGTTCCATTGTAGGATGTAACTTGATTATTTTACGCTACTTCTCTTTTAATGTTCGTCCATATTTCCATGTTTTATCGAGTCTATACAAAGGAATACAGTATAATGACACAAAATTTTCACATTTGACATTAAATAATTTTCATCTGTTTCAAACATTCTTTTGCATTAGTACCGCTGAGTCTGTAGAAATAAAAAAAAATTAAGCGATGAAAATGTTAGAAAAGAGCAGCTACGGAAACTGCAGCTTGATTAAAGGACCACAAAAAATCATAAAAGGATTCCCGCGTACAAGTGATTTTCACGAGTTGCGATTTAAGCACGAACTCTCTAGCACTGTCGGACCATTTTAGTTTGAGTGTAACAAAAAATATCAGCTTAAAGTTATTAGCGAATTTAGTACAAAAAAAAAACAGTGATACAATGATATATTCACGTTAACGTTCCTGCTTACGTACGTTACGTTTCTGATGTCTCATAATACAGAGTGTCCTAAGCAGTGTGGTCAAGACAATTTTTTTAGAAATACACCCGTTGCAATCCAAATTACCCATGTATTTTTCTACGATTATCTATAGTTTTCGGGTTATGATGATTTTTGAGAAATTAAAAAAAAATTACACTTGAATAACATAAATCGCGATTTGATAAGTCCTATCCAAAAAAAAATTGGCTAGACCATACTTCCTGGGACACGCTGTATATGCTGTGTTTTTCACAGTATTTTAGCATTAGGTAATACTAGTCAGCAATACTCTACCAAGAATGAAATTATTCTAAAAAATATTTAGATCAAACAAGAATGAAGAATATAATATTAAAAATCAGAACGTTTTAAACATTGCAATAAAATAATAAACATTTGAATAGATTTCAAGTTTAGCGTACTATAAAGTAATATTTAATAAAAAAACTTATTAAATGTCAAAAGTTTTTCATGTTTTTTAATATTGTTCTCAATCTTTTATTTCTTAATCTCGTACACTTCAATATGAAATGAAACTTTTTATAACGTTACACATACTATTAGCGCAGCCTTGTGTTGTGTACCTGGTGCAAGTTAGTGAAATTGAATAAAAAATTAACAGAAACTTATTCAATTACAAAAATTTTCTATAAATGAAAAATACTGCAAAAAGCAACACATAACTGTGATCAATGTACATTTTATGTGTAGTAGCTGTTCTTACATTAAATAATAGTTGACCATGCTTATGAACATAAATTATAGTTATACTAACAGATTAAAAAAATATATGAAAGTCATTAGTAAATAACATACTGTTTTAAAAATCATATTTTCTTGAATATGTACGAACTTAAGAATATATTCCTATGCATTAAGCCATATGCTAAAAGAAATATAAAACGAAAGGGAGAGAGGACGAAGCGTCGCTTGCCGACTTTGTCTATCGAGCTGCCGATGTCGGTGATCCGGCAGCGCCTGAGTCAGGAGAAGGAGAGGAAGGAGCACGCGCTGCAGGCCGCCGCCAACCGGAACTTTCTCAACGACATCGGCAAACGGGGTACGTATTGTCGGCGAGTGGGGTACGCTTTGTCGGCGAGTGGGGTATGTTTTGTCGGCGAGTAGTTATAAATATTTGAGGGTAAGCATTGTCGGTGTTGCCATTTGTTGGTATTGTCGACGAATTTTATAAAAAAATGTTTTGGATAAAGACGTCTAGATGATAAATATAATAGTAAAAATATTTTTGAGAGTCTGAACCTGAGATGCGTCTTGTTTAGTATTTTTTATGCTACACCTTGAAGTAAATCTTCTATACCCGACAACTTTGATATGAAATACAAAACACTATTTAAATGAAATTCAATTATGTATATTTCTCTCAAAGTTTTACATCACAAAAATACTTTCACTTATATTTTTAATTCTAAATATACAGTAAGTTTTCACTTTCTGTAAAATAAATATTTGGTCTAGAATGCTAACCTGCGAACATAACATACAAAAAACAAAACACACCTTTGATATTATAAGAAACAACATATTCATTTGAAATATTTACACTTCATCTGAATTTTATTTATATGTACAGAAAATAAACCCATTCTACCTTACATCTAGCGCAGTAGGTTACAAAAATGTATGAATTTAAATTAAAGAATGCTTGAAGTAGAATTATAGAATTTATTATAGAATTAAACCTGGTTGCCATAATTTTTACGACATACGACGTAGCACATATCATAAAATCCACATTAAAACACGCGGCGTAAATTTGTATATAATAAAACTCACGGCTAGTAGTAATATCATTAAAAGAAATAACTCTTTGTTTATAGATTTATTAACATGGTTTTCTTTACAGGTTTCTGGAACCCTTCCGATTGAAGAAAAATAGATAGTCAAAGTGGCATTTTCTAGAACTGAATACTCATAAGAAATAAAAAATATTTGTAATCTAAAAATTTACATTAATGTTAACATGTTTTATGTGAAACATAAAGTAATTTAAGAATAATAATTGTAAAATGATTTGTTATTAAGTTTTTTAAAGGTTAATTAATTTAAAACGTTAATTTTGTAGTTACTATGAATATGAAATGATTGTATGTAAATGTACGTTTTCAATAAAAAAAAATCAAAATATTTTTTTTTCGAATTTAACCTGTTTTTTTTTTAATTTTAATATGTTCTTAATTAAATAAATGTACAATAAAATTTTATGGCCACTTCCACAATAAACCAGAAAATTGTATTTAATGTTTGTTATGTGAACCTAAAATTATAGAAATATTTTTAAAAATATTATAAGCCTTTACTCATTAGTCCATATTAGATTATATTTCAAGTTAATTTAAAAAAATAAAAAATTAAGTAATTGTTTTTTTATAAATTACATATATAAGTTTAATATTAAAGATATTTACTACGTTCATTTCAATTGGCTCAGTACAATCACCAAAAAGACATATTCGAATATAAAATAATCTCTTGAGAAATTTCTTGTTTTACATTTATTACAATAGACCCTTGGGACCACCAAATATCGATGGCTCGTATAATTAATTTCTTGTTTTACATTCTATATTATTGGGACCACCAAATACCGATGACTCTGATATCTGGAATTGACTTTTTCTATGTTATCTTTTACCAAAAATGTTGGTCAATAAATCAGTTTAACTATTTCTTTGTTCTTACGTCATAACCGTTATTTAATTTTAACTCTATCTATTAAGATCGGACTTTAATTTTGTATAAAAATAGGGAATATCTACTTTTATTGGCAATTGAAGTTCAAAATCTGTGGCATAGAAGCTACGAACAAAATTAAATATTAATCGAACGAAATTGTTGACAATTGTAAAGTTCGTAGCACTTCGATTTTGAAGTTTGATTTGTACACAGTTCGTGCCCATTTCGCAACAAACTGTTAATTAGCCATATCGATTTCGAGAATCAATTAATATTCATCAATTTACGTATTATTCCATATTTTTTGCGAGCCGTTATTGTGAAGAATTTTGAAATCTATTGCTTTTCCTGAATAATATTTTTTCATCCTACTCGTATTATATTGCAACTTATGTACATTTTGCTTTAATAATATACCTACATGATATCACCTCGTAACATATACGATCAACTAGCTTTTGCCCGCGGCTCCGCCCGTGTAAATACGGTATCCCACGGGAACACTGTTCTTTTTCGGGATAAAAGTAGTCTATGTATTAATACAGTGCATAAAATCCAACCATACCAAAATTCATAAAAATCCGTTCAGTAGTTTTTGCGTAAAAGAGTAATAAACATCCATCCATCTATTCTCACAAGCTTTCACATTCGATCCGCTATCAAAGATAACACGTACCTAATATGTTCCGTCAATCTGAATCGCAATCATTAATTTATATGCCCGATTATCATATATATTAGAAGCTTATGATGGTTTTATTATTTATTGTTAAGATTAAAAAAGACGGTAGATGCCATAAAAAATTTGTTCCTCTTAATCCGGTGGCAAAATATTAAATATGCTTATTTTAACTGTAATGATAGAAGTTGTAAGTTGTAAATAAGTAAATAAATAAATAAATATAAATAAATTTTGTGCCATCTAACTTTACTTATTCTATTCTTATTATTTACACAAGTATTTTTTTCTGGTACGGGTTGTCTGGTATATATAGATTTTCTGGAAGAGATCGCTTCAAACGACAAGACCGCCGCTGTCCACGCTTTGTCAAAACGTTTTTATTGCTAACTTTGTTTATTTGTAATTTCTTACCAATAAAGTGTTTTAATATTTTTATAATTATGTCCAGCGCTAACTGGGACACTAAACGCCACTTGACGGATATTTGATACATTTACGTGATAACATCATTTTATGAATGGCCCAATTAAGGCTTTCGCGCTAGAATCGCGTTGCTCAATTAATGTACTTATGACTAGTACTCTAATGTGTAAGTGAATTATTGCGGGGCGTGTGGCTGCGAGCTACTTTGCTCGCTTATTGACAATATCGTAGACGAGACGGTCTCACGGAATTGATGAAAAATAAAAGTCAAGTGTTTGTAGTTGACAGTTTGACAATCTCTGTGGCTCAGTGGTTAGCGCATCGGTGCTCTAGCTGTAGTTCGCGAGCTCCAATCCCGTCAAAGGGACAAAAAGTTTTCTGTGTTCCAGGATCATAGTTGTGTATCAAATATGTGTAATATTTAAAATTTGATATAAATATAATCAAATTTTAAATATGTGTATAGTATAAAAATATTAATTACTACATGTTGCCCACGGATTCGTATGCAATATGAATCTTACATTTTGCTGCGATAAAAAGTAGCCTATGTGTTAATCTGAAGTATCATCTATTATCATACCAAATTTCGTCAAAATCCGTTCTGTAGTTAATGGGTGAAAGAGTAACAAACATCCACTCATCCACACATCCATAGATACAAACTTTCGTGTTTATAATATTAAAGGATTTATATATTATAAATTTGATATATTTCCGTGATCTTAGTACCCGTAACAGAAGTTCTTCGAGAACTTTCTTCGTTCTTTTATCGACTCAATAAAGTAACAATATAAAAACGATAAACTATACGCTTACACACGCGCCGCTGCACTAGGATTTGTACTTATGGATTTAGCGCCGCGGAGTTTCGGCACGTGTGTAAAAGCATTAACGAACTTAAGCGCCCTGAAAATGGACAAATTTGTTTGACTTTATTTGACAGACGATACGTTTTCTTCAAACAGTAGCTCACACGATCAAACCAAGGATCAAACAAATTTGTCAAACATGAGCCAGATTCGTTTTACTCTGTTTGACAAACACCATAGTTGACGTTCAAATATGTTTGTGTTGACGAACACCGTCAAACCCGACGTCAATTTAGATTTTCACTATGAAATTTTTATTTCATTGTTATAATGGTTTGTCAAACACGTAGAATGTTTGTCAAACCATTCTAACAATGCTGCATATTATCAAATGATTTGACAAGTTTTTCAAACAAATTTAATTGTTTTCAGGGCGCTATAGGAAAAATAAAACGTATACGTTTTATTATTTTCCAAAGAGGCCTGAAAACCTATAGGTTAGTCACGTATCGTCGCTAAAACACTATTTATAATTTCGTTACTGTTATTATATTGTTTATTTGGCGTTTTTTATTGGCTCATCAATCGGTTTGTCAACAGCTGGTGGAACGTGGCGGGCGCGCGCGGCCAAAGCGCAAGATGCCGTCGCTGTCCATCAGCAACCCCATGGAGGTGCTGCGCCAGCGGCTAATGCTGGAGGTGGCGCGCAAGCAGATGCGCCAGGCCAGCGAGCAGCAGGCCTTCAAGAACAGGGTCTTCCTGCAGAATGTTGGCAAACGAGGCGAGTTAAATTTGATGATATAATTG
The DNA here is from genome assembly GCA_037179445.1 of Phengaris alcon alcon. Taxonomy (NCBI): domain Eukaryota; kingdom Metazoa; phylum Arthropoda; class Insecta; order Lepidoptera; family Lycaenidae; genus Phengaris; species Phengaris alcon. Next base: position 239,782 of record JAYRCH010000257.1, read on the forward strand.
TTTAAGTCATATTTAAATTCGGGGGCGGGATGTAAATGATGCAAAGGCTAGATTACTGCTTTTGATGTGAAACATCTTTCCTCTCGCTTTCTTGAATGAAATGAGACGGAAGTGTGTATTAGAAGGAAGTCGCGTAAGCGCGCGCTATTTGATTTGACGAGCGCCCGGTGGTAGAGTTGGCCGTCAGATTCGAATAAAATATTTTAGTTTTTAGGTTTTTTAAATTTTGAGGTTGATTTCTGTCTCTGCTTAATGGAAAAGTTCCCGCCCGTATTTTTTTCTCGAAAATCCAAAAATCGTACAAAGCATTGTATATTTTTGAAATATTTTGATAATTAACTTTATCGCATAATTTATCATTTCAAAATTGCTTATTACTAAGGTTAGATGTCAAATGTTACACATCATATGCAACTACTGTAAGGCCGTTTGTCTACCGCCACCGTCACCGGGACGTCACCGAGAATTTCATGCCGAGATTAAGTTGACGCGACGGCGATCGTTTGTCCATCGCGACGATCCGGTGGTTCAGTCAGTTTGTTCTTAGTGTGTGTGTTACATTAATATGGACTTATTGATTACGTCCTTATTGATTACGTCCATCTCCTCAATGTTCGGCTCAAGAAAGACATTTATGTCATGCATTTCTTCGCAAAATTTTATCTTTCGTTTAATCTCACAAGTTATATTAATGAATTTAATGGCGTATTTAAATTTCTTAGCCATTTTTATTAATTGTAATTTGTAAAAAAAAATATATAAAAATAATCAAAAGCTATTGCGTTGCGACGACGACGTCACGTCGCCGGCGTAGATGAACACGTTTATACGTGTTATGTATTGCCGCCACTTCGACCCGTCACATCTCGGGCCAAGTTCTAGCGGTAGCGCCGAACGGGATGACGGCGCTCGGGTGATAGGCGTGCGGTTGACGCACGGCCATAGTAAACGTATGTATCGCTACTTCGGCGTCGTCATGTGGTTCTCAGTGACATAACGATGACGGTGGCGGTGGAGAAACGCCCTAAGGCTCGCTCGTTTTTTTTTTATTGTTTATATGAATAGTACTCTTAAATATACTTATATTTAAACTTACTTAAGTTTGGAAGAAAAAATAAATAAAAATTAATACTGTCAAAGGTACCTACAGCGATTTGTATACAGAATTTCACTAGTCTCGTGAAAACGTTTGTCACTTCACTAGATATGACGTCACGCGTTCTTAAAGTTGTATGAAATTTATGGGTCGCAGGAACATAATTGCTAATATCTCCGATTAATGAAGTTCATACTCATTGTAATAAATGTTTTTGTATTTTATGTATTAAGTATCTAATGATGTAGGTTGTAGGTGTTGGTAGTAGGTGTAGGTAGTAGGTGTAGGTAGATGAAGATGAAGATGTAGTAGGTGTAGTTGTTGGTGTAGAAACTATTGGTGTATGTAGGTAGTTATTTTCCAGTTTATAGTTAAGACGGAACAGTCTGTTGGGTACAGCTAGTATTAATATAAAAAGCCTTCAATCAAAAAAATATTAATGGCGCAGCATGCTCGGAAATCAAATGAAAGGAGTTATTTTATACCTTTCATTCTAATTTATACCTATTCCTAAGCCTCAACCCGCAAGGAAAAATTGACGTTGATTGGTATTTTAAGTTGGAATAGGTAATTTAATTTCTAATTCACTAGTTATTCTTCGAAAGCGAAGCGAAAAAAGAAATCACGCGGGTACCGTAAACTTTGCTGCGATAAAAAGTAGCCTATCTGTTAATCTAGAGTCTAAACTGGTTACAAACTGGTTACAAACATCCATATATCCATACATACAAATTTTTACGTTCATATTATTAGTATGGAAGTAAGGATGAACGAAGAAAAAGCAAAAATAAATAAATATCGCAGATATCTACGGGAAGGGTTTGGGAGAAACTTTGTAAATTGAAATATTCTAAAACTTTAATTCTGTACGTTTAATCTTTAACCGCAGCTTTATAACCTGTTACAGGTTAAATTAACTCTTAGCACGTTAAAAGCAATAAGAATTTCAGAAACAATCCTAAAAGTATCTGACACTATGATATTTTGTATCTCGGTAAAGAAAAGGTATGACAATAAAGTCAATTAGATCATAAATACCAAAACGTTGTCTCCAGCTTACACAGCAGTTTCGAAACGATTTTTTATTCAGGAGGTAAGACAATGTAAATATTTAATATACCTATCAACCTGGTACGTAGCTTTCGTATTTAAACATGTATTATATGAAAAGTTTTAGAGTTCACAGTCAACGGATAAAATGGGTTTATCTCGTCTTTATTGTCAACGAACAGCACTCGCTGTAATAAAATATCTTTATTCACTTTATCTTCATATTTTTAGATTTCCGACCTCTGCATACTTAACATTACCTAACTATGATAACGTCGGTAGTAAAGTATTAAAATAGTTTAAAAACACTACCACACAGAGTTACGTTAAACATTAAAATGTTACTGAATTAATAGGTACTCTGATAAATTAATAATCAAACGAACAAATAGTTTTTGCTTGAAAGAGTAACAAAGTACCATCCATCCATACTTCCATCCTCACAAACTTTCACATTTTTATTAGTAGTAAGATATTTTTTGGAAAAAATATAAAGGAACATTATTGAAATCGGTCAGTAGTTTGGGGTGATTCGGGAACAAATATACAAAAATATAAATCTTTCCTGTAATTAATATTAGTATGGACAAAGAAATAAGACACAATAATTTTTCCTTTTGTACTTACATATTTTGTTTGACATGTTCATTCGCTTCATAAAAGAAAGATCTGGTTTCGCTTACATTCCAACCTCGCCACGTACACGTATAGCCTATAATGAAAATCGTAAAATGTTCATCTAACATAGACATGGAAATCGTAAAATGTATCTTACATAGTTGTTTCGGTATAACATTTCTTTGATGATTCGATTTTGTTGTCCCACCTACAACTTTTTAAATGGGGAACTAAACTACAGTGGTAAAACAACATAGGTATTTTTATGTTTTTGCAAAATGCTGTTTACGTATTACAAAATTAAGCCAAAAATCACCACAAATTTTATAACTGAATTCCATAATTTTCAATCATACAATCTAGTAAAATAATGATTTTGTCAAATATCGATAGAAACGACGATGTGAAGTATCAATTCCGCTATCCTACTCCAAACGAACACAAAACCTGAGCTTCGTCTAACGTGACCTAGTTCTTATTTGAAGAATGTTTATATAAGGGTTAATTATACCACTAGAATATACTTGTCTGAGTACACCTACTATTTCCTGTAAGGAGTCGGAGTAAACTTTATAAGTGTAAACTGACCTTTAAAATTTAGTTTAACATAATATATCAGTACGTGGGTAACCGAGCTTTGCTCGGAACTTTAATAGATTTAAACAACAAAAAAAATACAGGGATCCGAACCTACCACATGAATTTCCGAACAAGCCAAAAAAAACGAATAAAAATTAACCAAACTGCCAATCGGACTGACATTATAGGGTCGGGTATAATTATTGAAATATTGTTGCACGACGAAAGAAAAAAATATATATTACTTAAAAATACGAGGTTTCCAGGGATAAAACCTAGCTAGATTTTTCTCCCTCAAAACTCCCTGCAATATCATGTAAATACTTGCAGCCGTTGCCGAGATTACGATTTTAATATCTACAATATTGTCTCGTTTAAAAACTCTTAGTACAGCTTTACGAGAAAATTATCTGGCACAGTTCAAATGTACGTAGAGGAAGGTGTGCAGAAAGCGAACTAGCATTCATTAATTGCCCGCAGCTTTGCCCGCGTAAAATAAAGTTTTTAATTTTGATCCCCTATTTTACCCCCTTGGGGGTTGACAATCAGCTTTGCCTTTTATATATATAATGTTTAGAAATACATAAAATTTATAAAAATAATAAAAATACACACTATCTCAGATTATTAACACACACCACCGTGCGTTTGATAGATACAATTTTGTTACACGTTGACGTTTGTCAATCTGTCACGACATTTACATATTTTTTCTAACCAAGAGGCACAGAACCCATATTAAGCTTAAACTTAAAATTATACGAAATATTATGGGCCGATTTCGACCGCAGGGCGCCCTCCAGTTTAATATACTATACAATCTATTCCTTTATCTTATTTGTGGGCTCCATAAATTATTCATTTTCGTCGGTATAACATAATACCGCCAAAACGAGCAATAATACGCTTATATTTATTTCGTTCGTGAGTTTTCCCTTTTAATGTTAAATACGTGTACGTTTTTCTTGTGCTTTTAATGTTACTAAATGTCATAAATTATATAAAATTTGGTATTGTTTCACTCGTTTCCATTAATAGTTCTGATATATGACGACGACCTCAGGTGGTTAAGCCGAGGGTCGCGGGTTTGAATCTCGCCGGAGGAACTAAAATTTTTTATGTGTTCCTGGGTCATGGATGTGTATTTATTTAATATGAGTATGATGTAGTAAATACATTTATATGTATAGTATAAAAAGTATTCAATATACTTTGCGTTGTCTGGTATCTGTAACACAAGCTCTTCGGATACTTAGCACGGGACCGGACTGACGTGGTTTGAAGCGTCTATAGATTTTGAGCTATTTCGGAAAGAAAAACTTTAAGTAGATACATAATGTATACCTAATCTAGATACTTTTTCAACTGTCGTCCTACGTTTTAAAAAATCAGGCTTTACTACTAAGTGAAGGCTAAATGAACTGTTTGTTTCAGGTTTCTGGACTGACTTGGACCGGGTCTCATCACACTACGACGACTAAATCGCTCCTGTCGCGCATTTCCCCGCCGCGCGCCGGCCGGGGGACGATGCGCGTTTTATTTGTACCCTGAACTTGTCTCATTTACTTAGTTAATTAATGAAATTCATTTCTGAGCAAATAATACGCTTGTTGAATATTAAATTTCACAATATTTCCACTTTTGTTTATCTTTTGTTAGATTTTGCCCTGTCTCGTTCAGATTCATTTAAAAAGCCTTATTAATTTTTGTACGATTAGAGTAACATCCCTTCTAGCTTTATCACAAAAATGATTCGCCGTCCGCTGTGATTTGCAATTTTTGTTTATTGTTTAGATTCTTTTATTTGTTATTATTTTTGTAGTGTTCTGAATGTCGTCCAGCTCGACATTCGACGTTCAAATAAGTGTACTATTGAAGTAGTAGTGTTTGTGCCAAATCTTATTTAAAATACCCACCTACCTGCGGCACTACATTAGCGGTAAATTTTCAAATGTAATTATTTATATATAAAAACTTGTCTAGTCTTTATCTATAGATTTGTATGTACAGAGTAGTTATATTTATTTTAACTCATATTTGAAAACTCTAGTAGCTTTCAAAACGTAGGAAATGTAATAGTATATTAATACAAAGTATAAATTATGTTCAATAAAAATGTTAAATAATTTGTTGTTTTCTTTTCGTGTTATCTCTCTCAGATGCGGTCACTGTATTTAATTTTAATAAGAGTATTTGAGCTATGTAGGCGCTTAACACAAAGGCTACGGAATCTCTGAAGTATGCGAGGTTAGTGCCTTTGATGTAGCCGTAAGTATATGTAGTCTTGCCATAAATACTGAAACAAAGAAAAGAAATTCCATTGCAATTATCATTTATTACTTTTACAGTGTGTTGGTTTAATACATAAATATAAAACAATTTAAAATAAAAAAGCTTATGTGGTCTCCATTGGCTGCAATACAGTCCTTTAAACGTTGAAGTTTTTGAAATTATTGAATTAATTGAAATTATCATGGCGTTTAGAGCAAGCCGTACTCTCTAAAACTAACCATAAATCGTAATCCAGCGGATTAAGATCGGAACTAGACGACGGCCAGTCTTCAGCTCTGATGAAGTCCGAAACGTTCGTTTCCAACCAAGACTGCGTAGACCGAGCTTTATTACCCGGCGCAGTCTTGCTGGAAGGACCATTCTTCGTTATTGAACATGGTGTTGTTAAGGGGCTTCAGAACCTTCTCAAGAATGGTATCTTGTGCCGATGTTTTGATACCTTTTTCACAAAAGTATGGCTCAGTCACTCCTTCATAGCTAATACCCCACCAAACCATCACTGAAGTCGGATACTGCCCACGTTGCACTCTGTCAACTAATTGGGAAACTTCCTTAGAGCTTTGAGCATAAATTCGGTCATTTTGTTTGTTAAAATGTTGCTCAATTGTAAAAAAAATTCTCATCCGTAAACAAAAATTTTCTGTGACCTCCCTTTGCGTACCGCTTCAGTAGTTGTTTAGATTTTACCACCCTATTCTTTTTTAAATTATCAGTTAAGAAATGACCAGTACGTGTATTATAGGCTGCAAGTCCTAAGTAATCTTTTAAAATACGCGACATGGTTATAGGTGTTATCGTCATCTCCCGAGATAAAATCTTTTGCTTTCGGAAAGGATTTTTCGAATTCTTTCCCTTACTGCTTTGACCACCTTTTTTGTACGAACACTACGTGGATGGCAAGTTCTTTTTCTGTCACAAACAGATGAGGTCTCATTGTACCTATTAATAGCATGGTACACAAACATTTTACTAATACCAAGCGTATGGAGAGTTTTAAAAATTGCATTTGGCTCCATACTACTTTTGTATATTGTTGATAATACTCCATATTACACTACTTTGTGTAATGCAATCACAGCGATTCGGTTCTCTTTATCACCCCACTTCATTTTAATATCGCAAAATATTGTACAATGTATTGGTGCCAAAATGAGAAAATTCAATGAACAATCGTATAAAAATGACAGATTCCAAATTCAAATGTAATATTTTGTTTATTTTTAATTGTAACAGTATTTATGGCCAGACTAAGTATTTCTAAAGTTAGCTGCTGTAGATCAAAATACAGAATCTTGCGTCTGTTTTGATGTTTTTAGAAAAAACACTAAGGTAGCACAATCTACTGAGAATTGTCAGATAGCTTATTTGCACATTTGGTCTCCGTCGCTTCAATATAAAGTAGGCAGCGACAAAACTGCTGAATAAGCTGTCCGAGAATTATTAGAATATTGTGAAAGAGGCCCTTAGTACCTCATATTTTATTATGTTGTTGCCGTCACTTTTGTAAATCTGTTTTCACCTGGTGAAGTAGTTAAATTGGCTAAAAATAGAAGAGCTTACAACGATTCAAATTCTTAAAAAAAAAACAGGTTGAATTATCTCGACAGTACATTTTCCTGGACTGTATTTTTGCAATTCGTGCAAAAGAAGAAATGCCAGCCTATAAAATAATACTATGCATTTTAAATTTAAAACCCAATAAAATGTAAACACTTTCAGAGTAAATACTAAGTTGCAAACCAACCAACTAAGCGATTCCCAATAATTTAACTTCGAACAGGTAGCCAAAGAGAACTTCCAAATACCAACGAACTTTATAATTTTAATTAAGAAAACATTAACTGAAACGAACATGAAATAAATATAATTTGTGAAATAAGAGATATTATCAGACATCGAAAGCCGCATTGTGTTCCTAATCAAAAGTATGATACTGGCACAACAATACCGGAATCAGGCCGTGGTATTATCCTGTACATCATAAAATGGGAATGTGAAGAGCCCAATCGCGTTCGTAAATAGGCCTCCATCTCTACACTAATTATTTTTCAGGACTCCGTCTGCGTTTGCGTCTGGATAGTGTTTGGTGTAGAAAATATTTTATGGCTAGACGTGCTTGTATATATTTGATTGGTTTTATTATATACCATGAAGGCTTGTATATCATTTATATATTATATTATAGTACAATCAGCAAATAAACACTTTTGAACGTAATAGGTACTGAAAACTAACTGAATAGTCAACATTAGCCAACTCACTAGTTCTTTACAAAAGTAGCTATCGCGCCGTTTTGTATGCACATTGTAATAATTTAAAACAATATAAGTGCTTGTCATCATATACAATATTATTAATACGTGAAGCAAAATGTTTCAGTACAGTTTTACGGGATTTGTGCGAATGGAGGAGTATGAAATTTGGCACAGCTAAAGTTTATGTGCAAGAAGGTGTTCAGAAAGCTAATAATATATTATAATGCTTAGAAATACATAAAATTAATAAACATAACAACAACACACACTTCCTTAGATTATTAACACACCGTGCGTTCGATAGATACCTACAATCTTTGAGGATACAATGATGAATACAAACTCTGAGGATACAATTTTTTTACACGTTGACGTTTGTCCATCTATCACAAAAATTGTTTTTGTATCTAAGAGGCAAAATAACCCTTAGAAAGTTTAAAATTAAAAAAATATGAATTATTATGGGCGAATTTCGACAACAGGGCGATCTCTAGTATAATTAAATGCCTATATGCTACGAACTACTGAAACTTTCGTAGCAGTGCCACGGGGGCGCAGTAATGGGTCGTTGAAACACTAGATAAAGTCGTATTATGTTATAAATATTATATTTTTAACAATTTCTTACTAATTTAATTTCCGTAGTGCAATACCATTTGAAATCTAGTGATTTCAAATGGTATTGCACTCACTGCATCATGTTCCTCTATCTCGCAACTTCATTAGAAATATATTGTATCTTTATTTGTATTTGTATATTTTCAGCGTAAAACAGCAACGAGGCAACGAAGCTCAAAATTTGCTACCTCCTTGAAACTGCAAAAGAATAAATGAAGTAGAAACTAGTTTTACCATTTCGTTGAAATAGTATCTATATTATTTTTAGACTTCAATTTTATAAAATATTTTAGTTTACATAATCGAGCTTTCCTTTTCAGTTAAGTATATATGTTTGAATGTAACTACAAACATTTCTAGAACACTTAATGAAATAAGCAAAAGCTTACATTACAATATTGACCTCCCATAATTTGGATATCAAATAGTGAAGTCACCTAACCTTCGGACATTCGGAACAAAGCAAATTTTCATACATAAGTAAAATCAAACATTAATTAATATCTATGGACGCTTCACGCCACGTCAGTCTGGTCCCGTGGTATCCGAAGAACTTGTGTTACGGGGACTAGACAAAGTATATTTAATACTGTAATGTTAAACATATTTTTTTATATCTTTATTTATTTAGACTTTAGATGCTTTTACACGAAAGTATATGACAACCCCACCGTAAGTTATACAAAATAAACTTAAATTAAATTATAAATAGGTACACTTAACTATTTCTTAAACATTTTTATACACTTATTTTGTACACATCCATGAAAGAATACAGAAGAACTTTTTGTTCCTTCGGCGGGATTCGAACCCGCGACCACCGGCCAAACAAGAAGCACCATCGCGTCCAACAACTGCCACAGAGGTCGTCAACGTCAGTATGTAGTATTGGTACAAAACATTAGTAAGTAGAGATTCATTTCTAAATGTCACTTGAAGAAACTTTGAATACTCAGATACTATGAGTTAATAATTGTACCTTTTGCCTCTCAAACGATTTGTACACAAAGAAATTCCATCCTAGAGAATTGTAAATATGCAAATAATTAATTTAATTTTGTCGAGAAGTTATTTATACTTCGAAGTTTTGTTACATTCAATATTTTTAAATATTGTTTTACCTTATGATAACGAGTATATAAAAGAAGAAAAAAATACCTTAATCTTTGTAAATTTTTATACATAAAAACAACTATATTAAATGAAACTTTAAAGCCTATCGATACCGTACTTCTAACTGAAATATAACGATCATATAGTTATTATTATTAATAATACCTACACAACCTTCTTATTTTAGTATTAAACGTAATCCAAAATATCTCTTATTAGTAAAACAGGGAACAATTAAACGCTACTTTACTTATTTTAAGTGACTTCTTTGAAATTTAATAAGCGGTTGTTGGCAAAATGTCCTGCTAAGATTAAGAAAATATATCAAAGTAAGTTCTCCTAAAGGAACAGAAAGCCATACTCGCCTCTCTCAGCCGCACTCGTTAGCAAACGCTTTTACAAATTGCTCACTATATTTTCAACTTTTGATTTACTTTTGAACAATTTATAATTCATACTACATTAGAGGTAATTAATAAATGGTACACGGTCATATAATAAACTTAGGGTCAATTCACACCGCGATGATACGCAATGCAGCTCTTCATTTTCAAGATAATTAATTAAAACCTACCTAGTTTAATATGGTCAAATAAGTCAAACAGTAGGCACATGGAGTTTATATAGAAGTAGGCATAAGTAATTCACTGAGTGTGTAAGGTCTAAGGTCATTAGGAGTAATGGTATTATCTTATATTAATTATAAATTGAATTCGATTTGTATTGATGCCTACATGCCTATATGGTACTCCATAAATTATACTATTGTCAGTTTTCATTAAATATTATACAAACAGACGAAATCCCTCATGACCTCTTTAAGTTCTCTATTTGTGTCAAACTGAGCCGTACTAAGCAGTTCCAAAATTATTTCCAATTTGTAATAATTGGCATATTATTATCCAACATATTTGTCGTTTGGAAAAAATTCAGCGTAAAGTACCCACACATCAATTTTGATGAATTTGATCAACACACAACTTTTTAACAACGAGATTTTTAAAACTTAAATAAGTAACTAATGCTCGGATTCTTCGGTTTTTGTCGGTTACGATTCCTGCAAAACGCATAATATTTCGACATTCTCAAGTCTTAAGGGAATCATATTCATAGGGTACTTCCCGTTGACCTAGAGCAGGGATGGCGAACCTATGGCACACGTGCCATAAATGGCAGGCGACATAATATTTTGGGCAGGTCACTGATCACAGAATTTTGTAATTACTGCGAAAAAAGTGTGAAGTAAGTAGGTATTATAAGGCAAACCTAACATAATGGAAGTTAATTGTCATCTATTTTGCAACATCAGAAATTACAAAATTATCCTATTTTCAGAGTCTTTTAGGGTAAATTTACTCGCTCGCCTCGCTCGCTCGCGATTAATATAAACAACATATTATATTATTAAGTACCGATGTTCTGTTTTATCCGGTTGTTTTTCGGCACTTTTCCATTTTTCAGTGTTTTAGTTTGAACAGATTTTAACTGAAAAATTTTGCTTGCTCGCTTCGCTCACTCGTGTTTGACTTAAAAAACATAATATTATAATATTTAGTACTGATGTTCAGTGTTAGGCTATTGATATAATTGTATTTTTCCGAAGTACGCAGTCTTTAACATGTAAACCAGAAAAAAAATTTTAGTCGCTCGCGCTGTCATATTAAATTCATTAGTATCGACATTCGGTTTTAGGCTATTGATTTTTATGTATCTTTCCAAAGCATACAGTCTTTCAGATAGGATTTTAAGAATATTTTGTCCCGTAAAATAAAAAAATAAAATTTGATAGTAGATAATCGGTCACTGCTTAATGGGCGGCAAAATATATAATAGAATCAGGCGTTACTTTGCGGAAATCCATAGCATACAATTCAATCAATATTATATCTAGCAATATCCCGCAAAAATGGCATGTTAATACATTAAGGTTCGCCAATCTCTGACCTAGAGGCTAGAACTATGAAAGGCGACTAACATAATTATAATCTAAGAAAACATGAGAAAACTGCACATTTGTAATTAAATCATAATATAGTGGTAAGACGTAAGTTATGAAAGGGTTTAATGTGAAATGTTCCAAAACATATTTTATTTACTTTTACGACGCATATTTTTTATTTCAAACAAAAAATGTAAAAATATTAGCTTCTATAAACTTTCACCGCCCATTTTCAGGCTTGGCAAAAACTTGGAGACTCGATTCCTGAACTATTTATGATGTTTCTACTTTGTACAGTACCCTCGGTGGGCGAGTTCGACCTGTCCGGATTTTTAGAGCTCATTTCTCTTTCTTTATTTTTCAAGTTAGTAAAGAGAGATATATATTTCGGCTAGGTTAATTTTAAAGTTAGGGTATAAAATAAGTTGTCTAAGAATAGCTTACATTATAAACTTTAAACTCCTATGAATGAGTTCATATTGAGTAAGTATGAGTTTTAACCGTCAAATACTTACGTTAAGAATTTCCCCCCTTCTACATTAATAAATAAGTTCATTTTCCTTTTGCACACTCATACTCTTTAATTATTCATTTCTAGCGTTCACAGATATGCTCGGCTCGGCCATATTAAAACTCGAGAGGGTAATTTATAACGTTTTATGTCTAGGCTTTATTCGAGTCCCCGCGCTCTTAAAGGCAATGACTTTGACCACTCGTATAATAGGGCACTTAAAAGAAGATCACATTCATGAAATAATAGAAAATATTGCAGGTAAGTAAATAAATATTTTATTTATAGTCATCTTATGTAATCAGGGAATTGATGGCACAATGTCTAAAAATACGAAGAAAAAAATTAAGTTTTAAATTAACATTCACGAGTTTCGATAATTGTAGTAATCACGAGGGCCTACCCTTAGATCAGTGAAGAAGTTTCCCCGGTGCAGGTGTCCAAGATTAATAATTATAATTAGATGAAAACGAACATTCAAAACTTATTTCATTATAAATTGTGAGTGGCAAATAAAGCGTAGTAATTTTACACTATAAATATATTTTTTTAATGTTATGTAATTATTTATTTACCAATTAATCAAGAAAGTTTTTTGTCCATACTACACTAGCTAGTTTTTTACTAAAGTGCAAGCCAGTGAACTTCTGTAGACCTTCGTAATTTTCTTAAAGCTGAAAGTTGTAAGAAAGATGACCAATCATGAAGCTTCCATGCTGTGGCTTCGGCAGGTACGCGGTACTAAAGGTGTGTAAAATACCAACCCACTTTCTTCAAATTGTCAAGGGTAATTTTTCGATACATGCTTCAAAATATTATCATAAAAATGCGTATTGTTAGAAAATAAACATCGTAGAAAGCCCTCGCCGGTTCCCCTAATGTGCGAGGAGCGGGCTCCCACGGCGGAATTTAATAGCAAATTTCAATATAGAGTTTAGTTTATATGCGCTTTCTACAGGAAGTAGGAACTACTATTTTTAATACAGTTTGAGTTAATGTTTAAAAAGGGCCTGATGAAAAAACACCTGATGATGACTTTGTCGAAACCGGTCGTGTAATATATTAAAATTAATGCAAAATACTTATTAAAGTGGAAATAATGCAAGAAGTCCTGTGTGTTATTACTGTGAAACATGAATTGCCACCAAGAACCTACAGTACAATCAATAACATATTTAAAAAGGGCATCATAGATGATCTTCCCCGCTTGTCTATCGCCTCACAGAATGGGTTTTTAAGCTTGTAATGTCAATTTAGTATAATATATAAAATTATATTTAATTTAAGACGTGTAGTCCGTTTTTCTAATACTGGGTTTAGGAGTTAGTATAAATAGTTTAGTTGACATTACAAGCATAAAAAATCCACTCTAAGGGTTTCTAATAGACTGAGATCCCAGCCCCGCCAGACTCCCCTTACATTCATAGAGTTAGTTAAGTGCAGTCGCGGACAGATCCGGTTGCGGTCGGGTATCACGTTGCGATCGGGATAACAATCCGAAGTGCGCAGTCTGTCTGTCTGTCTGTCCGCGCTTCTAGCTTCTGTAATTATGAATATAAATTGATGAAAAGTGGTAGGTATAGTTAAAGACTGTGTGTATATCTCGGTTTTGGCATCATAAAATATTATTAATTTTATATTTAAGGGGTGGCTCTCCATACATCTGAACTGTGAAGTGGGGATGAAAAATATTTTTTCATTCCACCTCATCGTGTGGAATATCGTTGAATAGGTATTTTAAAATAAAGGAAAGGCTTCATACATGACTTTTTTAAAAGTCGACCATTTTCGAGTAATTGGCCTCTAAAGTAGTTTATAAGTTAGTCCCCCCCCCCCTGGCATTACTAAACTAGAACTAGATAGAAACTTGTAAGTTGTAAGTTTCTATGGTGATAGAGATGCTAAAAACTCTTATGGAAAATTATTTTGAGCGAAATCGGACAATAACTTTTGAAGTAATAAAAAAAATCTATTGCGCGTTGATAGTTACGGAACCCTCCTTAGATATGTCCTGACATGCACTTCGTTAGGTTATTAATAGTTTATTAATTAACTTGCTTTTTATAACTAGTTTACAATAAAGTAAAATGAACTGAACACATGTGAACTTGTGAAGTGGGGATGAAAAATATTTTTTCATTCCACCTCATCGTGTGGAGTATCGTTGAATAGGTATTTTAAAATAAAGGCAAGGCTTCATACATGACTTTTTAAAAAGTCGAGTTGATTTTCCATTTTCGAGTAATCGGCCTCTAAAGTAGTTTATAAGTTACCCCCCCCCCCCCCCCCATAAAAATTTCTACATAAAATAAAATATACAATATAATAATATACAACTTAAAATGTAAATGTATGAAAAATTAAATAATAATATTATTTAGAGTTAAGTAATTCGATAAACAATTATATACTTTATTATATAATTTATTATTTTAACTAAGTAATAAATTTACAGAAGTAGGAAATGGAATAGGAATTAATGATAAGTTATGATATAAATGGGAGTGATCATGGAGGGGACAAGACAAAATAATGTGATCTATATCGCCAATTTCTCCACAATCGCAAAAAACGTCACTTCGAATACCAATTCTCATCAGATGCGTTGGAATGCACATATGACCCAGTCTCATTCTAATAATTGAAGTTGTTACATTTTTAGAAAGTAAAATTTTAGAAACCCAAGGCTTAATTGGGATCACTGGTTGAATCGTTCGGTACTGTAATCCTTTTGTTTGACTGCTCAAGCTCCATGACTCATTCTATGATTTCAGAAGTGAGCTCCGGACAAGAGGAGCCAAATCATGCGCGTAATTATTGTAAGGGAACACATCGTCACTGATGACAGCATCCTTCGCCAATTTATCGGCCAACTCATTGCCAACAATGCCACAATGGTTTGGTATCCACACAAATGTAACTGAACAGCCCTTTAATTTACATTTATACAGAAGATTTCTGACCTGAATAGTAACCGGAAAACATTTTTTTGATTTGAACGATTGATTTTTTTTTTCTTGTTCCCCCAACCGTTAGCCGAGACAATTGTTTTCTTGTTTATTTTATTGTGTTTATATATTTGTTTACTTGTTACAGTTTTTTCTTGCTACTTATCGGTTTTACATTTTGTAGCTTATCTTAATTCTAATTTACAATTCCAATCTTGATCTAACATTCTAACATTCTAAAATCCTAATTTTACATTCTTGCTTTACACCTTCACTTTCTTAAATCTATTTAGTATTTTTAACATTTCCTTTTACTACATCCTTACATGTTACCCGTTCCAACCTTATTTTGTACACGTTATTGTATTTTTTCCTATTACATTCATTTCCTTATTTATATCGTATTTTACGTTCCTCCCTCATTCTTATTTACATTTTCCTATATTGTACTTGCATTATTTTAATTCCGCATTTCTACTTTCTATTCTACACATTTATTACAATTTTTTTATTTTACTGTCTAACAATTCAAATTTATTATCTTTTTTCTTGCTTTTACACTTTCACTTTTACTTTCTTAAGTCTATTCAGTATTTTTAACATTTCTTTTTATTGCATCCTTACATATTACATGTCTTATTTATTTCACTCTTATTTGTATACATTTTTATTCATTTTGGTATTTCATTCATTTTCCTATTTATATCATATTTTACATTTTTCTTCCACACTTTTTACATTATTTCTATGTGTTCCTTAGTTTCAATTTCAACGTTACTATTACAATTTCAATTTCGATCTCCTTTCTTATCCACTCATTCAGGTCGAGGTGTCCGCCCCGTCAATACATATGCTCAGGGTTTATACTTCATATAAATCCTTTGCATTTTTTGTGAGACTCCATGGCACGCGCGTATGCTTACAGTGCCAGTTTTGGTTACTATGGCTATATATGCTATCTTATGCTTACCATAATCATATATATGCCAAGATCCCTCTAACAGTGTCGTACTGTCCACTTGTTTTTTATGTCTATTGGTGTTATCAAGTGCAATTTAATATACATCCAATTAGATCCTGACAGCACTGACACACAAAAAAACTGAAATAGGAGGAGGCATACGCATTCTGGAAAATAAAACGATGGAGCTTTCATTGACCGACAAGTCCAAACCGTTCTTGTCCATCCAAGATTTTAACTTTTCTAACGAATTAGTCAGATTTCTACATGCGTTATTTATAGAATTATTAATTACATAAAGGACCAGGTCATCCGCGTATTGTAATATATTTATTAAATTTAAGTCTAGACATTTTTCTAAATCTGCTGTGTATATATCATAAAGTAGGGGACTTAAAACAGACCCCTGAGGTATACCTCTTCGAATAACTCTAGTTTCCGTAGAGGTGCCTAAAAGTAAAACTATTATTCTTTCTGATAATACGAGGGCTGCACTAAAAGTATCGGGAATGGAATATTTCCACTGTTCCTGTCATATTAAAATCTTTTTAATTTAAAACTCCTTGGTTTTAAAAATCGAATACCGTTTATTTATTTAAAAAAAGATTCTCGGTCTTGTCACAAGGTCTTGTCAAACTTGTTTAGTCGTTGAGAAAATGGAATTGGATATGTTATTGATTGTACTGTAGGTTCTTGGTGGAAATTCATGTTTCACAGTAATAACACACAGGACTTCTTGCACTATTTCCACTTTAATAAGTATTTTACATTAATTTTAATATATTACACGACCGGTTTCGACAACCTGATGATGACTTTGTCGAAACCGGTCGTGTAATATATTAAAATTAATGTAAAATACTTATTAAAGTGGAAATAGTGCAAGAAGTCCTGTGTGTTATTACTGTGAAAAATGGAATTGACTCGAGAAAATTCTAGAGCGATGATTTATTATGACTTTCGAAGTGGTTTAACACAAAAACAGTGTGTTGACCGGATGATTTCTGCATTTGGTGATGAAGCCCCATCCAAAACCACAATTTATCGCTGGTTTGCTGAATTTCAACGTGGACGTGTCAAGCTCAGTGATGATCCCGGTCAAGGTCGTCCAAAAACTGCAGTCACCCAAGAAAACGTTGATGCTGTGCGTAAGCTGATTGAGGAAGATCGACATGTGACATACCGTGAAATTCAGGCAACTTTAGACATTGGCATGAGTCAAATACAAATAATCTTGCATGAACAATTAGGTGTAAAAAAGTTGTTTTCCCGATGGATACCGCATTTGCTCTGTGAAGAGCAAAAAGCGGCTCGCGTTACTTGGTGCGTCAGAACTCTCGAAAGATTCCACGCAGGATCCTCAAATGCTGTATACAACATCGTATCAGGTGTCGAATCCTGGACATACGCGTACGAACCCGAAACAAAAAACCAGTCACGAGTTTGGGTGTTCGAAAATGAGTTAAAGCCAACAAAAATTGTTCGTTCACGGAGTGTTGCAAAAAAAATGGTGGCCACGTTTGTCTCCAAAACCGGCCATGTTGCGACTATTCCTCTTGAGGGACAAAGAACGGTTAATGCAGAATGGTATGCTAACATTTGTTTGCCACAGGTCGTTTCTGAACTCCGTAAAGAGAACTGCAACCGCCGCATCATCCTCCATCACGACAATGCGAGTTCTCACACCGCGCACAGAACAAAAGAGTTTTTAGAGCAAGAAATCATAGAATTATTAGACCATCCGCCGTCCAGCCCCGACCTAAGCCCTAATGATTTCTATACTTTCCCTAAAATAAAGAATAAATTGCGTGGTCAGAGATTTTCATCACCTGAAGAAGCTGTGGACGCCTACAAAACGGCCATTTTGGAGACCCCAACTTCCGAATGGAATGGTTGCTTCAATGATTGGTTCCATCGTATGGAAAAATGTGTCAAATTTCGCGGAGAATACTTCGAAAAGCAATAAATACATTTTTAAATAGTAATGTTGTGTCACTTCCTAGATTCCCGAAATTTTCAGTGCCGCCCTCGTATTAGGTCTTTACCTATGAAATTGCCGTTTTGTATGAAAAAATTTAAACTAAGTTTTTCATGTATTTTTTATTTGTATTAATCGAAGTAATCACCCATGCAATCAATGCATCTTTGCCAACGCAGTGGCAGTTTATTGATGGCCTTCGTAAAGAAATCAGCTGATCAGGAGGCAACAAATTCTTCAAAGGCATTTTGTACTGCCTCTCGGGTATTGAATTTTTTTCCCGCCAAGAAGTTATCCAAATTCTGGAAAAAGTAGTATTCTGTAGGCGCAAGGTCTGGTGAGTAGGGCGGATGACGTAGAGCTTCCAACCCCAGTTCTTGCAACTTGGAGACCGTCTGCTGTGCAGTATGAGGTCGCGCGTCGTCGTGCAGGAGCAGCGGAGACTTGCGATTGACCAATGCTGGTTGGAGATGTGCCAGCTTCTCCATCATTGTGTTCAGATCTTCACAGTACACATCTGCAGTAATGCTCACCCCATTTGGTAAGAAGCTGTGATGAATCACACTGGCGCTAGTCCACCAAACAGTGACCATCACTTTTCTAGGGGTAAGTTTTCATTTAGGGCATTGTTTAGGTGCTGAACCAGGATCCAATCAACTTGCTGAGCGCTTGCGCTTATCAAACAGAATCCATTTTTCATCGCAGGTAACAATGCGGTTCAAAATTCCTTCATTTGTGTGTCTGTTGAGCAGTGCAAGGCACGTCTCGACGCGTACTTCGCGCTGGCGATCATTGAGTTCGTGGGGCACCCATTTGTCAAGCTTTTTTACCTTGCCAATTTGACGCAAATAGACCAATATTGTTTTGACGCTAACGTCGAAAGCTGCTGCTAATTCAGCCGTAGATTGTGTATCATCAGCTTCCACAATCGCCTTTAATTCGTCATTGTCGACCAAAGTCTTCGGACGACCGCGAGGTTCATTTTTCAGGTCGAAATTTCCAGAACGGAAGCGAGCAAACCAGGTGGTTGGTTTGTAGTGTTAGCTCCGTAAACGTCGTTGATGTTGCGTGCCGCTTATGCCGCGTTGCTGCCACGACGGTACTCATATTCCATTACTCGAATTTTTAACGTATCCATGATGACAAAAAAGATTGAAATGCGATGAAAATGTAATACTAATCAATAATCAAATGACTACTTTTGAAAAAAGAACTCCATGTTTTTAAAATAAAATTAATTTGAAATTAGAATTCTTAGCCAAACAAAAATTATTTTGTTTTGAAATAGTCAGTACTGCAGAACGGCAATTTCATAGGTAAGACCTATTTATTATATAACTAAATTTACTAAAATTAATGGTACTCCTAAGCGACGTAATTTGTCCTCTAAAATACTTATGATAACATTATCGCAGAATTTATGTCCAAAAAAGATGCAACAATATATTTATTTTTGTAAATGATATTCGTATATCTGTGGTTATTATGGCAATGTTGTCTATGGTGAATGGTCCCTCTACCTTTGCGGAATCCAAATTGTGTATTTGACACAAGTATTACTTATCATCTATGGATTTGACAGGAAGTTGTTTTTCAACATACCATTCTAGCCGGTTCTTCGCTAAATGTTCAGCAATTTTTAATAATACAGAAGTCCGAAGAAAGTATTAATGGACGATAAGATGTAGCTAAAGAAGGGGGTTTGTTGGGCTTTAATATAGGAATAACTTTTTGCATTCTCCATGAAATTGGTACATTACCTGTTATTAAAATTTGGTTAACTAAGTTCAGATAATACAGTAAAATATCATCACAAGCATGTTGAAAGAACGAATATGGAATGCCATTTAAACCACGAGTAGAATCTTTTAAGTTTGCTACTACCCCTTTTAATTCTTCTATAGTAAAGAGTGAATTTAAGTATTGAAAGTTAACATTTTGTATAGGTGAAGGAGGTGTATAGGAAACTGTAGGTGGAGCTAAATTATCAAGGAATTTACAGGCCAATGTGCCAGGTATAGGATGGAAAGGAGTTTTAAATGCATATCTATAGCGTCTAATGTTATTCCACACTACAGTAAGGTGGACATCTGGACTTACTAAACAAAATTGTCTCCTCCTGAATAATTTCTTAGTATCTTTAACACAATCGATATATATTTCATAGTTGGCTATATTTGGATTTCTATTATATTGTTTTTCACTTTCTTTTCTATTCTTTATAGCAACTGCATTCTTGATCCCACCAAGGTGTTGATGGAATGAAAGGAGATGAATGATTTTTTTTTGGGAAAGTTTCATCAGCTGCTTTAATAAATGCTGAAGCTAAGGCCTCTGCACATACAGATTCATTTTCAGGTGTTATGCTAGGAAAAGATGATATTTGATCTGTGAGTGAATTACTAAAACTACCCCAGTCTGAATTATTGTTAATACAATATTTCATTGATTGTAGTTTACTATGTGATTCATTTCTGTCTTTCCCTGGAAATGATAAGATAATAGGAAAATGATCGCTTCCATAACTTGACTCTAAAACATACCAGTGAAAAACAGATGAAAGATTTGGTGAACATATTGATAAGTCTGGTGCGCTGGTGGTGTCATGAGGATTGCACAATTTGTGATAATCTAATAGGTTAATAATTCATAATCCCATTGGTTGTCTTTGTCTCCTCTCTCCCATGACTGATGTTGGGCGTTGAAATCTCCTAGTATTAGCATTGGTTGGGGTAATTGACTAATAATAACTTTAATATCAGAGAGAATACTATATGAAGGATGAGGTATATACAGTGAAACAAAACAAATGTTATTTACAGATGCAGCTATGATTGAGAAATCAGAATAATGTGAAGGAAGAGCTATATGATGAAATGATTTATGATGTTTGATAAGCAAGGCGGTACGAACATACCCATCAGATCTATCTTCCCTAAGACATGTATAACCTGAAATCCTAAAAAGAGATTCCGGCTTAAGCCATGTCTCTTGTAAGGCAAGAATAGTAGGTTTGAATTGATTAATTAGATATAAGCTGACCCATTATTACCCATTGGTGGATTATAATCTTTTATTAAGTTACTATGAACTTGTCTGGATGGATATGTCGTGGATATGATCCATTCTCTTGCCTCTGAGGAGATTTTGGTTGTTTAAACGTTTTTTTATATGACCTTTGTACTAAATTTACACTATTTTTAGTATTGTTGCTTAAAAAATTTGATTTTTGCATATTTAATGTTTAATTTGTATATTATATTAATTCATAGTAACTTAATCTCCCTAAAATTATGCTTATAATAATAATAATAATAATAATAATGCTTAGTACTTATAAAAGATGCAAGTTGTATTACACCTATAATTAAGGCAGCATTTAGATGTGTAAACAACATGAATGTGCAATTTTACCTTTTAATAATGTTTGTTCCTTGTTGGTGTATCTATTGAATAAATAAATAAATAAATAAATATTTACAGGCGATGATGAAACATTTGAAGACATTAACACATCTGAATACAATTTGGAAATAGTGGGATGAAGGTTAGAATCTTCTGAATAAGACAAACATTTATTAGCCATCGACTCTTTAATGGATTTTTCACACCTAAAACATCTAGGGGTGGACCGACATTGATTTTTTACATGTCCGTATCCACAGCAGTTATAACATTG
The DNA here is from genome assembly GCA_037179445.1 of Phengaris alcon alcon. Lineage (NCBI taxonomy): Eukaryota > Metazoa > Arthropoda > Insecta > Lepidoptera > Lycaenidae > Phengaris > Phengaris alcon. The sequence continues at coordinate 261,419 of JAYRCH010000257.1, forward strand.
TATGGTAGGAAAAATATCTAAATCTACATGAAGTGCGTTGTAACACATACACTCTCTTTGGCAGTGTTTGACCGTCGAATGTTATCACTACAGACTCTGTATTATTAAACTGTGCTGTCCTATTTATAATTGATTTTTTCTTTAGTTTCCTAATTTTTAAAATCTCCCCACAACCAAATGGTACTGTAATGTTATTAATTATGTCATCATCAGACCAGTTAGCTGGTATACCCCTCACTAAACCTATTCTACTTACCTGGAAGGATGGAATAAAATATTTGAATTGATCAGAGTTAAATTGTGGATTATTTATAAAATTGTTAGCATCACTATATACAGAAAAAGTAATTGATAACCTGTTTCTACCTATTTTTTTTAATGCTACCATTAACAATATTCTGTATATTGTTTTAGTTTAAATAGTGGCCGAATACTATAGGGTGAAAATTTATGTTCTCATTAGGTGATTTTATTACCTTTTATTACGTGGATAATATATGGAGAATAATCAGATCTTTATACAATATTCTACCAACCCGTGAATGGCCTTGGTTTTTTTTTCACCATTATTAGTTATTTGTTGTGGTTCCGCTATTATATCGTGTTTAGTGACAACATTGTTTTCAGTATCGCTAATACACATACAATTAATATATGGTTTAGCCTTTTTTGGGTCCCTTTTAATATTTTTCTGGCATTTTTTACAACGCCTCTTAGGAATTGATGGACGTTTGCGACTAGTTATTGTGCATGAGGCATTTGTGTCCATGCTTGAATCATTGGATATGGTAACATAATGACCAACGGGGAGACCAGTTCCCCCGAGTCTAGGTCCTCCATGGTCTTCTCTACTATAATCAAAAACTAAACTTGCCGAAATAAAACTTAAATACACTAAGAAAAAGGGAAAATATAACTGAGACTAAACTATATAATTAACTATTTACATACAAAAATAAATTTTAATTTTTTTAAAGGAATACCGCGTCCGCAATTTTTAAGTTCCCGCGCTTTTTCGAGTTTAAAGATTGATATTTAAGCCAAAATAGTGTTACCAACATCTTATTCTTATAATGTTTACCTATGTATAAAAGTTTTAAACTTAAGTATTTAGGTTTAAAGATAGAGGTTTTTTAAATCATTTAAACGTCATTAAATAACCAATAAAATATAATCTTGATGTAATATGTTTCAATAGTAGTACTTATCATCTATGTTAATATGTTATTTACAACAAGATTCTATTGAATAAAGAAAATAACAAAATGTCTATGGTTTGCTGTCATTTAAATTTTTTATGTCATTTGGAGTTTTGCCGGGGAGTTCAATGGGTGACGTTGTGGATTTTTGTATTTCTTTATACATTTATGTTATTTCGGTTCTAATTGTGTAATATTGGTAGAATATTAACCATTAAATATTCGTTAAAAAACGTGCTATTTTGTGTTCCGCCAAAACTCCCTAGGAACTTTCAGTAAAGCTTCTACCACTTTGGACTTTGGACTTTGACTAGACTTTAGACTTGACGATTTAGGAATAGGTAGGTACGGTGTTGAAAATTGAAACGAAAATTCTATTTCCCGCCTTTTTAACTTGACACTGGCAAATGGTTTTAAGCCGACGCCATTTATGTATTTAAATTAAAAAAACGTTTTTTTTTTATAATTCCAGTATTTAATTTTGAGATCTATTTAAATTTTTTAATGTCTAACGGTGGTAATTATGTGTCACCAAGATAAAACAATAGAATATTTGTATGTGCAATGTAAAAGTATGTTTAATTTTATTATTAGTTGTAAGTATTTATATCAATGTGAAATCATGTTTTTTCTATATTTTCCAAACTTAGTTATTCATTTATAAAAGTATTTAATGAGTAAATGGTAGGCTTATAAGTATATTTTACTCACTTTAGTTTATGTGATCTTCTATAAGTTCTTGAATGCAGAAAACAATATATGACACTAAATGGTTGATAACTGGGTAATTTAACTTTAAATTATTTAGTTTTTTTGCTAATATTTATAATAAACTTTTTAGCAGATCAGTGTTTACAGTGTATAAAAAAATATATATAAAAAAACGTCAAGAATGTCAAGTTGAGAATGGACGTATTTTTGACTTTAAAATGCAAATTAAATATTATCTGGCACTCAGCTCTTTCAAAAAGTGCCTCGATCTTTTTTATAAATGTAGATTTATATGGGTTTTCGTGAGCAGGCCTCCAAATACCAATTCTCCTGCGAAAATCGTAATCTATTTTGCATAGCGACGATAACCAACGAAGCTCGGTCGTACCCAAGACGACGGCGGCGATTGCTACGACGACTGAAGCTACGACAGCTCTAGACTGTTTTTACGTGCGCGCCCAGTTCCACCTATAAGATTGACTTTAACTTTATTATATCTTATTTATTTATTTTTTAAATTTTGTTTTGTGTTTACATTAGGCTAGTATTTAGTATCTAGTATTTTTGATTAAAGTTATAAACTAATGTTAAGCAGCAGCCAAGATATAGGGATGATGTGACCGTGCCGTCGGAAAATTTAGTGCAGTGTCTCCAATGTCCAACTTGTCAACTACGATACTTTAAATGTGAGAGGGGCCTGCGTATCCACATAGGTAAGTGGCATAAACAATCGTTAGCCCCTTCCTCTTCAGTAGTTCTACCATCACAAAACTCTACTGAACACCAACCCTTTTGGCAAGAAATTTCCAAATTGAAAAATTCCGCCCCTATACTCCAGCGGAGGGCTGCAAGAGTAGCTGTGGCCCAGAAGCTTGCCGAGACAGTACACAAAACCGTAAGCGAAAACTCGAGGCAGGCCTGGGACAATCTATTTACATTTCCCTGCCGCATCCTACACGTTACCAAGGAATCTTCACAATAATGAACCTCACGTCTCTTGTAAAAAAGAATTGTGTTTCAGATTTTGATTTCAACCAAATTTTTTTTTACCTTCATCGGCCAATATTCTTAAAAATGTCGAAAATAAAATAAGCGAGGGAGACATTAAAGGAGCCGCGCGGCTACTTATTTCCAACGATACGATCGCTCCCACCAACTCTCTTGAAACCCTCACTTGCAGAATGTCACCTCATCTTTTCCTAGACACCGATAATGCTGAACCAGCCCTCCAAATGACGGTTGACAGTGTTCGCGGAGCCATCATGTTTTTTCTTCCGGGTTCAGCTGGCGGCCTCGACGGTCTTACCCCTCAGCATCTGAAGGATCTCACCAGGAAGTCACGAATTTGTGCAACCTAATGTTTCGTGGGGGGGTTGCATCAGATGTCGTTGACATTTTGTATGGAGCAAACCTGCAGAGGTTTTTGCCTTCAGAGGCCTTGAGGAAGGAAGGAAGAGAGATGGAGGTATCCGATCGCTGTCGGCTCGACACACCGGCGCCTCAAAGCCAAAATAGCCTGCAGGTCCATTAATTCACTAGCTTCTTGCTTCCAACCGAAGCAGCTTGTTAAAACATTCAAAGGTGGTTGTGAGGCAGACTCTTTTCGCACATTTATTAAAAACCAAAATGATAGTGTATTTTTAAAGGTGGACGTTAAAACGCATTCAATTCAGTTAACATTGTCGCATGTTAGCGCAAATAAAAGCCAAAGCGCCTGCCATTTTGCCGTTTATGCTTCAAGCATTGAATAAGGAGCCCACCAAACTTATTTATAAAAATCATCTCATGTCATCAAAAGTTGGCTGCCAACAGTGCGACCCTTTAGGTCCAGCAATTTTTAGTCTTGCCATACACCCGGCCATCAAACTTCTAAATTCAAAATTCATCGTTTGGTATTTGGATGAATGGACCCTTCGAGTGTGAGCTTTTTGTCCATGATAATTGTCAGGACAGAGAAGCCGTTATATCCAGGTTCAAAGAAGTAGCCCCAGAACTATCAGTTATCGAAAAAAGCTAACTTCTTCTCTTAGGTTCCCCTACTCTAGGTGATTCCCTTCAGGATTTTATAAACAATAAATTACAAAATTTTAGTGAAACTTTAGACCGCCTTCTCCAAATTAACTGTCACATGGCTTTTACCTTAATTCGATATTGCTTACTTGTTCCAACATTTACGTATGTCTTACGGTGTTGCCACTTTGGAAGTTCCCCCAACTCCTTAAACGTTTAGACGACACCATAAAACATACACATTCTTCCATTCATAATATAAATTTTGACCGCCGCTCTTGGACTCGAGCAATGCTTCCGATAAGGTTCGGTGGCCTGGGCATTCGACAAACGTCTGACGTAGCCTTACCACACAAACCACGCAGTGATTTTGAAAATATTCGAGCGCTCGTCCTGCCCCTTAATTATTCCTTTTGCGGCCTCGTCAGGCCAAGGACGCTTGGGATATTGCTTGTGCCCGAGACCACATTTTCCGAGCCCATCTGTAGACTGGTACTGAATAGACTTAGACTGTAGAAAGCGCATATCAACTAAACTCTATATTGAAATTTGCTATTAATTCCGCATGGCTATATATTAGGTCCTTACATATGAAATTGGCGAAAATTTTACCAAAAGGTAATTTTTTTGGTAAAAGGTAACTTTATTGTATTAAGATATACCCTGGATCCAAAACTACTGAACAGATAACATAGATACATGTTTGGGGATTCTGGCGTTGTTTAAAGAATTGCAAGAATATGCCATCATACAGCATACAGTAATCACCATCATCATCACCACCATCTTCACAAGAAACACCAACATACTATTATGATGACACAGGTACCTACTCACTACTTATCAGAGTTTTGTGCACCGATATCAATGTGTTCATAATAATATAGATAATTAACTAAAAAGAAAAGAAATATTATTTTAAAACAAAAAATTAAAACCGACTTCCAAAGTAAAAATGCAGCAAAAAAAACGTGACTTCCATAAAATATTGTCTTATCAGGATGTTGTTCGGGCTGGTACCGACTTCAAAATTATGAAGGTTGAGTAGAGAAATGGGTAAAATTTTAGCCGAATTTAAAAGGGGAATTATTAAGGAAATAAGTTTTATTTCATACTTTTTTGTGCTTTTTATTGTGATTTATTATTTTTAATTTACCTATCAGAACTCCGAGCAAAGCTCGGTTATCCAGGTCTAGGTACTTATACATATAATATAGATAACAGTGTTGATATACCCGAGACTTCGTTTGCCTATTCTCTAATAGATGTAAATATTATAGACCTATATATAATTTAGATTTATTACGTTAGTAGAATTAATAAGATTTCCAGTAAGTCGTAATTTTAAAATCAAGATAGAACCTGTTGTTTACAGTTTACGGTGTTTCCCGTCATGAAAATATTCCTCAAAACAAAGAGTACAGGCTGGCTACCTATTAACTTTTTATGTCTTATTAATTTTTCTTTTTCGTTTTATTTCACAAAGCTAAATATGAAAAATTAATTTAAGCATATCGCCTCAAAGGAATCAAAGAACAGAATCTGTCCGCACAGAGATAAAAGTCGGAAAACCGGTACATTACCGGTTTTCCGACTTTTATTTCTAAATTATATTTTCACAGATATCTGAACAAAGATTGCAGCTATGAAAGTTTCATAACAAGATACGGTGCCCTAAATATTAATGTATTGTTTTCGGGATTAGGTATGTACATTTGGACAGCGTATGCGAGTAACTTTTTTAAAGCACTAGTTTATATTAGCAACTTATGCCCGGGATACACGAGGTTAGTTTAAAGTTTTTTAGACATTCATATTAATTCATGGTCACGTTACAGTTGTACAATATTTAAATTAATCTCCGTACTTACTTAGGGCAACTAAAATTCTCAAAAACACGTCACGGTTACAAAAATAAACGAAACGCGTAGTTCCTGCAGCTTACGAGCCAACTGAAACCTTTTCCAATAAAATTATAAAAAGCGCATCTCTAAATTAATTAAAAACTATCAAGAAGATTCTAGAACGTATTTTAAATTAAGTGACGTTTAAGTGGCGATAAGATATTAATCCGTTTCTTTCTTTAATGCGGTAGTAGGGTTTGTACACGAAAGTGCGATGTGACTCGACGTTGCAATGGTAAAATCTACGAATTCTCACGACAAATTGCGACACACATAGTTACCTGTGTACCCAAAATATTCCTTGTTTCTGTTTAATCTTAGTACATTTTCTTATCATACCAAAACTGCAACTCTTATAAATATCAGAAGGTCGATTCTGCTAATTAAATCCTGGAATAATACACTATACAATTATGATCCAGTCCCGTTAAGTTAAAACTGCAAAATGGTATTCTCTTAATCGTCCAACAAACGTCAAACACGTTTGATTGGTCCAAACTACAAAAATCAGTTTATATGATATCATGACGATTCATTTTAAAGAATTCAATAAAAGTAAAATGTAAGTGTAAGTTAATTACGAGATTTGGAGTTCAGAACTCGGTTTATGAAAGATGCACATAGTATTTGATTGGAAGTCGTAGAAGGAAAGATCATTCCTAGTCGCATAAAATCGCATCGCAAGTGCTTGCGTTGCAAATTCCTATTGCGCCGATTCGCAGTTTTGTGTGCAAGCTCTTACTGTCGGATATTGGCGCGAATTCGACGTGAAGCATCCTTTGATTGCCTCTTCATTCATCCAGCATCCTCCACTGTCACATACACCATTTCGATTTAATCTCTTCATTAAGCGCCGGAAGCAACTATAAAGTATTTAATTAAATTGCAGTAACGTTACTTGTACTATTATGTATTCTGTGGTAATCTTAATACACTGTTCTTTACTTAAAAATAAAGTAAGATGTCGGACTTGCGACTCCCTTCAAAATATTTTACGTACGTACTACATTTTGTAGTCAGTTATTACTTAAAGGTAAAAAATTATATACTCAGCCAATAACAATTACAAATAATGCGGCTTTCTATTGGTAAAATATATTTTAAATCGGTTCAGTAGATCCAGAGATTATCCCCTACAACCTTACAAAGTCACCAACTCTGTAACAAAGTTACATAATACATTTCCATCCAGTTTTATTAAATTATATCGGCGCTCCTAGCGCCATCAATGAGCTATTAGCTTAATTATTCATAGTACAATTTAGTCAATTTAGAGGCTTAAGCGCCATCTATCGGCGCACACCTTTATTAAAACGGCTAATAATTATCGATTTTCTTTTTTTTTTTTTTAATCTTAGAAATAAAACATTGTAACGTAATAATCTTAAAAAATATATAACATATATTGGTTATTAATATCACGGAAGAAGGATAAAAGATATTAACCTGAGATTAATTTATTATATATTTTTTTTAAAGACGATGAAAAGTATATTATATTTTTAAATAATATACGGAGTTTTGCCAGGGAATTCAATGGGTGACGTTGTGGTCTTTGTATTTCGTTTGTAAATTTGTGTTATTTCGGTTTTTAATGAGTAATATTGGTAGAATATTAACCATTATATATTCGTTAATGTGCACAATTGTGCATAGGTGGTAAAGCTTCTAAAAACGTGCTACTTTATGTTCCCTCCAAAACTCCCTAGGAACTTTCAGTAAAGCTTCTACCACTTTACTGAATCGACTGACATGACTCATGGACTGCACTGACTGATTTATTTGAACTTTGACTAGACTTTAAGACATGACTTGACTTTACAGTGTTGAAAATCGAAACGAAAATTCTATTTCCCGCCTTTTTAACTTGACACTGGCAAATGGTTATAAGCCGACGCCATATATTAAAAAAAATACTCTTATTCGTCTTCTTTTGATATAGTATACTATAAGGGGCCTCATACACGGTCTGGTTCTCCTTCAGTTCGGCCTGAACGGATGCAAAATAGTATCGTCTGTTTGCGATTTCGAGATCGCATCAGTCGGCCATATGGACTGAAGCGATTCGTTCCATTGTTGCCAACTCTGTTTTTGCGAAACTACTAAACTCGCGTCATTTTCTACTAAAAACTACTAAAAGAGTAATAAGCTACTAAACTTAGGAATCCCTAAAAGTTTTTTTAGGGATTTTGTGTTTACAAACATACATACATTTTCAGTTTTAATATTTAACCGTTAAATTAAAAAAATATTACGTATATAGAAATTAAATCGGTAGTTTTAAGCGACTTACGGATGCGTGCTACTATGTGCTATTATGATAAGGTGCCATAATAGCACATAGAAGCAGGCCATTTTGCATAATATTATGATTACTGTCTAGCTATTTTCTACAAAACCACTACTAACAACTAAATTCCTACTAAGGAGGGAATAAAATACAAAATTTAGTAGTAAAACTTTGTAAAGCAACTAAGTTGGCAAAATTAATTCTGACCTGTACGGATGGACTGAACGGCAATAAAATTGGACTGAACGGTAATAAAATTCGAGTGTAAAATAAAACCGGTCAAGTACGAGTCGGCAGGATGAGTTCCGTACAAAACGGAAAAAATCACGTTTGTTGTATGTGAGCCTCAATTTTTTTATTTTATTCTGTTTTTAGTATTTGTTGTTATAACGGCAATAGAAATGCCTACATACATTTGTGAAAATTTTAACTGTCGAGCTATCACGGTATAAGAAGGTTAAGATACAGCCTGGCGACAGATGGACGAACAGCAAAGTCTCAGTATTACCATCGTTTTACCATTTGGGTACGGAACCCTAAAAATGGCACGTGGTCTAAAGAAATTTATTAAAGTTCATTGAAGTATTTAAAATTTTAGAGCCACTATGGTTGATAAAATCTAAAGACTATTACTATAAAACAAAGAGAAATGATTTCTATAACATATTACTGGAAAAATGTATGACACATTAATTCGGTTTCGTCGATAGCGTGATTACAATCGCAGCAAAATACAATTAATAAATAAAATAATAGCCTAAACTGACCAAGAGCCTGTCACGACATGTCTTAGGAGGATGCCGTAACTATTAACGCGCAATAGGATTTCTTTGAATTACTACAAAAGTTATTGTCATAAAGAAATTACTGAAGCTAGGAGAGCGGCGGACAGACAGACAGACGGACGGGCAGAGTGAAATTATAAGGGTTCCTTAAGTATTACGGAACCCTAAAAACACGACCGAAGCTCGCGGCAATCTTCCGTGTATGTGCTCGAATCCGTTCAGGCCGAACCTTAGATTAAAACGCCTAGAAACCGGGTACGAGCATGAAAAGTGAAGTAAATCATACTGAGCCATATCAACTCAGTTTGTTCGAACGACCCGTCAGTTGTCAAGGTCAAGCGCTAGTGCATACATCTCCGACTATTAAAAACATTATGACGGTTTGTGTCGTTATTGGGTGTCACAATGCATCGGAAAAGAATTAAAAAAGCTTCGGACATAACATTTCATATGTAAGTATGAAATATTATGTACGAACAATCTGACTTGTATTAAGTGAAATATTTAAAACATTTTAAAATAAAATCATATTATGTCGTCATCTTGCTGCCCTATTGTGAATTGTGACAGTGTTACTAGTAAAAATAAATTACTTTCAAAATTTTCATGGCTAATAGTTGCAACTTTTTTAATATTTTCTGATTTTTTTAACTATCAATTTAAAGTATTGCCAGTATTAAGATAGTCCTTAATATATTCCTTAATACCAGTTTAATATAAATAAAGTTCATAAATTGTGTTTAGATGGTTTAAAATGATATATAAGTTATATTTTTACATCTCACGATATTACGAAAAACAAATACAATAATTCCAATTTTAAGAGTAGGTACTCACTTCACAACTTTAAAGTTTTGTTTGTGTGCGTGTCGGTATGTAATGCTTACGCCTACATCTATCTATTGCTTGCTTCATTTTGTACGATACGTTGTTTGAAGACTATCTAGGCGTTATTAATCTAAGGGCCGAACTGACGTCGTGTCAGTTCGGTCGGATGGGATTTTCTCCGTGTATGTGCTCGAATACGTTCAGGTCGAACTGACGTCAGTTCTAACTGAAACGATCGGCCTCTCGTCTGTGGAGACCTTTTTTATATTTAAATTCAGGGTTATTATTCAACATGTAATCGTGTAATATTATTTCTTTTCCCGTTTTACGGTGGGCTTAATATCTGTGTTGTGAAGTTTTATTTGGAAAATCACGCTTGTAACATATCACTTAACTATTATTTTTCATGTAGGTAAATCATCAGATTGTAAAATTAGTTGTCAACGTTGATTAGTCGAACACGTGTTTCATTCTGTATGATTTTGCATTGATATTTTAGGCTGATTGTACCTATGCATTATGCATTATGTTTTACAAATACTATTTTAATTTGCTTATTCTCTTTATCTGTAAAGGACACACAGCCCATGGTTTGGATCGTTAGAGCACTTTTCAAACGCTGGTATGGAATATTTCCAGGGAACTAGCGGTACGAGTACAACGTACCGCTAGTTACATTCGGTTTACTGCACTGCTTGAAGCTTTCACTTCGCCTTCTGAATTCTACGCTTTGGACGGAGGGCTGTCTGGCCTCTGTCACGCGCTGCCCGCCCCTGGACGACCTGCGTCGTGGCGAGTTCCTGGTCAGAAAGAACACCGCACCGAAGCGCCACCGGAAGATAAGTTCCCGCGCCACGTGTCGTCACACTTTACCGTCTACAGTTCCAGCTAAGTGCCGTGTGGAAATAGTGCCCCTCCGATCCCCAAAGGCACTAGAGGCTAAACCAGACTTAACGGCCTTCTTCCCACGACCCCTTTTTTTAAGCTATTGCATAGCTTTTATCGCGGGTTTTGAGCGCGGCGACCGAATCAAGAAATTCTTTAACGAAAATAAACCTAACATCCCCCATTCCGACCGGTACAGCGGAGCGGCGTTGAAAGCCGTGCATCGTCTAACGTCGTTTCAGTTCGGCAGACTTCGGCACGGTGTTTGTGTGCGTGCGACTAGACATATGCGGGTAGACTTACTATGCAATAGCTTTACCGCGGCAGTCCCCGAGTGCCACACGTATTTTTAGATAATATATTTTGTTACGTTAATAATTTTTTATTATTTTATTTTTATTAATATTGTGTGTGTTAAAAATTTAAAAAATACGTGTGGCACTCGGGGACTGCCGCGTTAAAGCTATTGCATAGTAAGTCTACCCGCATATGTCTAGTCGCACGCACACAAACACCGTGCCGAAGTCTGCCGAACTGAAACGACGTTAGACGATGCACGGCTGTCAACGCCGCACCGCTGTGCCGGTCGGAGTGGGGGTGTTAGGTTTAAATAAACCTAACACCCCGCACTCCGACCGGAACGGAATTTCTTGATTCGGTCGCCGCGCTCAAAGCCCGCGATAAAAGCTATGCAATAGCTTAAAATATCTACAATAATCTGTTCCAGAATTCCTGCCATGGACGCTTTGTTGTTTGCAGTAATTTTGGAAGTTTCTTTGTTACAAATGAAAATATTGGGTAAGATAAAGTTCGTATGCATAAATATTATTGTGAAATTTTGTAAAGCAGCAGTAGCTACTGTTGGCTTAAACCCACGTGAACTGGGAATTTACTATGTATTCGTTAAGAACCACAAATCCTTTGACCATTGGGTATTGTTTGTTTTTTTATTTTTCGGGATAAATGAGTTTTAACCATCTGTAGTTGTAAGTTCATCTTGGTTAGGTTTTTTAAATCATAACAGCTATTTGTACCCCCGTAGCGCTAGCGATAATGCAGATTTTTTGAGCAGCTACAGTGGAAAATGACAAATTAGGTACTGAATTCAACCTTCAACAATTTAAAATGTTTCTTTTATTTACATAAAACTATTGCAAAATAATTGTACATCAGGTATATCTACATAGAGGTATATTATTTATATGACTTAAATTACCTACATAGGTACTTCGTTTATGAATTATTTGTACGTGTATAAAGTATGGTATTTAGTATTTTTTTACCGACTTCCAAAAAAAGGAGGCGGCTTTATACGTTCGGCTGTAATTTTTTTTTTTAATGTTTACGACATAAATCGTCATGGTAATGTTTTGTGTCGGTTAAAAAAATCAGGCATCATATTACGTGTTCATCAAAGGACGATAGGTTTTATATATTCTACACTACTGTAGAATGTACTCTGTACCTACTAAGAGCGAGGTGCTATCTGTCGTTGAAAGGTGTAAACTTTTCAGAAATGACTGCGAGTCGGGAAGTATTCAGTAACTCCGGTAGTAAATCCGGTAAAGCAGCGGACCAAGTTCGAGAGAAGCTCAGTAGAGACCGGTGAGTTGTCGGCGTTGATGTAGAGATGTCTCTACATTGTTTAGAGGATGTAGAAATGCCTCTAGATACATTGTAGAGTAGGGAAAATTGGATTTTGGTTTATTGTATAATAGCTTAGTGGCTTCACCGTCCAGCATCCCCATTGTTCTTTCTTGTTTTTATAATGACGTGTTGTCGTTTCGTCATCAGGCAAGCAACTGATAAGGACACCACGGCCGAAGCGTCGCGCCAGGATTTCAGGACATATTTAATATTTCCTAATACTACTACTTGACCTGAAGTTTTCCAATATCAGACAGTTATTATTAGCATTAGGGACGAGCTAATGCCTTCCTTCCTTCATATTTTGTTAAATAACTTACGTTTGCGATGTTGCCGCTACCTGCCATAGTAAATTTCACCCATAGTATGGCACGGCAGAATTCGATCTAAATGAACGTGCTTAGAGTGCTAAGAACTACGAACCTTTATGCGAGCGCGCGTCCTTAAGTGTTAATAAATGTTCTTGACTTTGGAAGAAGATAATTTCAGACTTATTTCAGAAGCTTGTCAATATTTTTTTAATATACTCGACCGTGGAAGAAGATAGTATTTAATCTAAGCCCTGAACTGTGAATTTACTTAATAAAAAGATAACATATATTACCATCTACTAAAAAGCTTATAGTACTATCGGTGTCGGCAAAATTACTTTCAGGGGTGCATAGGTATTTTAGGGGACTATCATGCACCCCACGTACTCCACGTAAGATACTTTAAATGCATGTATCCCCCGGCTGCGGCACCCATGAATATTTATTTATTTATTTAACAATTTATTGTACACACAGAAAATTATGACAATACAATTAACAAAGAAAGATGACACAAAGGACTGCTTATTTCTAATTAGAAATTTCTTCCAGCAGCCCTACGGAGAGAAATGGGATGAAATATAGCAGTTAGGACGTGCACAATATTATTTCTACAATTATTGTAGAAATAATAATTCAAATATTTATATCTATAATAAAATAAAATATAGTAAATAAGCTAAATAAATAAATTAAAAATGATAGCTAGTTAATATATATAAATACTAATATATTATTATAACTATAATATATAAATACTATATGTCGCAGATTCGAATGGATTAACATCCGCACGGTCGCCATCGGTGACCGACATATTTAAATTTTATCACTTTAAACACAGTCAGTGCGCACGACCGGCGCAGGCGTTGTTCTCAGAGCAAGTGAAGTCTCGACTAATGAACAAACGCACCACTGACAGTTATAATGACGTTGACAACTGACAAGTTATCAAGTTGACAGCTGACAGCTGAAGTCTGTATAGTACTTCCGGTACAATTAATTTTTAAATTATTTATTATCTCTTACATATATGTATACATAATAACGGTATCTATATGAATTCAGATTTGAGGTAATGCTCTTTCAAGCGTCTTTTAAATACATCGATGTTGAGACTGTCGCGAATGGTGTGAGGAAGAGAGTTCCACAATCTAACTGCATGAACAGTGCATGAGTAGGAGTAGAAGTTGGAGCGATGGGAGGGGAGAGAAAGATTTGTCCTGACAGTGGACCTGCAAGGAATATCGAGGGCTCGAGAAAAATTGAATCGATCAAGAAGATAACGAGGAGTAAACAGAGGATATGGGAGTTGCGCCGAAGGCGGATAGGGAGCCACTTGAGTTTCGATCGAAAGGCTGAAACATGGTCGAACTTTCTTAGACCAAACACAAAACGAATACAGATATTCTGTAAACGTTCCAGTTTAGTTAACAGCTCCTCGGTAGCGTCTAAGTAGCAGGAATATTAGGAAAATATTTGTGTTTACCGTTAAACTTAGCTACTTTTATTTTATTTCTAACTTATCATCAAGATCGCAACTATTATCTCTATATAGCATAGATGTATTATATTAAAAAGAGGCTATATAAGAGGTATAAATGTTACCTATAACTAAATTTATTTACGTTTGTTTTTTAGAAAAGTTGTGATAGACCTATTAAAAGGAATCTTAGTAGAGCTGGCTGAAAACGGCGAATGGTATTCTTTGAAACAATCAGTAGAAAGTTTCAACAACGATAAATTGCATTTGGAGTTAATTAAAACAAGAAATGAAGAACTGAAAAGGTTTGTGATTCATTTTTGTAAGTCACACAAAATCAGTATGGACTTTCTGAGATACACCGTAGGTACCTGGTACACACTCACGTACAAGACACGTACAAGTGCGCCATGAAAGCTACATTCCTTTTGTATCTTCTATGCAAAACTGTACTCGGATCTTTCTGCATTTTGATTAATTCATTCAAACTGGCTGACCTGCAGCAAAAATCAATAGCACTTTCCACATACCACACTATCGAGTATATGAGAGAGCTTGCAAATGTGTTTATCATAAAAACTAGTGGCTCGAAATAAGCCACTAACATTAATACTTAATAGATAATAACACTTTACATAAATTACGGCGTAGAAAATACTTATTGACCATGATATTTAGGAAATAATTCATTATAGTCAAATGATGATCATTTTTATTGTAATTATAGATCACTAAAATATATCAATGGGGATTTAGAAAAACAAGGTCGCAACTACACTGTAGAACTGGAAAATATTAACAGAAATATATCTCGCCTGCGCGATCGACTTCAGGTAACTTAACTTACGTTCCTAATCTGACATGTCTATGTCCGAGACAAAGAAACAGAGACATTGGGTGTGTGACATAAACCAAAACACAGTCGAGTGGATTGGCCGTTTCGCTATCATCACATAATTAGGAGAAAAATCTAACTATTTTGAATAAAATAATTCTTACTAGAAACGGAACGGTTAAACTACACGCTTTAAGTATATAACGTCTCCGATACTCGTAATCAATTACGGATACTTCGGGCACATGATTCACTGCTCGTTTAAATACGTTAAGCCAAAAAAATACTAAAGTAAAAAATCATCTCGTGTATGGGTGATTATTTTTCTGCCTAAACGTCTTTACATAAACAGTGGAACATATGTTTGGATGGATTTGCTGATTGATTCTCATAAACACCAAGCTTGCTATAGAATCTTAAAAGATTGTACTGTGTTTTTGTCGCTGGAATTACAAACTGGTTCTTTCAGAACACAAACTATGTGCTAATTGGTGATCCTTCTATAATTTCAAACAAGAAATCATCATGTATTGGTGATTCCTTCTAGGTTATCGACTTACAACTTATTGGTAATTACTCGTAGATCCCTACATTTTACTACTTGGTCATTACCGATAGAATCGAAAACTTTACTAAGTTGAAAAATCCAAATAAAAACCCGTCAGCTGTTCTAATAGGAATAACGTATAAATTCTCGGAGCTTATGCAACTCCTCATAAGAAACATTAGAATCCTATAAATTATCTCCATATTAAATCCATACTTTTACCGAAACCATTAAAAACTTATTCACTCCAAATAGAACAAAAGTTGTAACTGGATTTGCTTATACATTCTGATTAATCTCAACCTCACTCTATCGGGAAATTTTTCGTTCCATATAGACCATATAGCAGCCCATACAATCCTTATCGTTTTTTAAGAGTTTCTATTGGACATTTTCAACAGGGATGTGCCCGAAACATCCGTAATTGATTTTTATAGACCTTATATACTACCTTTCTATGTATTAATCGTTTGTAATTGAGACAAAACGGGAATTCCAGGACTGCGCTTACAACACAAACGTGCAACTGAAATATGCTGACAAATTGCTAAACGCCCAAACTGAGTCAATGAAGATGAAATTGCAGGTGTTACCAGCTGTGGTACCTAGTGTACACCATGAGTACTGTGTGCATAACGAGCTGCAACGCGCCTTCGAGCTGCAGATTAAAGTAAGATCTCAGATACAGCTTGGAAAAAAAGAGTATGACGCGGTGACAGCGGGAACTAAAAACATTTTCGATTGTATTCAATACACTGTTTTTAGTTCCTGCTGTCACCGCGTCATACTCGTTTTTGCCAAGCTGTACGTCTCTCGTAAGGATACCAGTAATGGCACAACCTCCACCACCACCATTAATATGTATGCAGCAATATGGAAGGGTTACCGTAAGTTGGAAGGTTATAGTGAAATTGGCGCCGCCAAAAATTTGACTGCGGCCATATTACCTGCAGGTTACAGGATACATGCTATTTGTAGTTATAAGCCAGTAATTGTACCTTTTTCTAGATATTCTTGATCTTTTGAACCCTTGTCAGTTGTAGAACTTGTTTTTAAACGTTTTAAAAAAAATTTAAGCATGTTATGTACAATTCTCATATTTTGGTGAAGTTTATTCAAATAACCAACCTTCCAAAATATGCAAAATGGCTTATGAACAGTAAGTCAAATTGAAATAAAAACTGATAATTGAAAATATTACTGATGTGCAACAGGCTCCCCAGCTTATTAAGTTAACATTGTATATTGTTTTAGGAAAAAGAAAATTTACTCGAGTTTTGGCAAAAGAAATACGTTGAAGACATTGCGAATATAAGTGAACGTTTAAAAGAGCAGAAGGAAAAGTACCAATCAACTGCAAACCGAAGAAAGGAACTAGAAGATTTAGTAAGAATTATTACCATTTTTTTTTAATGAATAGTTTATAATTTACTAGCGACCCGCCGCAGCTCCACACGGGTGCGATTTATTAGGTATACACATAAGCTTCCCATTGAATTGCTCTATCTATTGCTTATAACTGCATTAAAATCCGTTGAGTTGTTTAAAAGATCTAAGCGAAGCGACGGAAGCGACTTTATTTTTTAATGTTATATAAATGTACTTACCTACGAAACTATTTGCCTTACATTAATGGAGAAAATTTTCTTCTGTGTCAACCATCTTAGTTCACACCTTAATTTATCAGTACGGTAGATGATACCTACCTTGAAAGAGCTATTATATTGTTATTAATATAATCTAAGGACTAAGGATGATCTGGGGGTACGACAGTGCACCCGCCAAGACGAGCCAAGTGAAGCCCAAGGGCACTACGTAATATATTATACAGAGTGTTTTTGCAGTTCGTGTCCAAACTTTCAGGAGTGAATATACTCTTGAATATAAGCAACTTTTACTATATCATCAACTTTCCTACTTGGAAAAAAATTATCAGCTGTTTCATACAAAAGGTAAAAGCTTGCCCAATGTAAAAGTTTATATTCACTCCTGAAAGTTTGGACACTGACTGCAAAAACAGCCTGTATAATATAACTTACGTGACATATCTTGACTTGCGTGTAGAGTCAGAAGCTTGACTCTTATAGTTATGATCTGATAAATTTTTGACAGTGCGAGATCATTTTACATGTAAATGTTTTTGTGGGATACTTGTTACCAGAATCCAGATCAAGAATAACAAAAATTTGTTAGACCATGATGCCTAACCTGCAAAAGGGTCTAAACCCTTTTACAAGTTAAGCACATTCAGTATTAATATCACTCATCATTGACATTCACTTATTATTATATATCGATAGTACGCGCTACATCAAGGCGAAATGCGTGGTTGGTTAAATTTTAAAAAGGAACGTGCAGCAAGACTGGCCCGCGAAGAACATGCCCGACAAGCTGCAACACGCATTCAAGCATGGTGGAGAGGTGTTATGGTACGACGATGCTTTGGAGCCTATCGTTACTTGCCAAACTCAAAGAAAGGAACCAAACCCAAGAAAAAATAGAATTTTGAGTACTAAATTAAACTAATTACTAAATTATACTTTATTTTTATTTTAAAAATAAAAAGCCTTTATTGTTGATCTTAGTTTAAATAACAAAAGAAGTTTTTTAAGTATGCCTAAAACTCATTACAACTATCAAAATTTACTAACTAATATACTAACTAAACTGTAATACTATCTAAATCATGTTTAACTGATTTTGTTCGGCAAACGGTAGTTACTCCTCAACTTGTCTTCCGACAAAGGCCTCATATAAAGATCGCCATTCAATTATATCCCTTGCCGTTTCATGTTGAACCCGCTATTTTCCTAATATCATCTTCCCATCTCTTATATTGTCTTCCTCTGTTCCCTTTCAGTCTAGCGGGTACCATTTTGTTACTAGTCTCGTCCATTTTTCTTTCTTCTTTCTTGTCATATGTCCTGTCCATCTCCGCTTTAGTTGTTTGTATGTAGTGTATGCATTATTGAATTTAGTTTTACTTTTTATGTATTTAAATTTTTCTTGGTCCTTTCTTTTAACACCTATTGTACTTCGCTCAATTCCGTTTTGACTAACTTTTATTTTGTTTGCCAGTTGTTTTGTCAATGCCCAGGTTTGACACTCGTACAGCAAGCATAGCAAAATGAACATATTAAATACCTTTCTTTTTTCTTTCATCGGCATTTCTTTATTCTTCATAACTTGCCTTTGCCGTATATATCGTTTCCAGGTGTTAGCTATTCTTCTTTCTATTTCCATTTTCATGCAGTCTTCGGTAGATATTAATTGTCCTAAGTAAACATATTCATGTTACATATATTCTATTTGCTCTTTATTTACTATTATGGTATCTTTTTGTGCAGAGTTTGACATAATTTTTGTTTTGGATAAATTAATTGTTAGAACTGCCTTTTCAATTTCGTCGGCTAGTTGTTGCAGCATTGATTCCAATGTTTTTGGGCTCTCAGAGAAAATTATTAAGTCGTCTGCAAAACGTAAATGGCTCAGATTTTCGCCATTGATATTTAGTCCTTTATAGACTTCTAAATATTATTTCTAATACGGCTGAGAATAATTTAGGTGAGATGGGATCTCCTTGGCGTACGCCTCTCTTGATAGGAAATTCTTCGCCTATAGTTTTTAACTTAACTTGAGCTGTACTGTTGGTGTATATCATTTTGGAGTATTCATATGTATTTTGTTTGTACGCCCTGAGTTTGTAGTGCATTCCATATAAACTCGTGTTCTAGTGTGTAGAATGCTTTGTTAAAATCAACAAACCCTAAATAGTAAGTTTTGTTATATTCTTTATATTTTTGCAATGTTTGTCTCAAGGCGTGGATATGGTCTATGGTGGAAAATTTTCGACGAAATCCAGCTTGCTCTTTGGGCTGATTTTCTTCGAGAGTGTTAGTAATTCTTGATAATATATTTTTTTAAATACCTTATAAACATTAGACATTAAGCTAATTGGCCTGTAATTTGATATATCTCCTTTGTCACCCCTTTTATGCAATTCTCGGGAATCTTTTCTGTTTTAATAATTTCGTTAAATATATTTGTAAGCTTCGTAGCAATTACTGGTAATGTTATTTGTAGTAGTTCATTTGTAACGAGATCTGATCTAGGAGCTGTGTCGTTCTTCTGTGTACTAATTGCTTTTATAGTTTCTTCTTTTAGTATTTCAGGTACTTCCTCTCCATAATTTGATGCAACATATTCTTTTACATCTTGTCCCATCTTTTGGCTTTGGTATAGACTTCGGAAAAAATCTGTAGCAGCTTTTACTATCTCCGATCTCTTCCCTGTACTTTTTCCGTCTTTCTTATTCATTTTTGATATCCAATCCTTATTTATTTCTTTTAGTGCCTTTTGTATTGCTCCTGTTTTTTTTATATAATTCTTCACTGTATTAGTTTCACATTTTGTTTTTCTCTCTGTCCGTAGTTTATTAATCATTTTACTAATTACCGATGTTTTTGACGGTTTTTTTTTGTTTTGATATCTTGTAGTAGTTCTTTACGTTTCTGCAGCAGTTGTTTGCTTTTAAATGAGATTCTTTCTTGCTGTTTGTATTTGTTTTTCTAGTTACAATTTTAGTTAGTGTAGTAATTTGTTGTATTTTTCTTATACTGGTAAATGTTCTTTACTGTCTAATGATGTTTGAAGACTTTTTAGCAGTAATTCTGTGTCGCCAGAGTATTGAACAACTGCATATTTATTATTGAACTGTCTTGTTTTCTTGGGGCGTGTTCCTGCCATTGTAGACCGTACCATTCTATGGTCAGTATTAAAATTTAAAAAAAGTATGACCGACATATCTTTATAAGCTTTTCTATTATTGGACATAATAAAGATTAGGTGAGATCCATGTCCATTTATTTGTTATTTTATTTATAAAAGCTGTTTAGAATACTTAATCTGTTTTCTAGTGAAAAGTTTACCAACCTTGTACCATTCTTGCTTCTAGTGCCACAACCGTGTCCTCCTATGGTACATTACCTTCGCTATTATTTTGTATTCCGATTTGGCCATTAAAGTCTTATTTTATGTGTACCCATCACTATCACATTTTTATGTGTCGTTTCGATGGTGTTCTGGAGCACTTCATAGAATTTTTCAGTTTTTTATTAAGTCTTCCTTTTTGTTTCATTCCGTTGGAGAATACGCCTGGATAATTAACCATTCTTCTTAGTTTAGTTTTATCTTAATAATTGCGATCCGTTCAGAAATTCCCCTTAGTTCTATTATGTTGCTTACTAAATTCCTTTTGATCATAAATCCGACTCCATAATGTCCTGGGGTCTCTCCTTTATAGTGTAGTATATATTTTCTATGATCTTTAATTTGTTCCCCAAATCATCTTATTTCACTTATCCCTATAATATCCCATTTTATTTCTTCTAATTCTATTTCTAATTCTTATAGTATTTCGGTTCTAAGAGATCGACAGTTTATAGTTGCTATATGCATATCAATAATTGTTTTCTTTCGACTGTTGGCACTATTTTTAACCTTAAGAGGGTCGTCGTCATTTTCTCCCACGTGGACCAGTCAGCTTGGGGGATTTTTATTTTAGTAAGTTTTAAATATTGTAAGAAATGTATTTTAATTGTGTGTCCTCTCTGCTGTCTCTTCGTATGGCTGCTGTGGGAAATTTCTTTTTAGAAATAAGCAATACCTTTGTGTCGTCTTTCTTTGTAAATTCTGATGTTATATTTTTTTCTTGTGTGCAATATTTTTTTTTAATAAATTAAATAAAATTATTAGGTATATCCAAATTAAAAACAATTTTTGTTTTAAAAACAGGCTCCACTCGAAACTAAACGTAAAATCCATTCCTCGTTTTAAGGGTGAATAAAGAAATAATCGCATTTTATTACATTTCGATCCTACTGACTTGTTTCGTGATCCTACTACAGGCCCCACAGTCGAGCCGATCGTTTCAGTTAGAACCGACGTCAGTTCGGCCTAAACGAATTCGAGCACATATACGGAAAAAAATCGCATCCGACCGAACTGACGTTATTTCGGTCTGAACGGATTCTAACACACACACACACACAAATATTGCATCAGATCGTTCTGGTTTGCCGCGAGCTACGTTCGTGTTTATTTTTTTTTCTTTATTTTAAAGCTTGTGTCGACATCGACAATGCCAGCCATGTTTATTAATCGTAAGCTCACTACGCTTGTACACGATACACGCCCGCATGGCCGCGGCTTTCAGTAATAGTACTTATCATCTATGGGCCGCGGCTCTGGCGAGAACTGAAGTGATTTGTCACACATGAATCCGTTCAGTCCAGAATTCCTAAGTTTAGTAGCTTTTTTATAGTTATCAGTACTCTTTTAGTAGTTTTAGTAGAAAACGACGCGAGTTTAGTAGTTTCGCAAAAACAGAGTTGGCAACACTGGAACGAATCGCTTCAGTTCATACGGCCGACTGATGTGATCTCGAAATTGCACACATACACAGACGATACGATTTTGCATCCGTTCAGGCCGAACTGAAGGAAAACCGGACCATGTATGAGGCCCTTAATAGTTCTACACATACTATCGCTTATACAATGCTGTAGGTATATATTATGACACAGAGGGTGAAATATCATTTGGTATCTTTCTATTTAACGCAATAATTTTCAGTGATAAAAGAGATAGCAATAGTTTTAATGTTCCTCGTTTTAGAAACATGTGACCATGGAGAATAGAGGTAAGGAGTACCATTTCCATACATGAAAAGTATCCGTAAAATAGCGTTAAATAGGGGGCGCTACAGACGCAAGGGTGTAAAGCGGCAAAATTTAAACGAATAATTCAATCTTGGGATCTTCTTCGGTTTTATATATAAAAATATTTTCGACTATACGAGTAATTAGAATATTTATGATTTACTGAATTAACTACTAAAAACTAGTCATAGTCATCAAAAATTCTAACTTCATAGCACACACCCTTGCCACTCTAGCGCCATTATGGCCAGTTTTGGAACTATTATTTAATTTCTTTTGTCGGACACTTTTTAGCTTTTCTCTTAGAGAGATGGTACTCCTTACCTCTATTCTCCATGCATGTGACTTTGAAACTGTCACGATTAACAAATTGTGGCACGGTCCGCCATTTTCAGCTCACTTTTTGTGGTAGGTCTCCTGTCAAAAGGTTGTATTATTTTTGTTTAGATATGAATTTCCAGGAGACGAAAAGAAGTAATCCTTTAAAATTTTACTTGAATGTTGTAAAAGTGATAAATAACATGCCCAAATGTTATATATCAAGTTGAGATGCATTAAAGAGTGAAAATCAACCTCAATTGTCTTTACACAGGTTATTAGCCGGTTTTAAGTAACAATATAAATATTTCATGAAATAATTGAAACGCAATTAGATATTTTCATATATTTATATGTATATCCACGTATATTTCATTTTAACAGTCCTTTAAATCGCATTTTATGTCATTAGATTTATTTACGTAATTGAAAATTGTTGTACCGTTTGTAATAGTTATCGCTAAAGATATAAATTACATTACATTGGCGTGATGTCATGTAATCTTTGAAGACAAAAGGCATTCTGAATGTGTTTTATGTGGTTTTAAAATAAGATAACAGCTTTTAATAATTATTTGACAATGATAATAAATAATACTTGGTTTTTATAGGTTTCCGAAAAGTGATACAATAAGAGAATTATGGTTGAAAGCTGGAGAAGAAAATATTAATCCTCGTCAAGAGAATCGCAAGACAATTTTTGAACCAACTAATTTCATTTAGAAATGAGTAGTAAGCTTATTCATTTGAATAAAGATAAGTGGACACTGGTCATATTTCTGTTTTATATTTCTATTCCATGATTCCACCTTAGATAGTTCAAAAAGTTTTTAGTTCCATCTGTTTACGTCACCAGGACTTATTTGCCAAGCTCTAAAAATATAATTTTCACCAAAAAAAGCATCTTGTCATGAGGTATAAGATTAGGTTACGATGGGACTGACTTACGCTGTGTTATAAATTAAATTTAATATTTGAATAAATTATTAATAAAAAACATCATTTCATTTCTTAAACCAATTTATACAGTTGGGTCAGCTCATATACAAATAAAGTACCTGGATAACCGAGTTTTGTTCGGAGTAAAAAATAAAAAGAATCACTTAAATATTTATCTGGCCGGGATTCGAACCCACCACATTCTGAATTTCCGAACAAAAACGCATACAAAGCTGCCAATGTGACTGACATAACAGTGTCGAAATTTTTGATATATTGATAAAAAAATATATGGCTTAAAATATATCCTATCTTGTCCCTGGAAACCACGCATATTTAAGTGAGTAATACTAGCTAGATCGATTTTTCTCCTCCAAAACTCCCGGCATTCTAAATTTCATGGTAAAACTTCTAGCCCTTTTTGAGTTACCGATTATATATATATACAAGATTGTCTCGTTTAAAGTATTAGATAAGATAATATATAACCAATATACCTACACTAAAATTATATTATAACCTCTGGGTCTATTAACTAATAAAAACATAAGCGTGTTGAGTTCAATAAAGAAATGGTACTTCCTCTGCTATGGTTAATAAAGGTAACTCTCCCATGATTAATAAAGGTACCTACTACAAATTTTTTTTGACGTGATAACGTCTTATAAATCGATGGAGCCGGCTGGACGCACGAAAAAACATGACGTCATGCGTTACCTGTTACCCGTTATCGTTACCAAGTACTTTACCTCATTATTATTATTGTTGTTGTTGTTGACGTTGTCACGTTCAACTATCGTCAGTAAACCGACTTTACAGACAACCGGTTTTTTTTTTAAAAGTGGTCCAGCTGTTTTAGAATGATCGATTAACAAACAATAAAACTTTCCTCAGCATCGAAAACTTTTTTGAATGTCAGTTAAAAGAAACTTGCCATTCACAAAAGTAGTTAAATTTACAATGTCATTACTAAAATAAGTTTTTTATTTACGTATACTTAATAAAGTTATTGTAAAACTTACAAAAATTATAAATATCGATACTGTTCTATACACTTAATCCAACTCTAGTACGGCAGCCATTTTATGTTCACAATCAGCTGATAAATAGGACACGTTTTGTCATAGCTAGGGCAAGTCTTGTTCATTGACACTAGGCAAAATCCCTATTTCCCGCCTTTTTAATTGACACTGGCAAATGATTTCAAGCCGAACGCCATCTATATAAATAAAAAAAAATTAATGTCAAATGTGTCATCTGTCAACGTCGTTTTATTTTTGACAATTCGTGACTCGCCGGAGTTCACGTTGGTCGTGTTTTTCGTCGCAAGTTGCTGGTGATGTGAAAGTGTTACGATATTATTATAATTTCTGCAATATTTAATAATATCTATGAACTCGGGCACTAAAAACTTTGAGTAACAGTAAACTTTCTAAAAATTGTGGTAAATCACAGTCAAAATGTGTTGTGATGAAACTGTGTAAAATTTAACAATTTCAACTGGAACGTTTCGAATTCTGGGAAATTTTGATTTTGTCATCTTGAGATCGGTGAGTAATACTTATATTAAGTACCTACCTGGCGATGTAATTGTGTGACAAAATAAAAGTAGATTGTAATGATAATACTATTAGATTTACTAGAAATCGCAAATTTAAACTTTCACTAGAAAACGCCGGCTACTGCCATTGATTTTTTTATCGACATCAGCTGATATGAACTTCCCAACCCCCTAAATTGATTTCAATATTAAATATAATTATTAATAACAAGGTAACTTAGAGGAGCTGTTTTACTGTATCGAAAATCTAGTTTTATTAACGCTGCCATCTATTTAATTATGTCTTTTTTTTATAGTAGTATGAAATACTATGAAACCATAATATGAAACCATAGTACCAACCAACATAGTATGAAACCATAATTTTTTCTTAGATAATGACTTTTAAAGAAATACTTAGTTTCTGTCTGTGTTTCTATATCTTCTGGCAATGAATGGCTGAACGAATTTCAATAGGACTTTACTGTAGGTAGGTGTTGTTTATAATATCTTTTCAGATCTTAGGCTGCTTTTATTTAGGGTTGAGTTAAAAAAATGGATTTGATGATTTTCCACAAGGATTTTTGATGAAAAAGAATATTTGGATTACATTATTGTACAAGTTTTTGTTATTGTATAAGTATCTGCCTGCTTACTTGTTTTAGTAAAAGTTTCAAATAATAATTGGAATGATATATTTGGTTGTTTCAGTATGAATTACGGAACACCAAAATACATTTGAAAAAGATGTTAACAATAATTAAGTAACATGTTATGTTGGCCTTTTACTCAACAAATACAAAAGTGCAAACAGAATGTACACAACATGAATAAACTTTTTAATAGGGATGTTGCCTAGTGTCGAATATTACATTTTTACAAATTATGATGTCACAATCTACTACCACCATACACTGTTTAATGACAAATGCATTGATATCACGATATAGTATATCGTGACATCACAGGCTGATATATCTTTCTCTTTCTTATTGTAAATTAAAATTGTTTGCATCTTAGTAATTTTTTATGGATTTATAAAAATGGGTTTTAGTATCTAGTAGTAGTAGTATATTTGTAGTCTATAAATAGATGAAAAATATTTTTTAGTAGTCAACATGTCTATTGTATTTAATTCAATTACTTAATGTTATCTAGTCTGTAGCTGTAGGTCTTGATTGGAAACATACAATATTACATACTGTAGTCTCTTGGTATGCGTACATAGAGAAACTAAGTACATTGCAATTTTTTTGCATGGACATACTAGGTTCAGCACAACGGAGGGGTTGTGATCAGGGCTGCCTCTTCTTACTTTCCATACAAGACGTGTAATAACTTTGTAACTTTAAATATTTAAATAATAATTCAAGCACCAACCAAGGTAAAATAATTTATCAAATATCTATACAACACTAGCATATGCCTGCAATGGACTGAAATTTCAATAATTAACAAAGCTTATTCCCGCCAAGTATGAATGATACAAAAAAGAAAGACAATAATAATTTTGATTGTTGCATTACAAAGTATGTAAATGCAAAAATTAATTAAATATTTTTATAGCAAAGAAAGTATATTTTGGAATACATTTTTTTTGCATCCACAACAGTGTTACATTCTCTTGTTTAAAATTTTACTTAGTTAAATTGCAGAAAGTTGCTAAACAAAAATTGTGTGGATGCACTATTTAAATAGTTCATGAAACTTTCTGAATGTCTACAGTCTACCATCGTTTTTCTAAGGTTGTGATAGACGATGAATGGAAAACAAAAATTCCCGAGAGACGCTAACGTAGTTGAAATGCATACGCCATTCGCATCAACCTTTGTCTAAATGAATAGAAAACAGTAAGCAAGAACAATTGGCAGCAACGTATTTGTGACATTATCGAATGTGAATTGTATGAAAAACATGACATCGCCTATACATATTTAACTCGATAATCTTACGAATACGTTGTCGTCTCGTTCGTGCCACCCCACTCAGTGTCGACAACCCTAGGTCTGTCCGGTAATTAGTTCGTTAATCGCGCCAGCACAGTTGATGCAACTGCTTTCCGAGAAGGCGATCACCGGAGCTCGCGGCACTGGGCAGCGGCAAATTGCTGTCAGATATGTGTGCCGCCTGTCGGTAATTGCAAAAATCACTAGTCAAGAACAAGCTTGTACTACTTGTATTACAACTTCAACAGCGCCGACGACCGCCGCCATTTTTAGGGTTCCGTTGTACTCGAGGAACCCTTATAGTTTCGCTCTGTCGTTCGGTCTGTATGTCTGTCTGTTCTAACTTCTGTAATTATGCATATTAAATTAAAATGTATGAAATTTGGTATAGTTATAGATTGTGTATAGATCTCGGTTTTGGCATCATAAAATAATATAATTTTATATTTTAGGGGTCAGATACATGTGAAGTTGGAATGAATATTTTTTTTCATTCCATCCCATCATATGGGTATCTCGAATAGGTATTTTTTAAATGAAGGCAAGGTTAGGACAATAGACATGACTTTTTTATAATGTAAACCATTTTCGTGTAATCGACCTCCAAAGTGGTTTACAAGTTGGTCCCCAGGCATTTCTAAACTATGAGATTTAGAAATTTGCTAAAAAAACATTTTCTCTATTAAAAACAAAATAGTTTTATATGTTATTGAGTCCTATTAAAAGTTTTTGCTATACCGAGGGCCGCAGTTTGACGAGCACTGATTTAGTGGCACTCGGATAATACGCGCGTCATACCGGTAAGTCCAAACTGAGAAGAGGCTAGTTTTTTTTATTTGACTTCGCACAACCTCAGTACTTAATTACGACGAGTTTATAAAATAATAACGCCGCATGTTGTTCATATTTATGAAGCACTCAGCTCAGCTAAATGCACATTTAAATGCTAATAAATGAATATGCTAGGCAGCTAGATAATTCTTAGAAATGTGTAAAATCATACACACTTGATTAAAATTACGTATAAGGTTTAATGGTTTTAATCATTTGCATCCTGTGAAGTTTTATATAAAACCCGATTGCCAGTACGTAGTTTATGTTACTGTGTGTACCTACCATAAAAATCAGTATAATTCTAGACATTTAGGTGAAAGAAAAATGAAAATAGTAGGTCTAACGTGTAAACTGAGCTCGACTTTCGGGCGATAATTCGTACTTGCTGTATATATACTAGATATATTATACAAAACATATTAAATATCCTACTTCATTAGAAAATTTAAATAAATGGGCTAATAAACAAAATTAAAAGTAATTTTTCCCCGAATTGACCAGCAGTGAACGAGACGGACGATGTATTATAGCTTAGAACACTCGATCATCTCAGCTTTCAAGGAAAAAAATTTATTAAAATCGTTCATTCGTTTGGAAGCTACGATGCCACAGACATACACTTCAAACTTATAACAACACGTAAGTCCTTTTTGTGTCGGGTTAAAGAGACAGTTCGTCTAACGCTAAATCTTATACTTAAAACGAGTCAATCTTGTATATATATAATCGGTTTTTCGAAATCGGCTGCAAGTCTTACCATGAAATTTAGTATGCAGGGTGTTTTCGGAGAGAAAAATCGTTTCGTGTAATCGACCTCCAAAGTGGTCTAGGTCTTATCCCTAGACACTGCGCATTTTAAGCGATAATATATGTTTTTTCTTTCATCGTACAACAATATAGCTATAATTTCAACTCGATTATGTCAGTCCATTGGCAGTTAGGCATGTAAGTATAATTTTGGGTTTGTTCTAAAATTCAGTTCGAATTCCGGTCAGAATATAAATTATATATTTATTTGATTTATCAGAACTCCGAGCTAAGCTCGGATACCCAGGTACATATATATCAGAAGTTAAATTAAGAGCTCGTCTATCGTTTTATACCACATAGTAAAATAGACCTACATCCGACATCGGCATAGTCTTCTACTCATATTGAACGCTTTAAACCAGTTATTGTAAAAACGTTGACTCATCCCTCGGACTTTCTAACGCTAGAATTATTAATTTTAACGTGAAACGTTTCAGTCAGCAAATAGGTTAATAGTAAATCCATTCGAACTGGTTTCTGTGAAATTTTAACGTGCTCGGCTTTAAGAGCAAACAGTTTCCTTTAAAATGTTCCAAGGCCACTTGCTTTGACCTGGGTTAAAGTTAACCCTGGATTAAATATCATGTTATCTCTCTTATATTTTAACCCAGGGTTAACTTTAACCCACGTTTCAAATAACTATGTTTAGTAGATATACCTAGGCACAAATAGCTACGGATTAAAAAAAAAATTCCTACTCTTCGTAGGAAGAAGCTATTGTTTTTTTTTATTTGTTAGCTCTAGCGAAGTTCTAGCCAACACTATTAACATGCTGTTCATTTATACTAATTCAATAAAAGTAGAAATGTAAGTAAGTTAATTATGAGAATTGGGCTTCGGATCTAATGTAAGGAATTCAAAAGTTTTAGTTAAATAGTTTTTTAAATCCTTCTCTTGTCTTACAAGCAACTCTACAGACAAAACCGTGTTGCTAATGGCACTCGGCAATCTTCGTTTTATTTTTCGATGGAAATGACAGACGACGTATGAAAATCGACGACTGACGAAAGACATTGATATCGTGGTCGTATTGTACAATTATATTGATAGTTGCTGCGTATGGCGAAATGGCATTACAAAACTTTCTTCATGCTGACCCTTCACCATAATATCATTTACGTTTATAATGTTAATTGTATGAAACAAAACACACATTGAGCACTAACATCTATTTATAGCGTGCTCTATGTAATTTAAATGAAATTGGAAGCCTATTAGCGAGAAAGCATCGGATTCAGGTATTGCGATGTCAGACATTCTGTTCCAGCTCATGTATAGGCGGACGAATTTGCAAAATTTCGTTAAGTTGCTCGCGCAGCCAAGAGGTGCTGTCAAAATCAAAAATAAAAAAGTTTTATTTTCATATAGGTTATTAGATAACTCTCACGGAATTGTCCCTACGTGATGCCTCCCACCGCTTCGGGGACCAACCCGGCGAGAAAAACCGGCGTAAGAAACTCGCAACCTGCCGAGTAGAGTTTATAATACTTAGGTACTAATTACTATTTACTTATGAATTAAGCTACATCTCAAGGGAAAATAGTTCATTTTTCGGTTAAAGTTCTATAAACAAGTAAACCTAACCTAGGTTTTAAATAATTTAATTATATTGTCACTGGCATCTTTAAAACGGACCTCTACCTGTAAAGACAACGCGCGCTATAAAACCTTTACGAGTCAAGTGACAATGACTTTGCTGACTGTACCTACATATTGTGTCATGTGTGTAATGTCATTTAGGTATTCAGCTATCCATTTCATAAACCGATAACCTAATCAAGAGCATGTCTGGAGTCAGGACATGTCTAAGTAGGGTTCCGTAACTATCGACGCGCAATTGGTTTTATTTTAAATTACTTCAAAAGTTATTGTCCGATTTAACTGAAAATAAATTTCATAAAGAGTTTTTAGCCTTAAGCCTGATGATATATTAGGACGATTTTTTTACAAAGTCAATGAGACTGTAAAAAATTCATGCACGAAACCGATACCCAAGACTAGAATGAAAAAATGTTTTTATCCATACTTCACAACGTGTACGGTGAGCCACCCCTAAAATATAAAATTATTACTACTTTATGATGCCAAAACCGAAATCTATACATAATCTATAATTATAGAAAATTTACTCTGATTACAGACCGACGGACTGACAAACAGACGGACCGATAGAGCGAAACTATAAGGCTTTCTTGTAGTACCTACGGAACCCTAATAATAAGATTGCCCTTTTAATAAAGGATCGAATGGCGCAACCACATATTCTCAGAACTGCGAACCTATACTATTTAGGTTGATCACTAGCGTCCGTTTCGAAACTTGATTTTTTCTATATAACTAGGGATCCTGCTTTTTATACTGTTTTAGCTGCGTCTAGTTTGTTTCGACACGATTGCAATTTATTCGTTTTTAATCGAATGAAATTAAATGCAAATTGATTATAATTATGACGTCAGTTTCTTATACTTGTCCGTGATTAGTTTTTATACTGTGGAATAGTTTATAGGATATAAATTTATGTCCTATAATGGTGAATGTTTTTTTTTCCTAATTGATAACTTATGTAGCCTTGGGCTTACCTCAGGCAATTCTTTTTGTAGTAGCCAATAGCGAATATTGGGCCAGGCCGAGTTTAACAGTTAACTCTGAGAATATTAAGTTATTATAAACTTTCGGGCGATTAAATATTTGAAGTTGCTAGTATTATATATAAATAAATTTTCTTTAAAGAAAAGCAAAATTTATTTGGTAAATAAAATTTAAACATAACTGGAAAAACAAAATCAACATTTACAAATAGGTGCTTACTCAGCGTAATGTGGCGAACATTAGTTCGCAACGCATATTTTCAATGAAAACCATATTACGTACCTATAATTAGGTACCTTAATGAGGTTATATAAATTACCGTAACTCGTAAGGAATAAGGATTACGTTAAGGATTTTCCCATTACGAATAAGGACAAGTAACATAGCAACTGATAATAGTAGAATAAAGCCTTCTATAGGTATTTAATGAATGTAGGTTTTCTATAATTCTATAATATATTATATAGATTATAGAGCGTCTTTGATATATATCAGAAACTATTAAACACTTACGGATTGTGTCGCGGTGCACTTTTCTTTTTCCGACGTTTCGGCTACTTTCCTGCAGCTGAGCAGCTTTCACAATGCGTAAGTGCTTAAAACAACTAACAATATTCGCGTAAACATAGGTAGGTAATAAATATAATACAAATCCTAAATATATGTATAGTATATAAAAGTATTAAATACACTTCCCGTTTTCTGGTACCTGTAACACAAGTTCCTCGGACACTTAGCACGGGGTCAGAGAGAGATGACGTGGTGTGAAGCGTCCATAGATATTATTATTAAGTATATCAAAAAGTACCAATTTGTCTTTTGTATCCTGCAGTTAGCTTCTTAGCTAACTAATAACACACAATCAAAATAACTGCGTCTACATACAGTAACGTAATAGTAGTCATTGAATAGCATCACGTGCATACATGGCAATGTTAAGTCAAAACATGAGCTATTCCAGGCATCGACCGTAGCTGTAGGTAAGAAGTGTCAGGTTATGTGGCCAGCTGGTTTGATGTTGCAATTTTTGTTTTAAATAATATATTTTACTAGCTTTTCCCCGCGTCTCCGCCCACGTAATTACAATATCCCTCTGGGACACTGTACTTTTTCGGGATAAAAAGTGGCCTGTTTGTTTTAATCCAGAGCCTAAACTACTGCCATACCATATTTCGTCGAAATCCATTCTGTAGTTTTTGCGTGAAAGAGTAGCAAACATCCATCCATACGTCCATCCATTCATCCCCACAAGCATTCACATTTGTAATAGTAGTAGGAAGTAGTAGGATTTATAATAGTTGTAGTATTCAGACATTATAATATTATGGTTTATATTAAACGTACTTTTTTAGAATGAGGTGCTAGTGGTCACTTTTGTCACAGAGAAACGTAGATTTATCCAAGCTCGATTTGAAACCACATAAAAAATTGGGTATTTTCGTACATGTAAAATGTATATTTTTTAAAAACATTCAGAAATAATTAGGTATTGCATCTCGATAAAAGTAAAAAGAATTAAAACTTTATGTGTATTTTTGTAATTAGATGCATTAATTCAATGTCACAAAAAGTTGGAATAATTTTACAATATTAGTTAGTATACTTACATCAAATACAAAAATTCAAAAATATTTACTATTGTGATTACGAACAAAAACGTATAAACAAAATATATATAGATATATATATATATATATATATATATATATATATATATTTAATTTTCTTAACTCCTACTAAATACTTAGCACTCTTCACACACCCCACCGGTGGACACGTAGGGTATATATCTCTATAGGTAATACATGGTTTTGGTTTTCTGTAAAATGTGCAAGTCTTCAATATAAATGAAGTTGCATCAGTGTTGCCATTGAGCTAGTAGGGCAGGGCTGCTCGCGATGTAATGGCATAATAACCATAATTCTTAGCCAAGGTGTACTTTTCTTGTGTATTGTTTACGTTTATTTATATTTCTAGGTAATAGTTGAATGAACTTGAATCTATATTTGTTTTATATTATAATGGCTACTAAGTACTGTGACATTCCTATTAGCCGTGTACGGAATACAGGTACTGTCGTAAATTACAACATTTACAAGTCGTAAGCTCCGATGATGAGATTATGCTCTGGTGAAACTCTATGCAACATTCGTTACCATTGAAAGTTTATTACTGTACAAAATTTGGTCAAAAAGCGAAAGATCAAGACTAAGAAAGTCTAAAGTACACTCGCGGAGCACGTAGAATTTCGTACTCGCGAATATATTGCTATCGCGTTTACACAGGTACGCGATAGGCGTCATAGCAATATATTCGTGCGCGAGTGAAATAGACAAGTAGCGATGAGTCAATGTACGAAATTCTACGTGCTCCGCGACCGCACTTTAATAACGCACCTTTGCTTATTATAGGACGTGTAGCCGAATTCTCAAACGCTTCTTACAGGCTATCTCTGTCTCTGCTTGCTTTAAATGACAAGGACAGCATGTGTGATGACGTGACTAAATACCATTTTAACATAAGAAGCGTTTAAATATTCGGCCATTAATAAACTTATTTGTAACTCAAAGCCGATGCGCGACGCTTAAGTGATACTTATCCTTCCAGGATGACCGAGGTACGATGTGGGTGCTACTGGCGTTAGGAGTTCTGGCGAACGCGTCCCGCGTTCTGTCCTCAGGCTACTGCTCCCAGAATACTTTCCCCACGAACACGTCATGGATGCAATTCACCAAAGAGCCGGTGCCCTTCGAGTACGGGTTCCAGAACAAATTCAAAAGCATACACTGCTGCGTCAAAGGATATAGGAGCATTGAATGGTGAGTGTTCGAAATGGTCGATATTAATTCTCTAGAGTTCTAGTCTGGATGGACCATACTCAAAAATTGCAGACGACTACAAATAGTGTATTAGTGGCTACTGGCTATACAATGCCGTAATTATGAGTACCTAGGCAGTAGGCACGCTGATCATACATTGAGTGTAGGTATATGTCGTAGGATAATTGGAAAATTTGGATCTCTGCGAAAATCCTAGGATTATTGAAAAGAGCCGGATTATTTGATTCCGAGATAAAGTTTTGCCATCTTCTTAACAATTTTCAGGAACTTCGTTAAAAATGCGACTGTACTAGGATAATAGCGAAAAATCTCTGACTCTTTATATCATGTCGTGCACGCTGACTAAAGTCATTGGCTGACTAAAGTCAATAGAACTATATATTTTTGATCAATCTTAATAGAAGTGCTCTGAACGCACTCTTAGCAACCGATCAGTACTCAAGTTTCCTATATTCGTATTTTTTTCGAATATCCTGAAAATTGCTAGGAAAATGGCGAAATTTTATATCAGAAATCTGAATAAAATAATCCGGCTCTTTGCAATAATCCTAGGATTTTCGCAAATATCCTAATTTTCCAATTATACTAAGGCATATAGAAGATATATAAAGGTTGACTCTATCATACAACATTCTGCTGAAACAATAATATAATTTAACACCACCTAATATTTTAATCATTTTCCTTGAACTAGATTATCACGGCAAACTCATAACGGTCATAGCGGAGGCAAACAGAAACTACCGTAACTTTTCTTGTTCAATGGTTACTTTTAGTTTCAATAGTAAACGTTTCTGACTGTATTAGACTCTACTATATAACTGCTCGCTATGAGGACCGCACTTGGGTTTTTATTACTTCCATTATATTTCCATATAAATTTACCTCGACATACTTGATTATAAAGTTGCTTCGAATACGCATTACACAACTTATCCTATACGTTTTATAGTAATCATGTGGCAAATTAGCTATGGTATGAAATGAATGCACATTCATTTATATTCAAATAGTTTATCGACGATACATTAATCGAGTCCCTACATACGAGTATGTCTAAACGTCAATAATTTTGTGAATAATTTTAATTCTTCTTTGTTAATATACTATTCGCTAATTATAAATCATTATCCATATATTTGCGCGAGAATTTTTCAATAACACTCATTTTTAAAATAACATGTATATTTTAAAAATAAGTGTTATTTAAAAATTACCCTAGTAACACGTGTTTATAAATTTTTATTTGAACTATCAGAATTATAAAGCTTTTATTTAGAGAATGACGATTGAAATAATATGCACCTACTTATAAACGAATTAATCTTTAGCTATTGTAAGTACACTCTTCTATGAATTCTATTTTAGTTGACACAAATGCGAATCGCGCCTGAGTCAAGCCTCGTTCTCAGAAGACTGCATCGCTGAATTTATGGTACAGCCTCCTACGCGTTTCGGCCAATTGTGTCACGTGAAGAAATGCCGCACTGCACCGGCATTATGCCTATTTTAATCTGTTCCAGGGTAAAACACTGATTAATATACATCATGTGAGTTCAATTTTGATCATAAAATTTATAGGAAAAGTAACGGTATAAATGGTATTTGCGACCATGTCTTTAGTAAAGTGCAGTGCAGTAAAACAGGTGCAAAATAAACTTGCAGGGGTAGATTTTATTTAAAATGCAAAATAAAAATTTATAGATAAATAGCCGCAAAACGACCTCAAATGTTTTCCATAAAATGTTATAAATTTATTAATTACTTACTGTGATTTATTGTTACTTACTTACTGTGATTAATTATTATTCATTACTGCGATTAGCATTTGGTTCTTTTAGACGATACCTTTGCAGTCGGCATACATAATTTTATTTATTAGGATTAATACTAATTTAATAGTAGTATTCTTATTTAGTAATCCTATTATTCATATTCTGAGAACAACAGAAATTATCGAGTCTTTGTTCATGATATAAGTGCAGGCGAAGGTCGCTAGGCGCGCCTTAATAACGACTTAAAAGCTAGATATAGGTATATGGAGAATAGACAGAAGTTAGAAGGGGCTGGTAGGATATTAGCATTTACTTCTTGACGAACTATAAAGAGTAGGATTCTACTCAGTAGACAAAAACATATTATATTAATAGAAGAAGAGCTAACAACAAAAGGAGGAAATGTTCGGTGACCAACATAATATTATGATCTCACTATACTGTCTTGAATGGAAAATATTAGAACCGGTAACAATAAGAGTAGATGATTGTATTATAATCAGACATTAAGTTTACCTACCTAACTTCTGAGAAAAATCTTTAAAATAATTTGCTTAGGTCGTGATTATAAAATATCCAATCACAAGTGATTGGAATAATAATGTTATTAGAATAGGAGGTTGGCTGACAAAGGGATACAGAGTAGGGACACATTAATAACAAGCTTCCAGCAATAGCTCTGACTCAATTTTCACAAGGTGAACAGTTTATAACGTTAAAGTAATTTTATCACATTTATTTTATTGCAAAGCCTCTGAGTTAATCGGCTATAAAAGTCTGTTTAAGCATTCGAAGGAATTGGACACATAATGTAGTCGCTACCAATTATTTATTTACCTTATCAGCAACAAGCCACAAGGAAAGTGAGTCATAGATACATTATATTCCAGCTTATGTCATTGTATAATTATTTCATAGATTTCATATCAAATTATAACACATGGTGCAATTTGTTATACCTAATTTGATATCAAGACATCATGTCCGTGCTTGCTTAAAATGTAAATTTTAAAATTAATTTATATAGTGTCAAAATATGTCTTAAAGATTTTAAGAGAAGTCGACATTTCTTGGCAGCCATATTTTACTGTCTACTTTTGGCTAAAACGAACTAATTTTGACATTTAAATGTTTTTTAGCGGCGCTATTCACCATTCCCATTCGACTCGGATCCAATAAATTTACCGCGCGGGAACCTGTAAACGCCCTTATAAAAAAATATATATAAACTGACTTCCAAAGTTAAAGCAATAACATTCTTACAAATCACTAATAAGTATGAAATAATTCTTATTGTCGAAATAGTTCCCCTTTTAAATTCTGCTAAAATTTATTTATTTCTCTACTCAATCTACTTATTTTTTAAGTCGGTACCAGCCAATTTGAACGTGAGTTCTTGTTTCTATATATAAGAAGGGAGTTGTATTAAAATTAATGTTTTTTTTATTAAAGGATTGAAATACAATTTTTTGGGCTGGGATGTTATTGCTTTTACTTTGGAAGTCGGTTTATATTATTTTTTTCTTGTTAGTGATATTTTAATATTATTAGCTAGTACCAGGGAGACCGAGCTTTGTTAGGACGATAAAATATTTAAAAATAAATAAAAAATATAAGAGAAAAGAAATAAAAAGAATCACAAAAAAAATTATCTGTCCGGGTCTCGAACCCGAGACCAATTCGTAAACAACGCACAAATTACCCTTCTACCATCCAGCTGAAGCTACATTTTATCGCGGCTAAATGTACGGTTCCTGCGGGATTTCCTTTTGCGCGCACGAAGTCGCGAGCAACGTCTAGTATAATATAATCAATCATCGTCAGTGTTTTCAACGTCGATTTTAAGAACTTATGCACAAAATACCTCCATGAAGTTAGTTGAAGCAAGAGATTACAACAGATTAGATACCACACATTAAAAAATGAAATCTTGAGTCAAAAGTTCCCAATGTCGAATCGGTCGGCGCCGTGTCTCAGATTAGTTCGTAGTTAGTGATTATCTTCTATGTTAAAAAAAATCCCTTTTCCCTTAGTCATTTAGTACATGAATTGCTGGAACAATTTTCATAAATCTTTTTGTGGTGTTGTGTTGACAGGAAAAGTTGCGCGGAAATTAAAAGTGTGTAAGTAAACTTAAAAATTATTAACTTTTCTAATAAGAGTTTCCTTGATTCCTCATGGATCCCATCATCATTGTTGTTAGGGTATACCCTGTCACAACATTTCACTTTTTGGTAGCTGTGAATGTGCAAAGAAATCGATATCGGTGTAAAAGACTATGAGAAATACCTATATCAACATAAAATCTTGACGTATGGTGGGATGATGGTGGTGGTGATGATGATTTTTTAATAGTGAGATATGCTTACATATCATATTAAACAATGCTGAAATTCCCAAACGTGTATCTATAAAGACTAAGGAGTTATGTTCAGTCCTTTTGGATCCAGGGTATACCTTGGTATATTTCACTCTTTGGTAGCTGTGAATGTTTAAAGAAATCGATATCGGTATAATATACTATATCAACATAATATCATGATGTATGGCGTGATGATAGTGGTGGTGATGA
Organism: Phengaris alcon alcon; assembly: GCA_037179445.1. NCBI lineage: Eukaryota > Metazoa > Arthropoda > Insecta > Lepidoptera > Lycaenidae > Phengaris > Phengaris alcon. The sequence continues at coordinate 299,736 of JAYRCH010000257.1, forward strand.
TGATTATTTAATAGGGATATAATATGCTTGCATTTTTATAAACAATGCTGAAATTTCCAAACGTGTATATTCAAAGACTGAGGAGTGCCTTTCAGTGCTTTTGGATCCAGGGTATACCTTGGCACAACATTTCACTTTTTGGTAGCATATGCTCGAGTTATTTAAAAAAAAGTCAAAATTACTATAGGTGTCCCTATTGAGGATTTCTCTCGATCCCATCATGGATCCCATCACGAGGTCTACCATTTGTTGACAATGGGACCAACTTGGAAGTCTACCCTTTAGTATAAAAAAATAATTTCGAAAATCGGTATACAAACGGAAGAGTAATCGCGTAACATACATATACAAAAACAAACAAACCTACGAATTGATAACCTCCTCCTCCTGTGTTTTCGAAGTCTGTTGAAAATATGAACTATTTTGCTGCGATCGGTATTAATGTTTCTATAATCTGTCATTTAGTATTTGCTTCCGTAGAGTAGAACCACGCCCGCCGAAGTTGGTAATATCTACTTATTATTGATCATATTATTATACTTCATACGTCATCACTAGCATATAATACTAGTACGCATAGCATGACCACCATAGAAATGCGTTTTGTCTACACAAGAACATACATACTGACAGTTAATATGAACAAGATGACAACTTTAATTTATCAATTGGTCATTTTGTCTATTCTTCCGTAGAAAGAAAGAACTCCTATGGCGGATATGCTACACGTGCAGCTGATTACTAGTTAATAATAAATATGTGATGTAGCTACGAAAGGTCATTTTTTAAAAGATCTGATACTTCGCAGTTTTGCAATAAATTATTTTAGTTCAAGCCTACACCCTTTTCTTTAGGATGTGGTTTTATTTCGTTTGTTTTCTTTGTTAACCGACTTATTGTGCTTGTAACATTTTACACTTGTGCAAATAAAAAATTCTGCGTAGCAAAATAAAAATAAATGGCTGAAGTACATATCTCAGCGAAATAGCTCATGACCGATAAAATATTCCGAGTAATGTTGATTTATCCTTGAATTACTTGGAAATTTGGTTTATTTGCTTATTTTTATCTCCCGTAATATACATCTGCTTATTTTTCGGTAGCTTTATTTGATTGATTAATAATGTTTCACAAGGATAAGGTTTGTGACCAACCGTGAAAATCATATTATGTTTTTCTGTAAATAAATTATTGCCTATATCGCACACATAATGTTGCTTTGACACTAAACAGTAGATGCTGATGTTTATCTCTATTCTATTTTTGTACACGCTACAAAGTATAATCACAATTTGCGAATCTTTGCGTGGGGTTTCCTCGTCACAAAAGGAACGTAATAAACAGTATTGAATTGCTTACGCACATGTTCGTTTGCCGGCACAATTTCGCGGAACTGCTATTGCTATTAATTTTTACTGCAAGCTGCAGCTTATCCGATTTTGAATCTAATCTTGTAACCAGTTTTAGATAGATAAAAGTTTATCTGATTAATATTATTCATTATTACACATGCATTGGCTGCTTTTCAACTTTCCGGCTCGGCACCGGCAACCAACCGGCTACCGGGGCCGGGGAGACACATGTCACCGGCCGGCCCATGACAATGAGACAACATGAAAAGAAATTTTCATGTTGTCTCGTAGAGCTTAGACCCACAGAAGCGATGTCGTCAATGACACGACAACGCCGAGGCTGGGACAAGTTTTACTTTTTTTTTTATTTAGTTTTATTACTCTACTCTTACTTTCGTGTCATATATCTTTCGTATCTTATTATGTATCCGTTAGATCTTTCGACGCTGCTCTTTGTCTCAATTTTTATGTTTACAAAATTTACATTTAAATCTCGGCAAACATTTTTGCACACCGATGTTTTTGGGTAATTAAATCTTAATTCCAGCAATTTGTATTACGTTCTCGGTAATAAAATATTAGTGTAGCTCCGAATTAAAGTACGCGCAGGTTTCCACGAAATTTTGAGTATAATGTGTTAAGAATTTTACACACCGCCGAATATCCGCAAGATGTTCTTGTCTAAATAATCATGGAGATTTCAGTGTAAACAAAAGCATATTACGCACGTCGGTGGGGTTAACGTTTTAGAAAAAATTAGATATAATTTTTTTTTTTCACTCTATTAGATCCTCCTACCACTCCTCCACTCTATTAGTCTTTAATTTTTTAAACTCTAATTGGAATGGCATACTGATTATTTCTTCTGCTAATCCTGCAGAAAATTTATGCTATGTTAAATGTTTGACCTTTGGCGTTAAACCCTTTTTTCTAATCGTCAAAATTATCTTTAAAATAAATCTGATGCTTCATAAAAGCCCTCCCAAGATCCAAAACTTTGTGTTCTATTTCTATTAGTCTGCTTTTGACATACAGGAAGTATGTCAGACGCAGACAAAGTTACATGTGTCGGAATTCATTATTGATATTTTCTGCTTATGATATTATTTTCTTTCTGTATATAAGCTTTATACATAGATAATATTAGTTTTACATAGTTTGAATGAATTGTTTTTATTTGTTTAAAATCTGTTCTCTAGGTAATTTAATTTATTTTTGTGCTATTCTCATATAATTATCTGTTGGCCGTGGATAGGCTATCCGCAATGTTTCATAATTTATACTAATCTTGTTAAGAAAACCTTCATGATCGTTCTTCTAGATGTTGAAGACACTGGAAAAAAAGAAACCGAAGACTAAAAGAAGCCAGACGATTTTTTTCCAATCTCAAAACTCGTCGTTAATTTGACTCAGTTGAAGTCGCTATAAACGGCTAAATTATGTCCGTAATGATGTCCTGTAATTTCCGATAATTGAAACTAGTTTGCCGTTTACCGTTGTGTCGTTGTTCGGTTCACAAAGGGCTGTGTACCTGGCCGGTTGTATCTGCGAAGGTATCGCACGTCGCAAACCTGTATTGTGGCGGTTCCGGGAAGGTGCTTTGTTCAGCGCCGCTGCCCGCTCCCTCGCTCCTTCGGCCTGCATGTAGCCTACGCTGACGGTAGAATGCACGGACCCCATCGCGCCGCTCGATATGGTGACGTCACATTATGAAATAGTCATTAGTAGATATTTCATCCAAATGATCTTTTTGCCACTAATCGCCTCTGTCGTTTGCCATCGCGAAAGCCTTCGATTAAATGGAAAACAGTAGTTTGATTGCGTTTTTATGAAGTAACGTAAGTTTTCAATTTTCACGAATGTCATTCGCTGAAATTGAGTTACGATCGGTGTTCTATATTCTATATTCGGAGTTCGAGGAACCAGAACCTGCATATCGTTTTCAATGTTTTATACCATAATCCGTTTTAGATAGAGTTTGAAATTTTAAAACGTGTTTTGAAAACTATCATGCATTCGCAGAATGTTAGGTCAATTTGTTATTCCACGAAAAGTGCAAACCTATCGTGTACATATTTTTAAATAGAACGTCGCAGATTTTAGATGCGTGATCGGATTTTTATTTGCATACTTAGTAAGTAACGTCGTGTGGGAGACGGGAGCCATTGCACAAAACACAAAAGGCAAATATCCTTGATGGCTCGCGACGGCGGCACTGTACATGCTGGAAATAATAAGTGATAATATTTAATTTATGGATTCCGACAGATCGTTGATGTGTCAATAAAGGTGTTCGCAGGTCCACTTTAAATTCTATACTCACCTTAGACTGTAATATATATAAAATATCTACTGGCGTCCCACAGTTCCCGGCCACAAAAAACCGAACTCGTCTTGACATGTTAAAACGAGTCGATTTGTTGGACCGATTATTTTTAACGTTTTACAAGCGACCGCTTACAGGTAGGGTCGCTCTCCGATTGTTTCAACGATAAAAAAGGTTGTAACTTGTCATATAATATATCTTCATTATGGGTTACGGATCATTAACGGTTTGATGGTGATTGAATTAACATCGGTTTCGGTGTTATAGATAGTGAGTTTACTTTTCGAGTTTGCTGCAGAAAATTAAAACATTTTAAGTGATGAAAAATTTTAACAACTTTTTAGAAACGTTGCGCACTTAGAGAAATCAGTGACTTTAATTTTCTAATGTTCTCATAACCATCTTTATTAAAAACAAAAAAAAAAAATCTTTTCCGTCTTCAGTCTCAAGAATTAAAATATAGCAAGAATATTAGACTAGAAAAAAGTAATTTCAATAGCTAATAAGAAGAAAGTAAAATGACAAAAAAGACAACTGACATCAGCTGTAGCAAGTTTGAACTCAATGGATACTTGGATATGTACTACAATAAACCTTAAGTATCAAGTAAACAGCTGCAATATTCGTTTACCTGTTGACTTAACAGTAATTTTGTAATATGCAATCACAATTTACCATTGAAGTTTTTAGTTTTTGCCAGTTCTATTTCAATCTCTTGTTTTGTTTTTCACTTTTTATCTCTAATTACATAAAATACATGCATATTTTTAAATTTGGCTAGCAATAAAACATTCACCTACACTAATTATGGTAATTAAGGCTTATCTTAATTAATTTAATTCAAATAATGTAAAGTTCAAATAAATTTTGCAAGGTCGTTGCTATAAAAGCGATAATATTTCCTGGTTTATGAATAAATTGTCAGATGCCTTTAAATGGAATAGCGTACCTACCTAATCGGCGCAGACGGTAGGATACACGGCAGCTGGACGACGGATGTGCGAAAACCTTTTATTTTCATTCTCTTTAAAGGACCCAACCACCTGGCATAAGGAAATAATAATATAAGTTTTGTATTGTACTCGAAATAAAATTACATACATGTCAGCAACGGTATTTTGAGAGATAAAAGGAGAATAGAAAAAATCTAAATAGAAAGGATTTTAAAAACATTTTCGTTTTTTTTTTGCTGTTAATATATGTGGGTATCTAGTATCAACTATCTATTATGGATGATTATACTAGAAAATATTATATTTTCATAATTTGATAAATTTTTTAAATACTAGCTTCTGCTCACGGCTTCGCCCGCGTGGAATAGTGTTCTTGGAGAAAAAACTTCTTCAGCTAATAACTCTACTCACTGCAATATACTTCTGTATACTATATTGAAAATGTTTTTTAGGGTTTCGTACCCAATGGGTCAAAACGGGACCCACCCTATCACCTCGACGCGACGTGCGAGACCGCTTGATAATATTATATATTTTTGCGCGCTGGAGTATAAGTTTTACGATATCTTCTAAATATAAGATATTGATTCAAACTGTTTGGTTTAAAGGGCTACTATAATGTGTATAAAATGCTTAAAGTGAGTAACGTATTTAATTTGATAAGGATACTATATCCGTCTAAATCGCTCAGAAGATCAATCAGAAGTTAAATCCTTATGAATTGTCGCGTCAATTTTATATTTACTCGTTCCGAGCTCAGATTCCATGCACACAATGGCTGAGAGTTGAGACTATAACAGTGGCTTCAATATTTTTATCTGTCGCAGGATCTTTGACGTTCCCTTTCATAAAATACAATACCTTTATGATGTTTTTTGTTCGCATAGTCCATGCACTTATGGGACAAAAGCGTACCGGTGTGAAGGACCCTTAAATGATGAAACAAGTATTATATTCGAGAATTTCTCGCCCCGTCCCATTGTAAAAAGGTGTTTGCTTACTATTCTGGAAGCTTTATTGCTCACTCAATATATCAATTTATTCATAGCAAAATTATTGCGCTTTTTATTGAGGCGATATTTTGTTATGCTTTGCTAGTATATATTATACCTAATAACGTAAATTCTAATTTTATATGCTTACAAGGAAGTGTAGACTTTAGACACGTGTAGTGTGTATTGTACCTACTGGCAACTTTACGCTTAAAGCGTATTTGCCATTGCCAATTTTGCTTAGCGACCACTAGTAGTAAAAACCCATCACAGAACAAACACGAGGGGGAAAAACTCAATATATTTATCCAAAGTAAACTCGGCTCTCACTAATGAGCATGGAGGTTCTACTGTCAACATCGCCGTGTTTATGTAGAAATGTGTAGGGCCGTGTGAACTGGTGACCAGAGCTATGTCTAGGGTTGCCAAAAAAGGCAGAAAAGTTGAAATCGGATCTAAGATTGCATAATAACAACGTTTAACTTGGATTATGGTGGCTTCACCTAAAATCCACTTTAATGACGTGACTGTATGATAGAGTGAGTTTTCAGATGTTTCAGCTCCGACTCTTATCCGGAGTTATTTTTTATTCTTTGTATTTTAGTCACTTCTAACGAGACTTGTGCTGTTAGCACGACGTCTGTGTTACTCTGAAAATTCCATCTGTAAACTGCACTAATATCACGAAATATACAACTTCGTATAGAAATTTTAGAAACCTAAATGACTTGCAACCCTAGAGCTGCCCCGATTGACTTCGATCTCTAGACATCCGCTCGACATTGTATGCTCTCTTTATTATTTTCTCTTGCAGAAAATATAGCGCGATACAAAAGAAAATAATATTAGCGTTATAATATTGTTTACTTCATTTTTCCGTTTATATTTTTGAATAGGTCGTTTTCATTATTATTTAATTAAAATAATACTTATTTAGATTTTATAATTTTCCTATCCCCATTTCCTAGCGACTTAAGGTTGATAATTGATTGAATTGATATTTCCGATTGGTTAAATAAAGCTTACAAAGCTAGAAAGAGCTAAATTTTCGGTGGCAAAAATGTAATAAAAATCGTCAGCGGACAGTGACGACGCGGACACTGTTTGAGTGTGTTCTAGGAAAATGCTTGGACCTTCAACACGACGTATCGGATTACCTCATTAACGCATTATACCATAATGCTCAGCTGTACTGCGAAATTGTTTATGTAACAGATCATAAAGTGAGTACCTTCTCTAAGCTCGTCTTCCTGGACAAATTTCTTCTGAACAATCACATGACCATAATTAACAAATATGTCATCTGCCTTTTGATGTATAAAAGCTTGAAAAAAATGTACGAAACATACTGGATTTGCGACACAGCCTCCGTAAGGCATCACGTAACGTTTTTCCATTGAAGTATAAAAAGTTGGGGACATTTTTTGGTTTCCCGACGGCTGGTTATATGAGTAGTTGCGTGATTTCATTCATGTCTCTCGGCCGGTGTCGGGTTCCGGCGACATTCCGCCGACACGGTGGTCCGATCTTGCAAGTTACTTACTCGCATGCATTTATTGCACAATTAACTGAAAGTTATTAAACAATGACCAATGATGGGCTAAAGGTGAGAAACAATGAAATTGGTGATAGGTCGCGTTACTTTGCGACGCGCTCGACTCTTACATGGCTGATGGCAGAAGTACAGGCATTAGATGTTTCCCATCAAATGTTTTGAATTTACCTTTCAATAATTTTCCTTGACTGCCGCGGCAATATTCTAGTTAGGTAAGCGTTTTTGTAATAAAAAAAAAGTAGATAATTAGGTATATTATTTGCAGCTAGATCTTCAATACAAACTATTGCTATACGCAATGCTTTAGTTAGGTTATCTTCTAAGAATATTTTACACCGCATATTACAGCGTCATCTTTATTGCATAGCGCACAATTTTACAACAATTACACTCGTATAATAACACACAGTAGCACTCGTTGTGCGCCCCGGGCATGTCTGATAAATAGCTTCATCGTCGAAAATAATATTCGACCAGCATCCCGCTGAACCGAATTTTATGTAGGGCTGGCAATTAGAGGTTTTTTGGAAATTATATATTTTACTGTTTTTTGCGTTTTGTTGGATGCCGATTTTTTTAACGCTCATAACTTGGTTTTGGATTATATCAGATAAACGAAATTTTCGGGATCCATTTCTAGTCGCTGACTTATTAAACATAGAAATCCTATACTTTAAACGAGACAATCTTGTATATATATAATCGTAATCTCGACAACGGCTGCAAGTACTGACATGAAATTTAGTATGCTGGGAGTTTTGGGGGAGAAAAATCGGTCTAGCTAGGTTTTATCCCTCGAAAACTGCACATTTTTAAGTTATATTTTCTTTTATCGTGCAACAATATATCAATAATTTCGACTCTTTATTGTCAGTCCGATTGGTAGTTTGGTTAATTTTTTCGTTGTTCGGTAATTCGGAGTATGGTGGGTTCGAACTCCGGTAAAATATTTTTGTGATTCTTATTTTTTTAGTCTACCAGAGCTCCGAGCATAGCTCGGTGACCCAGGTACTAAAGTTTTAATTGCATAGCTCTTTTAATTTAGATTTTATTTATATCTAAAAACTCCTGATTTCTTCACTGGCTCACTGATGATCATCAAAATTCATAGGGTACTTTCGAATGTCCTAGAAAGCTGATATTTGGTATTTAAGCTAGTTTTAGTACAAAAGTAACACATTTATAAAACTTGGAATATTAATCCTCCAACCCTTAAACTAGGGTATGAAAGTTTGTTTGAAATTAAATAATTCTTAAATAGACATACACGAACATGATACACTTTATGAAGCCTTAAAAAAAATCGCAAGTAATGGAAACCACAACCTTTTAAGAGATCTAAATCGACTTCTCTATAACCCTAGATCTATATAATATAATATGTCATATATTCATTCTTAACGTGAATAAGGCTGCGAACCTGTGAACTATATCCTTGGTTGATTTGGCATCATTCAAAAGTTCAAAACAAAACCAAATAAACGTTTCCACAACCCTATTCTGGGACGTCATGATCACCTTTCGAACAAATATTGAATCTCGTGGACCTCCGCTAGTGTCGCCTTCTAAGTATTAGTAGGTGCGTGTCATTTTCGAGCCCACATCATTAGCAATTCCGATCCGTCGGTTCATTGATTGTGTTTTGGGGCTCCCTTAATGTGGACGCTTCTTTTGGATCTCAACAAAAGGACCACCTGGTATTTAATTGGTTATCAATTATAATTATTACTCGTAGTACTAATAAATACTATGTTAGTGCTTATGACTACGAAATAACTGATTATTAAGTATAGTCATAAGCTCTAACATACTAACGATCAGTTGCATAATAAAAATCATTGTTTCAAAGTTAAGTGTCTATTGACATTTGAATTTTTGTCGTGTGTATCTTATACTTTAAATGAGATGATCTTGTATATATATATATATATATATATATAATCGGTATCTCGACAACGGCTACAAGTATTACCATGAAATTTAGTATGCAGGGAGTGTTTGGGGGAGAAAAATCGATATAGCAAGGTCTTATCCCATAGAAACTGCGCATTTATTAAGCAATATATGTTTTTTTTTTCGACTCTCTTACGTCAGTCTGATTGGCAGCTTGGTATGCATACCTATATATAATTTTTGTATAATTCTCTTTGCTAAAACTCATAATTCTATTAGCCCCTAGTTGTCTCTTTCGCGTTTCAAATCGCAACGTTACTAAAGAACTTCCTACTTCAAATATTGATGTTGCAAACAGATTATCCGTTTCTGAATGTATTTTCCTTAATTCCGTGATGTCATCCGGTCAAGTGCTAACGAGATGCTTGACATCATGACATGTGATACTTGCAACGACCTTATGCCTCGATCTTTAACAAAAAGTTCAATTAGGGTTACCAGACTCAAGGTTTTCTCTCTTACCTACATTTAAAATATTGTGACGTTGTCTCTTGATCCCGAAAGATAATTTAGAACCTAAGCATAAAATATATTATTAAGTTTTTGATAATATTATTGATTTTAAAAATGATTTTTCAAAAATGACTTTTACTTATTACACTAGTCTAAATTTTATTTTAAGTCTTTCGTTGTGTTTCCTCTAAAATATTTATTTGTGTAGCTGGTAAGTACCTACCTAGATTTTAGAAAATCTTATACGTAGTTTTTGTATTGGATTTTGCAATTAATTTAATTCGGAGTTGTAATGTTAGTTTTTTTTTCTTTCATTACAAAAAGTTGCAAATGGTGACTCAATTCCTCACCTCGTGCGCTTGCGCAACAGATATGCACCTGCCGGCCGTCGAAAAAAGTACTTACTGCAGAAAGCACTGAGCTTAAGATCTCTGGCTGTTCGTAATTCTTGCATTTAGCATTTCAGCACATTTTGCTTCCTCTAAGTTTTTTCTCGTGGGATTCAACCCTAGAGGCCCAGTGGGTACTAGGGTCGCTTTAGCATTATAATCTGCGGCTTATTGTTATTATTTTCGTTACGATAAATCTTCAGAAAAAATTTCTTCCTAATAATTACTATCAAAGTGTCTGTAATTGATAAAGAAATTGATAGATTGAGATTATTTCAAGCAAGTGTCAGTAGATTTGTCTGAGTAATTTTCTCCAAAATCATGTCATCTATAAATCGTAAGAGCGTCTATAAAACTATCAACCTCTTTTGTTTCATAAGGTTGTTAAGTTTAAGTTTATTACCTTCGCAGTTAGCTGTAGAGTATAGAAGGATACAAATAAAAAAATACTTTAAATGAGATGATCTTGTATATATATATATATATATATATATACAAGATCATCTCTCTAATCACAATACAAGACAAAATAATCACAATACAAGATCATCTCTAAGTTTTTTCTCGTGGGATTCAACCCTAGAGGCCCAGTGGGTACTAGGGTCGCTTTAGCATTATAATCTGCGGCTTATTGTTATTATTTTCGTTACGATAAATCTTCAGAAAAAATTTCTTCCTAATAATTACTATCAAAGTGTCTGTAATTGATAAAGAAATTGATAGATTGAGATTATTTCAAGCAAGTGTCAGTAGATTTGTCTGAGTAATTTTCTCCAAAATCATGTCATCTATAAATCGTAAGAGCGTCTATAAAACTATCAACCTCTTTTGTTTCATAAGGTTGTTAAGTTTAAGTTTATTACCTTCGCAGTTAGCTATAGAGTATAGAAGGATACAAATAAAAAAATACTTTAAATGAGATGATCTTGTATATATATATATACACAAGATCATCTCTCTAATCACAATACAAGACAAAATAATCACAATACAAGATCATCTCTAAGTTTTTTCTCGTGGGATTCAACCCTAGAGGCCCAGTGGGTACTAGGGTCGCTTTAGCATTATAATCTGCGGCTTATTGTTATTATTTTCGTTACGATAAATCTTCAGAAAAAATTTCTTCCTAATAATTACTATCAAAGTGTCTGTAATTGATAAAGAAATTGATAGATTGAGATTATTTCAAGCAAGTGTCAGTAGATTTGTCTGAGTAATTTTCTCCAAAATCATGTCATCTATAAATCGTAAGAGCGTCTATAAAACTATCAACCTCTTTTGTTTCATAAGGTTGTTAAGTTTAAGTTTATTACCTTCGCAGTTAGCTGTAGAGTATAGAAGGATACAAATAAAAAAATACTTTAAATGAGATGATCTTGTATATATATATATATATATATATATACAAGATCATCTCTCTAATCACAATACAAGACAAAATAATCACAATACAAGATCATCTCTAAGTTTTTTCTCGTGGGATTCAACCCTAGAGGCCCAGTGGGTACTAGGGTCGCTTTAGCATTATAATCTGCGGCTTATTGTTATTATTTTCGTTACGATAAATCTTCAGAAAAAATTTCTTCCTAATAATTACTATCAAAGTGTCTGTAATTGATAAAGAAATTGATAGATTGAGATTATTTCAAGCAAGTGTCAGTAGATTTGTCTGAGTAATTTTCTCCAAAATCATGTCATCTATAAATCGTAAGAGCGTCTATAAAACTATCAACCTCTTTTGTTTCATAAGGTTGTTAAGTTTAAGTTTATTACCTTCGCAGTTAGCTGTAGAGTATAGAAGGATACAAATAAAAAAATACTTTAAATGAGATGATCTTGTATATATATATATATATACAAGATCATCTCTCTAATCACAATACAAGACAAAATAATCACAATACAAGATCATCTCTAAGTTTTTTCTCGTGGGATTCAACCCTAGAGGCCCAGTGGGTACTAGGGTCGCTTTAGCATTATAATCTGCGGCTTATTGTTATTATTTTCGTTACGATAAATCTTCAGAAAAAATTTCTTCCTAATAATTACTATCAAAGTGTCTGTAATTGATAAAGAAATTGATAGATTGAGATTATTTCAAGCAAGTGTCAGTAGATTTGTCTGAGTAATTTTCTCCAAAATCATGTCATCTATAAATCGTAAGAGCGTCTATAAAACTATCAACCTCTTTTGTTTCATAAGGTTGTTAGGTTTAAGTTTATTACCTTCGCAGTTAGCTATAGAGTATAGAAGGATACAAATAAAAAAATACTTTAAATGAGATGATCTTGTATATATATATATATACAAGATCATCTCTCTAATCACAATACAAGACAAAATAATCACAATACAAGATCATCTCTAAGTTTTTTCTCGTGGGATTCAACCCTAGAGGCCCAGTGGGTACTAGGGTCGCTTTAGCATTATAATCTGCGGCTTATTGTTATTATTTTCGTTACGATAAATCTTCAGAAAAAATTTCTTCCTAATAATTACTATCAAAGTGTCTGTAATTGATAAAGAAATTGATAGATTGAGATTATTTCAAGCAAGTGTCAGTAGATTTGTCTGAGTAATTTTCTCCAAAATCATGTCATCTATAAATCGTAAGAGCGTCTATAAAACTATCAACCTCTTTTGTTTCATAAGGTTGTTAAGTTTAAGTTTATTACCTTCGCAGTTAGCTGTAGAGTATAGAAGGATACAAATAAAAAAATACTTTAAATGAGATGATCTTGTATATATATATATATATACAAGATCATCTCTCTAATCACAATACAAGACAAAATAATCACAATACAAGATCATCTCTAAGTTTTTTCTCGTGGGATTCAACCCTAGAGGCCCAGTGGGTACTAGGGTCGCTTTAGCATTATAATCTGCGGCTTATTGTTATTATTTTCGTTACGATAAATCTTCAGAAAAAATTTCTTCCTAATAATTACTATCAAAGTGTCTGTAATTGATAAAGAAATTGATAGATTGAGATTATTTCAAGCAAGTGTCAGTAGATTTGTCTGAGTAATTTTCTCCAAAATCATGTCATCTATAAATCGTAAGAGCGTCTATAAAACTATCAACCTCTTTTGTTTCATAAGGTTGTTAAGTTTAAGTTTATTACCTTCGCAGTTAGCTGTAGAGTATAGAAGGATACAAATAAAAAAATACTTTAAATGAGATGATCTTGTATATATATATATATACAAGATCATCTCTCTAATCACAATACAAGACAAAATAATCACAATACAAGATCATCTCTAAGTTTTTTCTCGTGGGATTCAACCCTAGAGGCCCAGTGGGTACTAGGGTCGCTTTAGCATTATAATCTGCGGCTTATTGTTATTATTTTCGTTACGAGAAATCTTCAGAAAAAATTTCTTCCTAATAATTACTATCAAAGTGTCTGTAATTGATAAAGAAATTGATAGATTGAGATTATTTCAAGCAAGTGTCAGTAGACTTGTCTGAGTAATTTTCTCCAAAATCATGTCATCTATAAATCGTAAGAGCGTCTATAAAACTATCAACCTCTTTTGTTTCATAAGGTTGTTAAGTTTAAGTTTATTACCTTCGCAGTTAGCTATAGAGTATAGAAGGATACAAATAAAAATAAAAAAAAAAAACATAAAAATTAGATGGGTTTAGGTTACTTGAAATTGACTGGAATCAAAAGTCATCATTAACTACACCTATGCGTTTATTTTAATACGATATTTCGAGTTATCTCTATGTAGAGACATAATGTAACGGAAACCATTTAACCGACGCGACGCAATGTAGAAATAAATATCGTAGTTATTTTAAGATATAAACTTTAATATTTATAGTTTTAGGATTTTGGACGGAGAAGTCTAACAAGCGTGTACCTTATTTTGAAATTTGATACCTTATTCAGACAAAATAATTTTGAATAAAATATATTGTTATAAACATGCAGACACGAGACTTAGTATTACTAATCTTATACTTTAAACGAGACGATCTTCGACGATATATTATATATAATAATCAGTATCTCGACAACGGCTACAAGTATTACCATGAAATTTAGTGTCGATTCGATTCGACTCTCCTACGTCAGTCTGATTGGCAGCTCGGTATGCGTACCTACTACCTACTACCTACTACCTACGTATAATTTTTGCATTGTTTGGAAATTCGGAATGTGGTGGGTTCGAATCCCGGTAAGATAAATATTTTTGTGATTCTTATTATTTCTTTTTCTTTTATATATTTTTTATTTATTTTTAATTATTTTATCGTTCTACTAAATCTCCTAGTTACTAGTCAGTTTATTAGCGGACATTACAGACATTAGAGTCAAAAGTCTCAAATTCCTATATACAACATTAGGGACCTACCTTACCGTCAGTTCGCACTGAAACGAGACGATACGCGACACGGCGCTGCATTTTTAAGATAGCGATTCAAAATTGTACTTTATTCATTACACAAGATACACGTTTCTTTATAAGAGTTCGAATGTCAAGTTACACCGCGTTGCACAGCGCATGTGCAGTGTATGGCTGATGTCATGTGAAATGTGTATCTTTTTGTGTAGTGAATAAAATTCAATTTTGAATAGATATCTTAAAAATGCACCGTCGTGTCACGCGCAGTATGAACGTATCGTCGCAGTGCGAACTAAGGGTAGTTTCAATTCAATATCAGTTATTGACTATGGGCCTAGCAGTATTTGCTAGGACCAGCAGTGTGTACGATGTATTTACTATTCCTATCAATACGGAATATATAATGTATGTGAACCATATACTTGTACTTCACGTAGGTAACGGTCCTCATTCGGCATGCGTGATCAATCTTACTCGGAACAACAATAAAAGACATTGTAAAAACGGCGCACTGTAAAGAGATTTCATTTCAAACCTTACGGTAACGAATCTTATATTTTAAACGAGACGATCTTGTATATAATTTATAATCGGTATCTCGACAACGGCTACAAGTATTACCATGAAATTTAGCATGCAGGGAGTTTTGGGGGAGAAAATTCGATCTAGCTAGGTGCTAGCTAAGCAATATATGTTTTTTTTAATTCGTCGTGAAACAATATATCAATAATTTCAACTTTCTGACATCAGTCTGATTGACAGCTTGGTATGCGTAACCATGTATAATTTTTGCATTATTTGGAAATTCGGAATGTGGTGGGTATATATATATGTACGAGGGCGGCACTGAAAATTTCAGGAATCAAGGAAGTGACACAACATTACTATTTAAAAATGTATTTATTGCTTTTCGAAGTATTCTCCGCGAAATTTGACACATTTTTCCATACGATGGAACCAATCATTGAAGCAACCATTCCATTCGGAAGTTGGGGCCGTTTTGTAGGCGTCCACAGCTTCTTCAGGTGATGAAAATCTCTGACCACGCAATTTATTCTTTATTTTAGGGAAATTATAGAAATCATTAGGGCTTAGGTCGGGGCTGTACGGCGGATGGTCTAATAATTCTATGATTTATTGCTCTAAGAACTCTTTTGTTCTGTGCGCGGTGTGAGAACTGGCATTATCGTGCCGGTTGGAGGACGGAGGATGATGCGGCGGTTGCAGTTCTCTTTACGGAGTTCAGAAACGACCTGTGGCAAACAAATGTTAACATACCATTCTGCATTAACCGTTCTTTGTCCCTCAAGAGGAATAGTCGCAACATGGCCGGTTTTGGAGACAAACGTGGCCACCATTTTTTTTTGCAACACTCCGTGAACGAACAATTTTTGTTGGCTTTAACTCATTTTCGAACACCCAAACTCGTGACTGGTTTTTTGTTTCGGGTTCGTACGCGTATATCCAGGATTCGTCACCTGATACGATGTTGTATACAGCATTTGAGGATCCTGCGTGGAATCTTTCGAGAGTTCTGACGCACCAAGTAACGCGAGCCGCTTTTTGCTCTTCACAGAGCAAATGCGGTATCCATTGGGAAAACAACTTTTTTACACCTAATTGTTCATGCAAGATTATTTGTATTTGACTCATGCCAATGTCTAAAGTTTCCTGAATTTCGCGGTATGTCACATGTCGATCTTCCTCAATCAGCTTACGCACAGCATCAACGTTTTCTTGGGTGACTGCAGTTTTTGGACGACCTTGACGGGGATCATCACTGAGCTTGACACGTCCAGGTTGAAATTTAGCAAACCAGCGATAAATTGTGGTTTTGGATGGGGCTGACTGGCACCAAATGCAGAAATCATCCGGTCAACACACTGTTTTTGTGTTAAACCACTTCGAAAGTCAAAATAAATCATCGCTCTAGAATTTTCTTGAGTCAATTCCATTTTCTCAACGACTAAACAAGTTTGACAAGACCTTGTGACAAGACCGAGAATCTTTTTTTAAATAAATAAACGGTATTCGATTTTTCAAACCAAGGAGTTTTAAATTAAAAAGATTTTAATATGACAGGAACAGTGGAAATATTCCATTCCCGATACTTTTAGTGCAGCCCTCGTATATATAATTTTTTTTTCAATTATTTTATCGTTCTACTAAAACACCGAGCAAAGCTCAGTCTCCCGGGTACTATTTAATACGGTAACGGTGTTTCTTCATACTTTTAATCAATAACGTAGCTTGCAGTTTGACATAAAATTACTACAATAAATCTTATTTTATGTAAATGTTTATTGGCTTGCACGGGCTTATTGGCTTGCACGGGTTTATTGGCTTGCACGGGCTTATTGGCTTGCACGGGTTTATTGGCTTGCACGGGCTTATTTATTATGATATGGAAACTTGTTAGACAAGTAAAACAAATTCATTATACTTTCAGTAAAACAACATAAAAATATCTTGTTATTATGAAGTCGATGTCGTTTTGACATAATATTATTAAATAACCACGACCAAAAGCAATAATTTATGTTAATAATTTGACTATTTAATAATTACGTTTGAAGAATAATTAATCCTATTACTATTATATATGTGAAAGTTTGTGAGGACGAACGGATGCATGGATAGATAGATGAATGTTTGATAATATTTCACGCAAAAACTACTTAACAGATTTTGATGAAATTTGGTATGGTAGGTAGGTAGTTTAAGCTCCGGAATACCACATAGGCTACTTTTTATCCCGAAAAAGTATAATGTTCGCGTGGGATACTGTATTTAGTAAAAAGCTAGTTAAAATATGAAAATATCTGAACCACAATCCTCGTATATAACTTAGATTTTCAATTTACTCTCAATGAATTATAAATGAATCGTCTTAATATCAAAACTGATTTTGTAGTTTGGAAAAATTATTTATTCATATACAATTAAACCCCTCTATAGAAATTATTTAATAAAAGCACCAGATTTAGATTCTTTTGACCTCCACGGCTGAGTTCAATATAACATCTATTGAATACATCATAATATAATCGTAGAGAAGAATTATTAAGACTAAACAACTTTAATCAGTCGAGCAGAAACTCAGATTCAAGTAGTTCCGTAAGACAAGAAATATCAATATTAATAAGGTTTGCTACCGAGAAGACTAATTAGTGATTACTAAGTGAGGGTATGCAGGCGATTAGCTGGAAGATGCTCGCGTGTAGGCCGCCCGCCTCGGGCAACACGCGACCACGTATGTGTAGCCTAATAAAACTAATGCCTGATGTCATGTTACATGTAAACATTCTTGTATGCGTAGATGTTTTTAGGAGATGTAACAGGAAAACGAAGTTTAGGTGAAATTGAGAATGTTATTCATTCTATTTTTGATGACGTGTAGAGACAAGATACACAGAAACTAGGAAACAGGAAATTATATAGTCTCATTGTAGGTACTTCTCAGACCTTAAAAAACTGTGTCAAATCATCAAATGAAAAGAGAACTGTTTAATACTAACATTAACAAAAACCGTTACGTTTTCAAAATTGAATGCGCACTCTCTTCAACAGCTTGCGATATAATGGTTTATTTACATTCTGATATTTCTTTGAATATCAAGAAGTTGACTTTAACATTGACAACTAAGCGAGGTGTCTTTTTATAAAAAAACAAAGTCGTATTTAGAGGTCCCACTTTGTTAGCCTTATCAACGACATCAACGACTTCATTCATATGTGGACCATTTTGCCGGATTATTTTAAACGTGTTTTATTTTCTTTTTACTTTAATATCTCTTTGACTTCAATTAGTTTTAGGTTTTTTGACAAAGATATTATCTAAGTATCCACAACTTAAGATAATTTAAGTACCTAAACAACTTTATAAGAAAGAAAAACTTTGTGGAACACAACTAGATATTTAAAGTAATTTAAATACAATGACTTGAACGATATATTTATATTCGTTTTCAATACACAAATGCATTCAGAATGAAAGGTTTAGTATATCGCACGTAGATCTCGCCGGTGTTCGGAGTAACGAGTGTATTCTGCGCCCGCGCCGCCGCCGCACGTCCAGCCACCGCGGTGGCCGCCACACGATACAGCTGCCTTATCTCCGGAATAACTTACAAGTCGCATATTATTGTTAACATCGCAATCCATCGATAACGTGGTCAATACATCGTACATTCTAGAATCTTGATATTCTGCTGTCTAATTTGTGTGTTGTCTTGATGTCCTTTTCTAGATTTATACATGGGTATCTTATTAGCTGTTGTCATATGTTGATTATTATATTTACTTTATTATTATATTAAAAAAAATAACGCCCAAATATCTGTTTCTACTACTAGAAGCTCTGGCGAATTAGCGTAACCAGGAACTGCAATATGTTAGGCTGTACAGCCTTATATGGCATTTGGCAAGAGTCAAGACATTGCAGTAAATATTAGTTCATCGTAATTTGCTTATCTACATAGGTACACACTACATATTATGCAAAGTCCAGTCACATCCTGTCTTAAAAATGCCTACTGCTACATTTCCGACGATATTGCAAAACGCATTTAACCCGAACGCTAGCGTTGCGATTACTATGCAAATGTTCAACATAAAACAATGATACACAAGTTTCTGGAATGGTCGATTGATCATCTAGTTCCATTAGTTCGATTTCATAGGAATTTGGTCCGCGGCGCCGCGGCCATCCCGAATCGGAATCGATCATTTCACGCACCCGTCGCGCATAACGAAAGAACCATTTCCGGCTGATTCCTGGTATTTAGCATTTAATATTTCGCACAATCGGCCGAATGTTGCCGAAGCACGCACGATGCTCCTGCGGCGACGCGACGCTTAGCATTCGTCGCGTGTACGGCAATAATAAATTCTTGTGCACTTGCAGTTTCGTAGTGCCAAGAAGCCACGGCTACCGAATGTTAAACGCCCTATTGTTCGCTAGGTATTGCGAATCATAACAAACGTCCAATTTGAATCTTATACATAAAAAATGATATTAGATTGTTTCTGAGTATTTTATGGGCTGCTGAACCTTGCGGGATTGTCATCAGGCTTTTTATTAACTTCGTTGCATGCGATTCGAAGAAGGCACCGAGTTAACAGTAACTTAGCAGGAGTAACTGGTTATCAGTTACAGACTGTAATACAATACCTATGTAAACCAAAATAAATAAAGTAGAATACTTTTTTGTTATCGAGTAATGTTAAAACAGGTCAGACAGATTAAAAATAAAAGCTATAAAAATCGACAATGTTATTTTATTACAGAAATCTGAGAAATGGAAAAATTTTGCATTTATATTCATTGGTAGCCGGTAACTTCATATTCGCCAGACTATCACAAAATTGCTATCGGTTCCTGTTTCCGACGCTCAGGTGCCTCATTTAAATACAAAGTATTTTTGAACACCGGTAGTGGGGCCGTTACGTGAAATTATTATGCGGTCACAACTACATCCGCTGGACAGAGTTGGACATTTCCAATCTGATATCTTCTGTTATTGAAACGTGGATGAAATAACATCGAACCTGTCTATTGTCATGAAAATAGACTTTTTTCCAATATTGGAAGTTTTTTAATAAAACTAAAAAGTTTTTCAATGAAAAAGATTATTTTTGTCAGCGACTGATTTATTTAAACCCATATAAGTTTTGACTTCGTGAGTTTCTGTAAATATTTCGCAACAACGTTTTCTTATTTTAAACTCTAATTTCTGGGAATTATATATAATAGATTATATCTTTTATAGATCTCGCAATCTGGAGCTATATCCAACCACGGTCGTACAATGCTATTATCCGTACATAATACATACCACTTGAAATCTTGAAATGCAAAAACGTTTAAGTTCTTGCACCATTACAGAAGCACGATATCATCGCGACGGCTTTTTACAGTCGTGACTGCTAAAGTGTCCGATTGTCCATTAAACACACTTAAACATCCATTGTTACTCCTACTTCAATGTTGCTAAGTTATCTACGTTACGCAGGCAAGAAACAACTTTTCAAAATGGGAAAGCCATACTTCGGCACGACGAGGAGTCCTCATAGAAAACTGGAAAATTCTTGCGTTGTATTTCGAGTCAGTGAGGGTACCCTCTACCGAAGGGCCAAGTGTTCCTGACCAAATCCTCTGGTGTTGCGGTTGCCTGTTAATTCGCATACCGTGAAGCGATCCGCCTGCTCGTTTCTCGATCTTATTACATTAAAAAAACAATACTAGGAAAGTATCGAGCCGGTACAGATGTACAGCACCGTGATCTGTTCCCAGGGCGGCGAGAGTGGCATTCCTTGCCCATACGAGTCGCGCGCCATCTGTCCGCTGTCGTGTTGCTACGTACCAGGACGGTGCGCGACATTCCCCGGACACCACGGCAATCACAACTGCCCCCTTCCTCCTGGTGGTTTTTGCCCCATTTCCTGTGTGCGTTTAACATTCAGGTGAACAGTTGTGTCACCTTGGATTTATGTAACTGAGAGCTCAATTATTTGTTAGTTAATTCTTTATTTTCGTTCCACTAGGAAAATGTAACTTTTTCTTTTCCACACGCCGGAGTGGTCCGCGTACTTGTCATATTTTTTGTTTTAATTTACAAGAATATAGCATATATTTGTTTATTTGTAAGTTTTTTATTAGCATATATTTATTTGTTGTCTTTATGATTTCTTACTCCTTACTCATTAGTCCGCCTTAGGGCCTGTTTCACAAGTTTCTAATAAGCCTCGGATGGCTTATTCGGAAGTTTTGTCTCTGCTTACTTCATAACGAGTGACAAAGACAAAACATGGGAATAAGCTATCTGACACTCATCAGTAGATTGTGAAACAGCTGCGCTAATGGCCCTTTTCAATAACCTATCTACCAATAACCATTTGTTAGAAACGTCAAACTTGTATCGCAAAAAACCGTCAAATGATTGAATGACGACGTTTCTAACAATTAGTTATAGATAGATAGGTTATTGAAACGAGCCGTTGGAGTGTTTTTTGGCCGTCATCCGTTCCAAGTTAATGTTACTCTAGCGCGCTGATGTTTGTTTTCCTGGACTAGTTTAGTTCGTCATTTCTTTGATGGTGACTTGATCTCTGTTTTTTATGGCCATCTTCAGATTGTAGTCCAGGAGGGGTATTATGAGGTCTTGTAGCAGTATTACTTTAACATTACTTTTAGATTTCGCGCAAATTAAAAATATCTTTTTGTCTATATAAATAGAGATCATGTTTGCTTATATGAAATTCAAAAGTAATGTTAAGGTAATACTGCTACAAGACCTCATAATACCCCCCCAGGACTTCTTTTCTTACTGTTTTTATTGCTCCTACTCAGAATTAAAATTTCATTAATAAGGATTTGGTACACGGTGGCCATTTATCAATCACCACCTACTTCCTACCGTGAGTGTCACAAATTATTATTGTCGTCAGATGGGAAAAGGTCAGTGCCATAGGAAAAGCCTCTTAACCCGGAAAGGTAGTTACTAAAGTAAATCCCTCTTACTCCAACTAACCTTAATGAATATTAGATAGGAAATAACCTAACCAAGAGTATGTCAAGACATGTCTAAGGAGGGTTCCGTAACTATTAACGCGTAATTTTTTTTTTTTTCAATTTACTTCAAAAGCTAGGTGTCCGATTTCTTTCAAAATAATTTTCCTAAAGAGTTTTAGCATAATCTATTAGCATGGGAAATTGCAAGTTCCTAAGTATCATAGTTTAGAAATGCCGCGGGGTAGGACCAACTTATAAACCACTTTGGAGGCCGATTACTCAAAAATGGTTGACTTTGAAAAAATGTCATATATGAAACCTTGCCTTTATTTAAAAAGGCCTATTCAGCGACCCTACACGATGGGATAGAATGAAAAAAAAATTTCATCCCCATTTCACATATATGGAGAGCCACCCCTAAAATATAAAAATTATTATTATTTTATGATGCCAAAACCGAGATCTATACACAATCTATAACTGTACCAAATTTCATCCATTTATATTTATAATTATAGAAGTTAGAACCGCGGACAGACAGACAGACAGACGGACGGACAGAGCGAAACTATAAGGGTTCCTTATGTATTACGGAACCCTAAAAAAACTAGTTTGAGAAATTATGATGTCTATAACTATAGTATTGTAACCTCTGGGAATTCTAAACTAATTATTTCGAAATTCATAAAACATCGCTGCGTTTTCCTGGTATGAATAAGGTTTTCCGATCTGTTTCTATGAATACTTTGTAATTGAACTTATCCGTGTACGGTGTAGCCGTCTTGAAAAAGCTAAAGCTAAAACTTGAAAAGCAATTCTTTTGCTTCTCTTTTTCAAGTTTTAGCTTTAGCTTTTTCAACCCTGCACTGAGTACAAAATCCAATTTTAGTAATATTTAAAACCTTAGTAATATTAAGTAATTCTATTCTGAAATATAATCTCTTCACGTGTTGCTATATTTAGTTAAAAATTATATTAAATTATCACATATATAAATATTAATGAACAATAAATATTAATAATTCACACTCAGTCGACTCTGGATACGTTGCCTGCGGCGGTAAGTGTTGTAAGCAAGGATTTATCGGTCATATGTAACTGGAGTGAGGAACATTGACTTCTCATTAACCCCGTTAAGTCTCAGTTAATAATACTTGGCAGTCCGGGGCTGGTCTCCAGAATTGTCAGGGATACGTTGCCTCCGGTACTCATCAACGGTACGCCGATACCATATAGTAAAGTGGTTAAGAATCTTGGCATTTATTTTGATGAGCATCTATCTTAGTCACAGCAGCTGAAAGAGATTAGCACGAAGGTGTATTCAACGTGGCACTCCTTGAAACGATTTCGGTATGTTCTCCCAGTACCTACTAAGGTGGCCTTAGCCGAATCGATATTTCTCTCCCTTCTAGACAACGCGGATGTTTGCTTCATTAACTTGACCGAAGACCAACTTAATAAACTTGAGCGCCTTCAAAATCTGTCTATCAGGTTCATCTTTGGCTTGCGCAAATTTGAACACATATCCCAATAACCAATTCGCTTTTTCCGCAAGGCTCGTATACTTTCGCTCATTTACTCCATTTTATTTGATCCCAACAGCCATCAATACCTAAAAGAAAATTTTAGTTTCCGTCTCTCCGACAGGCAAGAGCTCGATCCTCCACAAATCTCCTTCTCGATATTCCTATCCACCACACCAAGTATTTCCACTCCTCCTACTTCGTACAATCTGTCCTGCTATGGAACTCTCTCCCTACTCGAATTAGACAATGTAAAACATTAAATACTTTAAGTCTGCCCTTAAAGATTACCTTAGTATGTGTCGAAAGTAGTTATTTTTATCCGTGATATTATGTAGTTATTGTGTATTGTTTAACATCCTTACTAATATTATAAATGTGAAAGCGTGGATGTTTGTTACGCTTTCACGCAAAAACTACTGAACGGATTTCGATTTGAAATTTGATTTCGATTGAAATTCGGTATGGTAGTAGTTTAGACTCTGGATTAAAACATAGGCTACTTTTTATCCCGAAAAAGTAGTGTTCCCGAGGGATACTATACTTACGCGGGCGGAGCCGCGAGCAACAGCTAATTGTATATATAATATTTTAAATATTAATTAGTTCTTATAATATTACGTATGTATGTTTATGTATTTTATTTAAATGTATACTCTATTTTTATAATTTATAGATATTGTTTAAGCACAGTACCCTTCTCTAGCAATTTAATCCTTTTTTTCAAAGGCTGTCTGGAAGAAATTGCTGTTTAGTAATAAGCCCGCATTTGTGTATTTTCGTCTTGTTCTGTGTATAGCTTATATTGTATATGTGTGTGTAACTGTTGATTGTGCACAATAAAGTATATTTTAATTTTCATTTGATAATAAAGTAAAGGATAAATAACTTATACTTAACTATATTAAAAGTACACGTGACATGTCATCAATTTTAATATAATATTTATATGCTCTCTCGATGCGAAAGTTTCTTTTCCACGAATCGTGGAATTATTACCAGTGTGATGGAAGCGAAATATAATATTCCGATAAAACGTGAATATGAACACGCATGCGATTGTGATTCATCGGGCACGAGACACTTCCTAAAATATCGAAAAGGGGGACAAGGTAATAACGATTATCCGTGTACAGTCAGGGAAATGTGATGCATAATCATTGTACTCATATTTTGTCTACAGTAGGTATTATCTACACTAATGTTATAAAGAGGAAATATTTGATTATTTGTTTGTTTGCATCGATTAGGCTACGATAGCACGGGACCGATTTTGATGAAGTTTGGCACTGATACATTATAGTAGGCCATGGTGAAGGACAAAGGCTACTTTTTATGGCGGGAAAATGTAAGGTTCCTGCTATTATTTCCTTTGGCGAGATTTCTTTTGGATTATCTAGCGCGTTATAACTTACAAGATATTGCCCGCGACTACGCGCGAGATCCCGCGGGATCCCTTTTTGCGCGCATGTAGTTTTTGCGTACATTTTGCCTCGATAAAGTAGCCTATGTCTTTACCTATTCCCCTTCCCATACTCTATGTCTGTGCCAAATTTCAAAATCGATTTACTAGTTTCGGAGCCTATTCAATACAAACGAACAAACAAACATAGAAACAAACTAATCTTTCCTCTTTATTTTATTAGTGTAAACAGTGATGACTCCGTCAGCGGCGGCTTTTAAATACTGCCGGAAAATTGTATCATGGCGAACTTCAGAAGTATGCTCGTATGCTAAACGTTGAATTTTCTCGACTGTAGGTACAGATGGTACACTATCGGTGATGATGATCCTTTTCAATTACGACAGCTAAGGACAAAGCCTGAGCCGACTCTATTGTAGAGAAAAGGCGTCACTAGAAGGACAACATCGACTTGTTTCCGCTGGTATTCCCCTAGTTCTTCGTGAAGACAATTATAGGTGTTTAATTCTATACCTGCCGCATACTACTAGTTCTCAGACTTGTTACTAATATTTAATTGGCTACGTAAGGGATTTAGGGGGTGTTAGACGTTTTTGTGGAAAATTTTTAGCCAAATGACAGATTTCTGTACAAATAAATCAAAAATTGTTTTTCGGAGGAATTACAAAGAATACGCACCACTCGCACCATTGCGTCAGTACTTAGTAGGTACAAAGCTGGAATCTTGTAGAAAAAGAACTCGCATCACAATGTTTTCCGTAAATCGCTGGCTCAGTAGTCAGTTAGATTTATATAAAAGTCTTCATTTTACTCGTTCACCTATAGCGCAATTATTTTTTGCTGTCGACATTATAGGTACACCGATACGGTCGGGTAGAAACGTGAGCTCTATGTTCTCAGCAATAAGCGCTTAATAATAAGCAATTAGGTGCACTCGATGCTCGTCTGACCGTTGGTTTCGTCGTAGAGTTCCCACTGCACCCCGGCTCCGTTAGCTGCGAGAAATTGCCTCTTATCCATCAGTTACTTCTGCAAGTCGGTTATTAATTGAAATAGCTACGTACAACATTCCCCACTTCATAATTACTCCGGCAACCGGTAAGTGAGCCCTCGCTTTTTGCGGGCCTTAATCGCTGTTGTATTAAAATAATTGTGTTTTTCCAAACACGGATAATTGCCAGCGACGACATATTTTCATGTAATTAGTAAGGAATCGCCGAAATAACTATGAAAAACTTACTCTAATGAGTAAGTTTTTCATAGTTATTTCGACGATGTACCTATTCAGTTTAATCATATACCCCCTTTTATAATAAAAATATTATATAAAACGGATAACTTAAACGTTGCTCTCTTTGTCTAATGCGCTGGAAAAGTCACTTGACAGACAAAGACAGCAACGTTGTTTAAGTTACCCATTGTGTAAATATTTTTATTACTAAGGGGGTAATGCTATAAACATATTAAAACATGCTGATCACTGGATAGAGGATACTTTATGATAGCCTTAAAACTTGCATAAGGCCTTGATAGTGTTTTGTAGAAGTTTTAATACATGTTGTAAAAGAAAGAAGCTTTTACAACATACGTGTACCTACTGAAGCTAAATGTAAAAAAAAAAATCCTTAAGATCTTGGAAAATAAAAAAGGAATATATTGTAAGCGATGGAGAGTTAAAGTCCAACATTTTCAGAAAATTATTGTTAGTAAATTATAAAAGCACATACAAACATCAATACTCTTTACTCGCAACATAATTAGACCTGTATTTAAACATAGGTTCAATAGAAAACAAGTAGTAATGAGCGTACGTACACGGCAACAGTATAGACGCGACGGTATAATTTCGTCGCTTTCCAAGAACACGTATTTTCCTTTTTTCCCACAAACCGCGGCTGCAACGATTGTCATCGGTGCGTGACGTGTAATCATGTGATTATGGAGCAATGGGGGAGTGGATGTCACATACACGGGAACTAGGGATCCGTAGACGTAGAGTATATAGGGAGCATGCGTTTGTTTTAAATCAGCAAAATTCCTATACTTTCCGACAGGCAACATAAACATGGACCGAAAAATTCAAAAAGTGCAGTGCAATTCGTTGCTGAATTAAAAAGTTACGGGACTAAAAAGGACTACAAAAACGACGATTTGTTTTTAGCTTTGATTGAAAAACGAAAATTACTGTACAAATCCTTATGTTATTTGTGACATTTTTTGTTAAATCAATAATATACATAAACGCAGTATTTAAGCTAGTAAAAACAATTTTATATTTATCTTGATACATTTTCAAGTGCTGTGACGTCGTCGTTTCCTCAACGGTTGATCGTAGATATGCCATTGCAAAGACAATTTTTTCTTGGCTTATATTATGTACTTCTGGGAAAGTCAATAAAAAAAACTATGCGTGTTCCCCATTATGAATAGAAAATTGTAGAGGTTTAACATTTGTTATGCCTACACTTCCTATCCAGCTACTGTTTATTATAAATTACATTAAGTTTGTGACACTTTGTTTGTTTGTTTGTTTGTGACGCAAAAACAACTGAACGGATTTTGATGAAACTTTATAGTTATTGAAAAAAAATAACGACATTACTGTAAAGTTTCGTCTCATCAAAATCTACTATTATTATATATGTGAATATTTGTGAGGATGGATGGACGGAGGATGGACGGATTTAGATGAAACTTTACTATGAAAAGAATTTTCACTTTTTTGTAACTTGCAAACTATGTTGTGCAGAGGTTTCTTATTACTTTATGGATTAGTTTTTATACTCTGAAGCATCTTTATGGACTGCAGAGTAATGTTGAACTAACATATGGATTACTTACTCTTCTGCATATGTTTCGACTTGCCTTTGTAACTGATATAAATTTGTTGTTAGTATCGTACGTCAGAACCTTTCGGCACGTTTCCCAACTCGCACTTGACCGGTTCTTTTTCCAAAGACACGAACAAAACAAAGGAAGTAGCGGCCGCGTCGTTTCTTTAGGCGGTGTCAATTTTGTGCCCGCTAGCCCGCGCAGCTCCAACTTCGATCCTACACTGCAGTGTCATTAGTATGTTTTTTGTGAGCAATTTAAGAATTATAAAATATCTCTGGAATTACGAATTCAGGGTTTGGACATTTTATTTTAATAACTTTTATGGGAATAACATACGAAATTGCATGTTTCATATTTTACTCCGATTGTATTTCGATTCTCGATGTGCTGTGACTTGTGTCTTTAAAGTTTCTATATAAGTTTGTTATTATAATATTAATTTACGGTTCTATTGTAATTTTGTATTCTGTTATAATAATTTGAGTAGTTAAAATGTCCTGACTTCTTTGTAGTCTCTTCTTGATCCTACAGTCAAAACGCAAAGCAATTTTGTAGTATTTATTTCTTATTTACGTATAGTTTTTTATGTGTAATGATTTATGAATAATTAATAAATAGTGATATGAAATTGCGCAAGTCATTAATATTAAGCATCTTTAAGCTCATTTCAGACTAGGCTATACTATATAGCATGGCGTTCACACTACGCGATATTATCGCAAGCATTTATAGTATATAGCAAGCTCAGTATGGTTGTGACTTGTGTCGCTCGTTTCGCTTGCGGGACGGCCGGGGGTGAGGGAGGAAGAGGGTGGCGCGCGATATAGCACAGAATAAACTCAGCGTATCGCACCATGTTATAGCGTATAGTCAGCCAATAATATATATTACAGTACAGTGTGAACGTATCCATAACAATGTATGGTGCGCGATATTGTTGTGCTATGAACTATATACTATATGCTATTATAATTATTATAGCGTAGTCTGATAGCCGCTTTATTCTTTACGCATCGCGCCGCGTCGTAGAGTTTTTAGAAATTGTTTGCTCGTGACTTTATTAGTTTTTTTTAAATATTTTATAGTGTACCTAATAGTCATAGTTGTTGGGGACGGCACGATGCTGAACAAAGTTATATTAATAGTCTTAAATACTCAGGTACCTAGTAACCTGTTATAAGAACAATCCTTATTAACATCTATCAAGGATTGCCGAAGTAGAATTTCGAAAACTTTACAAATTGATTTTCTCTAAGAATTATAAAATTCTATGCAGTACCTTACTCTAGAGCAGGAGTTCCCAACCAGTGAGGCGCGCCTACATAGGGGAGCGGAAAACAAATTATACATAGGTTTACTTTGTATCACAAATATTAATTGATTAGTCGCTTTTAGACAATTTTCGCCACATCAGTCGCTATTAGACAAGTTTCGACAAGTCACAACTCACAACTCATTTTCTATGGAAAGAAATAAATACCGTTTGCATTTTTTTTTTGCAATAAAAATATCACAGGGGCAATGAATGTATAATTAATAATCCAACGGAAAAATGGTTGGGATACCCTGCTCTTGAGTATGAACCTACTAAAGTAAGGCCAACCAGACGAGATAAAGAATGTAAACAAATTTTCAGGGGTTCAAAACATTTTTATTTGAATAAATTATTATAAAGTTCGAATTTTAATCGCTGTCGTCTGTACTAGACAAAGATGATTCGTCGGAAGAGTCCGAGTCAGCTGTGTTTATGATAAAACTATCTATTGTATTATCAATCATGTTGTCAATATTGCTATAAAAATTGTCCTCGACTTTTATTACATGATCCACACAATTTCGCCATTTATCAGCAGATACACGTTGGATCCCCTCTTGTAGCAGTTTTTTTCACATCTTCAAATTCGTCGACCAACTGACGTCATTATTTCATACGACTGATAAGGACAGATATAACTCACTTTCATAATGCAACTCAGTAGCGGTCCGTTTATTTAAGTTTTTTATCTCGTCTCGTTGGCCTTACTTTACTTTACGTGCCCACGTAGAGTAGGGTCTACCCCTTAATCGAATACTAACCTAGCTAATGCTAGGTTAGTATTCGATTATCTAAGGCCCACTTGCGCAGATCTGGGTTAAAGTTAACCCCGGATAAAATATAATGCCTTCTCTTTCATAAATACGAAGAACGAGAGAGAAAACGATGTTTAAACCAGAGTTAACTTGAACCCAGATCTGCGCAAGTGGGCCGAAGGCTTCCTTTCAAAATAAAACCTCCATGATAACCTGAACCACATGATATGAAATGAAGCATATATTTACAATGCAACGTCTCACGGGCATAATAAGTAAAAAGGTATCGAGACAAAAACATTTAACGTTTCAATTGCAAGCGTTCATTGACTCACCAGTCGCCGTGCAGACGCTGCATCGTTTTTTACTCAATTTTTTTATAGAAATATGTTTTTTTTGTGGCCAGTTACGAAATTTAAAGCGTAAATTATAACCTGTGCGGAGGATGCACGCGAATGATTTGTGTCCGAGACTGGACTGCAACCCGACACTCCGCAGGGTTACCAGTCGTACGGTCAGCAGCATAGAACATTGTTGTGTTAAGTGCTGTTGATGGATATTGAATATCCATCAACAGCACTTAACACTGCCGACTGGTTAACATGCCACTGTTGTGATGATCATGACACACGGAGATTTAGAACAATTATTGAAAACAAAATCCACGCACGGTTACACTTAAACCTGTTGCTACTGCTGAATGTGGGTTTTTAAATTCGTGACATCTGACAACTTTTTTACACGACAAGGACCGTCGTGCTACCTAGCGCCGCCTGGTGACAGAAAAATAATCGAAAATTCTTATATACCGCTTTTGATACCACTTACGCCACCAGATGACGCATTGATATTTTTTCTGCCGCTAGGGGGCAGACCCAGCGCACACAAACACCCTCATCGTTTGACTTCTGGACCTTTTGTATTAATAAAATATATTTAAAAAAAAATCAGAGCTGTTACCTACAAAATGCTCTATTTATGCCGTAGCCCTTTTGTAGGAAACAGCTGATTTTTTTTTCAAGTAGGAAATTTGATCCCATAGTAAAAGTTACTTATATTCAAGTCTCAAGAAATTGTCAGTGAATATCCTGAATATTTTCGTTTGCTCAATTAAATCCAGTTTATGTGATGCATCACATAAATTACAAATAATTATAATTTTTATAAGAAACTATAACCCAAATACTTAAATTATATAGCCTATGTTACCCGGGCTAGTATCACGAATCTATTGACACCTAATTTATTAAAATCGAATCATTAGTTTAGGCGCTACGGTGAAACAAAGATACATACATACATAGACTGTCAAAATCATTACCCTTCCTTTTGGCTTCGCCGTACTTGGGTAAATCTATTTAGGTAGGTACTATCGTCCACAGACAATATATAGTCCTAAATCATTTTAGCTGGCTGTACTTCCAGTTGCACAGTCGGCTGCCCTGGCTCCAGGTCAAAGACCGGTTCGTCTTTCGGAAACATTCGCGGGACTGACGGGCCCGGCATGACCTCATCGACGGTGAATTATTTCAATCGGCCCTGTCCGTTCCTTTTTCTTGTTCTATGCAAATTAGAGTTTGATGAATCCTGATGGAATTGAGGACTGTATCGGGTTACATCGTTTTAAGGGTTCCGTATCCAATCTGTCACTTGTATATATCTCATAAAGCGTTAAAATTTTCTTCTCATAAAGCTAAACAGTTAAAATTTTCATCATTATGTATATTTCTATTGCCGCTATAACAAAAATACTAAAAACATGATAAAATAAATATTAGTATAAGTTAGGCTTCCATACAACAAACGTTTGGTACGGGCCCTCTGAGCTCGAGTCCGACTCGCACTTTGCCGGTTTTTATTTTGTTATAATATAGAGTTTCCGAACGTGTAGAGGGATGTAAATAGTAAAGTAAAAACCTATGAAACATATTATGTACGTACTTGAGTACTGACATAGTGAAAATGCAATAAATTGCTTGTTGTCATTAACAAAATTAATTCGCGTTTATTGTCCGTTGAAAGATCGTTAACACTGAAATTTAAATACAAAATTGCGATTATAAATAACCTCACACGAGCCATTGATACATTTGTTTTATTTATTGTTATGCATTAACATAAATTATACACATTTTATCGGCAATTTGAATTGATTGTTTGGAATACAGAAATGTGACATACCAAATAACTGAATCAATGAGCATTCCTCGAATGATACAAATACTTATAGAATAATTTATTCAATAAAACGCCTGATTTATTTACAAATCATACTGTGAAGGAATATTTAAATACGTAGACCTACTATTCTACGCCTACAACCTAATATTTTGCAGTCCAACCGAACAGATTAACTGAACGCACAGCTAAATATTTGACAGTCAAGTGACACCGAATGTACGCTACCAACGACGGAATGAACAACAATAGGGGAGATGACTACATCTAAAATATTTAGTTTCATTAATATGCTCAGAAATATTGAGGCATTACTACTTGATAAATGTAAAAAATATAATATTTTATGTGTAGTTTGGTAATTAGATACATTTAAAAAGTACAAAAAAGTTTTTTTTTTTTCTAAATTAGTAAACGAAACCTACATCACTAGTTTACTTACATCATATTATACAAAAACAATAATTATGGTAAGTATAAACTGAAACGCACAGATATCGGAGATATTTACAAATATGTTCCTGCCGTTATACTTCATACACTTTAACCTAGGTGTGACGTCACAGCTAGGTACGACTTAAGTATGGAGTCTTTCCAAGAGACTTGCGATATTTTGTATACAAATTGCTGTACCTGAAAATCTAGACTTTTGCTATACTGATTCTTCTGAGAAGTGACTCATATTTTTAGGATTACTATTCATTTATGCAATAAAAAAATTTAGTCATATTCCCCCTTACTAATAAAAAGATTTACACAATGGATAACTTAAACAACGTTGCTGTCTTTGTCTGATTCGTTGGAAAAGTCACTTGACACACAAAGACAGCAACGTTGTTTAAGTTATCCATTGTGTAAATCTTTTTATTACTAAGGGGGCTAGCCTATTAATGACTATTGTAAGTTTCATTTATCTATTGTATTAGGTAACCTGTAATGATAGATATTTGCAGTGTATAAATAAACAAATGTTTGATACGTAGGAACTGTTAATTAGTTTATTGTGTTCACCCCGCAATTTTTCCAATAATTGTCACCATTTAAATTTTCTCTGAACTTACATAATTATTTCAAGATGAAAATTAGCCAAACCGGTCCAGCCGTTCTCGAGTTTTAGACTTTGGCGAGACAAACGAACTGCAATTTATTTTTTTGAATTATACATATTTTCGAGTGCTTTACAGCAAAATGTTTCCAGAAAATTGAATGTCGATAATTCGTATTCAATTGTTTTCTTTTCTCATTGCTTTCATAAATAGGTATATTCAATACCTAAGCCTTGCCAACATTAATAAAAAAAACCGAAGAGTGGATGGCACTAGAATGGCTCTACTTCGTCTGACTAAGATTCAAATTTTGTTCGAGTTTTAAAACATATCCACAATAAGCGCCGGTAAAAAGAAATTCAAGTGCATTAAGTGCCTCGGGCGTCGGTACTTTGCGATGGTAAAAGGGTACAAGCATTATGATAATTACGCACCCACCTGCACATACCTGTACATTTGCACTTAGAGAAAAAAACAGCCTACAAAGCAAACCGCGCTTTGTCCGGACTTTTTCCCCGCCAACATATTACGGATTTCCGTCGTCGCGTCGCCCGTATTACATCATGTTTTCTCTTTTTCTGCGAACCGTACGTCCCTCGCGGAAAAACAATATTTGTGTGACACACGATTTGCAGAAAAAGTGTCTCATACGCCGTTAAATGGTCGAAGGAAACGCTACAAAAGGTATTCATTCTGGTGAAGGGATTACTATTGTGTCATCAATTTCTTGTAAGTGTTCCGTCAATTAAAAATATGAGTGCACAATTTACTAACATCCTAGTTAGGCACCAAATAAACACGTTTTCAAACGTGCCGTTAAATATAAATCCCCACACAAAACCTTAGTCACAAATCATGACCTAATTTGACGACCTCTGTGGCCCAGTGGTTCAGCGCGTCGGTGCTCAAGCCGGGGGTCGCGGGTTCGAATCCCGGCGTAGGAACAAAAAGTTTTTCTGTGTTCCCGGGTCATGGATGCGATGTCAAATAATGTGTATAATATGTATAATAAAATATTAGAAACGACTATGTATTTAGAAGAATTTTAAAATTATACTAATTGAGAATAATTCCACGTGTTCATCCAATGGTAGATATTTAATCTTATATAATAACAAATTTTCGTAAGCCTAATCAATACAAGTTTTTAGTAAATCTCCAATTTCACAGGACCTGTACGATGTGACCTGAATAAGGGGATAGTTGCCTAATGTTAAAAATGCATCGGGGGATAAGTTACCTAACGTGGGGCATATTACATGTATACCTTTCGTTTGCTTTTCGCCCCGTAATAAACAAATTAAAAAATCCAATATTTATTTTAGTTGGAACTTGTAATGATCACTGCTAAAGTTTGAAAAACAAACAAAATAAGTCTTTACTTGTATAAGTAAGTTTAGTAACATTAAATTAATTTTTTAAAATTAAATTAAAAAATAAACATTAACTAAAAACTAAAAATATATAAAAAAAAAATATATTACTATTTCTCTAGGCAGGTACTCAATCTTCATAATTTTGATGTCGGTACCAGCCCGAACAACATCCTGATCGATTTCAAAATTATGAAGATTGAGTAGAGAAATAGTTAAAATTTTAGTCAAATTTTAAAGCAGATTTATTTAGAAAATATTTTTTATTTCATACTTTTTTGTGCATTTTTACTTTGGAAGTCGTTTTTAATTTTTTGTTTGAAAATAATAATTTTTCTCTTTTAAGTTATATTTATTATATTATTATTAACACATTTTAAGAAAGTTATAAATACAAAAAAGCCCACCGCTATTCTAACTCTCTCGGCAAAACAAACACAAGCGTTATTTATGCCAGTTTTCTGAGAGGCTGTGGTCCAAATAAGCACTATCGATCTGTAGACCTAATAAACAGGCACTCATCACTGATGATAATGATTAACACTTAGGCCTCTTTATCCCTTATTGGATGATTTATACAGTATTCTCCGAGCGAACAACCTCTTTTGAAATACTGTAGTGCCTGGGACAGTTGGTATTTAAATGTCGTATGGTTGCCCAAGTACATACGGCATTCTCACAACACAATCAGCCTAGTCCCGAGGAATGGCTGGTCAATACGTCTAGGGCCAACCATGTGCGGGTTGGCCCCAGACGTATTGGCACGATGTTGTCCTTCACCGTTAGAGCGTCCGTATAATGTACTTGAGATCTGAAAAAGTCATTGGTACACGCCACAACCTGGGAATCGAACCTGCACTATCTCGAGTGCGAATCAAACTATCTTCTCTCCGTGGTCTATCTACTAAACCACGGAGCTCTTGATAATGATTAGATACTATATTATTATATAATTATTATTATTGTAGTAGTTGAAACATGTAGCAGTAAGCATTAAATATATAATAGTGATGATGATGATCACGAATATAATTTTGGCAATAGCAAAATTCCAAAGACTGATATCGGTGCAAAAAACTCTGATGAGTAGTGAGTACCTATGTCATCCTAATAATATGTTGGTGTTTCGTGTGAAGATGATGGTGATGATGATGATGATGATTGCTATTATTGACATAGTAGCATATGCTTGCAGTTCTTGAAACAACACCGAAATCCCCAAACATGTATCTATAAGGAGTCAGGAGTTCTGTTCAGTACTTTTGGATCCAGAGTATCCATTGGTGCAAAACCTTACTTTTTTGTAGCATATGCTTGGACTTCTTCAGAAAAAGTCGAAATCACCATATGTGTCTATATAAATTTCGAGGAGTTCCCTCAATTCCTCATGGATTCTATTTGGTATTATACCCTTTACATAAAAAAATATATATTTGAAAATCGATCCACAGACAGCGGAGTAATCGTTGAACATACAAATATATACAAATATATATATATATATATATATATATATATATATATATATATATATATGTATATATATATATATATATATATATATATATATATATATATATACAGCCGAACGTATAACCGCCTCCTTTTTTTGGAAGTCGGTTAAAAGGATGCGCCTACAGTAATGGTTTTGGTGAAATTCTTGTCTGCCGGGAAGGGACTTCAAATAATAATCAAAGTCTACTGCAAAAACCAGACCTAACAGCGAATACCATAGCAAATACCAAGGCAATCTGATTATTACCCTATGGGTTGGATCTCCTTTATTGTTCAGAAAATTGTCAGTTTATGTATAACGGTAAGGTTAAATTATATCCCCTGGATATTTTAATAATCTTTGTTCGAATACGCTCCGAATGCCCCGGAGTATCCATAACTCATTTATATCGCAATTTTTCCCGAACGCCCGTGCCCCGGGTGCTATCTAAACTCATATTTCAGTATCAGCTGAATGTTTATGATCCGAAATGTATGTTTCAACTTTCAATTAAATTAAGTAAATATGGGTAAATTAGGGCTGCCACTTGCTGGGGTGGTAAAAATTTCACGAATACAAGTTTTTAGTGCTTTGCTTGATTGATAATATTTATTCTGGGAAAAATAATAATATCTGGATGTTATATTATAATGAGTACGCGGAATTCCCAGAATGGAAAACTTAAAAAGTAGTCAATACATGTAATTTTCGCGTTTCTATTTTTATTGTTTAATAAAAGAAAATAAATTTTAAATCGCTTACCTACTGATAATATATTTCGGCAATACAAAGAATTAAAAAAACCTGACAGTCGAAGAGGTATAATAGCAATAGCTCCCCACACTGATTTCAGTGACGGTGGCCGGTTTAATTGAAACCAGGCCAGCTACGCAGGAGTTATTTTATAGTGCCCAAGTGTGTGCGCAGTACACAAGAGCACTCTCTCTTCATTTATTCTCGTAACCCAGTGTGACGAATAACCGACACGACTGGTGAGATATCAGGCGCAGGTCCGACTTTTTACATGCCCATCCGACGCATGGATCATCTTTCTTGTCAGACAATCAGGTGATCAGCCTGCATTGTCCTAACCAAACTTGGAAACAAGATTTTTTGTTATTCCAATGCGGGAATCGAACCCACGACCTCCGAGTCGAGAGCCAAGCTCTAAACCACTAGACCACGGAGACGAAGAGGTATACCCTTGATACGGCGGTTGATAGTTGACTTATTAAAACTTTTGAAGAAAGAGAATAGCATAAAATGTTGAAGCAACCCTGGCAACGTGTACTAGTATCTACCTAATGGATATTCAGCAGGTCGCTTCTCGGAACAATCCCCGCGCGGCCTTGCGAGTTGCGATCAAACGTGCGATGTTTGTTTTACTTTCAAACGATTCAAAAACGGCTCCCGCAAAATTTTACTGTTCGGAGGAGTCGGTGTTTGCACAAGCGTTCCGTGAACGTAACGGTACAGCTGGGATGGCTCAGCTATAAATATTTGGCTTTTGCACTTGGAACTATCTAGAATCTAGGTTGAAGATTATGGGATTATTTTCTTGATATAAATGTTTTTCCTCTCTATCTCAATATGTCTTCTTACTACATACACCTTTATCCTAATAAGATATAAGGTAAGTTATGAACATAAATTATGGAACGGATGGCGAATAGCGATCCTTACAGTTTAAATTCCAGCAATAGGTATTCTAAGCCACACGAACCCCTTAGGCGCCTTGATGTGAACTATTCTCAGAAAAAAAGGACCTTTTGAACTGCTCCAATATAATTTCCAATATTTACTTTTGCAAACCAAGGTCTTATAGTTCCGTTTTATTATTAATACGGTTTAGTAATACAGTTTACCGTTTCGTTTGAAATTTACTAAGAATGATTAGTTTAGCCTTTACTGTTTAGCTTTACGTTCACAAGTCCTTTGACTCAAATAATTTATGAGACCTTTAAATACCAATAATACAACACTTCTTAAAATTACTGACATATCTTGCATGTGCTGAAGAGATATATTTTTTACAGATCCGAAAGAAATTCATGGTTTCTTTAAGTAAAGAACCTTCCTTTCGAAAAACAGTAGATACTTCTTATAAACATTTATTCTCATACTACTCAAATATACTTGGTAGGAAAATTAAAAACGTTACCGCTCTTAAGATGTATTTCTGTTCGCATGACGTATGCAGCTGCTCCACTACTATTTCGTTCTACTTGCTTTCGTTATATTAAACGTTTTCATACAACTTTAGGAACGCGTGACGTTATACGCATTTTTTGTATGGAGCGTTATCACCAGTCTTGCGAAATTCTGTATTACAAATCGCTGTACCTCTGAGAACATTGATTTTTTAATACTGTTTCTTCTAAGAACTATAACTGGCTTCTAGGCAATTTTTTCCCCCTTTTCTCCCATTGAACACGGTTCGCCCTTATACCTCTTACCTGTGACAAAACTAATATTTTATCTACTACCTTTTATCCCTACCCCTCTTACATTATAATAACAACTTTTTTCACCGTCCCAATCTCTTACAGGATCATCTATTATCTTACCTAAAATATCCAGTCCCACGGTGTGCGTCTCACTATGCGTCTCGTTGGACAAGCGGCAGGTGTAGTTCCCGGAGTCGGCGCGGGTGGCGCGGCGGCGTACAGCGAGTACAGCGTCTGGTTCGCCGCCTCCTAGAATTTCCTAGAACTTACTTATATATAGAGTAGAATATTCATTAATCATGCAATTACAAAAATCATTTATCTAGCCTATTGTGTTCTGCAACGGCAGCTGCATTAGTCTGTTTGTTCTGTGCTCAACGCCTAGATTTTCTTCCCTCTATCTAATCTCGCCTAGATTAGATAGAGAGTAGAAAATCTAGGAGTTGAACATAGAACAAACAGACTACCCCTAGATTTTCTAACCTCTATCTAATCTAGGGGTTGAACACGAAGTCTTCTGTCTTGCCTCCGACCCTTTATCCCCTTCTGCTTTCGTTCCTACAGAATTAGTCGATGTTACAAATTGCAATAGATATAATATTTGTTCTCACGGTACTCTATACCTAGTAGCAGGGACTAGAGAGATTAACATCGTCACCTACTCTTAGGCCCGTATTACTAAACCGTTCTCAAACTCGTTCTCAAGACCTTTCTTGGCTGAGACAGTCTCAAGTAACGATTAGCTTCTCAAGACGGTCTTTAATTCATAGTATGATCTCAAGACCGTCTCAGTTGATATCGTTATTGAGATCACTTACTCAACTTTTAAGCGTCATCTACACGACAAAGAACGAATAAAATAACGTTTCGTTTACACTTCTACAAAGAACGGATTTATTGATTATACATTCCTTCAATATTTATTTTTAAAAATTTAATATTTAATAATATAAATACCAAAAAAAGTTTAGTCTGTATTCTTTATATTGAAAAAACTGATATTCATTAATTTTTACGTATATATTAATATTTATTATTGTCTAGCATAATAATATCCATATTTTCTTAACAACTACGTAAAACGGAATGCGGATTATTGCCATTCGAAAAAAGTTTTTCTTCTTGTTCTTTAAAGTGGCTCCTTAGTGATTCGCCAATGTGTTGTGTTGACGAACACTCTGCCTTATGTGGGTGAGTGGGTTTTATGAATAAACAAGGGCACGGTGTACAGGAGGAAGTCTATTGAATAATCTAAAACCTAGAACAGACAAATTTAGGGCCAGTATCAAAGTATGTACATAAAGTTTCAGTAAAAGGAGTATTTACAAAACACAGAACAGATTTAAGGTTGATAGGGTGAGGAATTGTAGGAGGGAGGGATCATATAATGAGGATTGTTTTTTGGGCAGTCAAGTCAATTAATATAAATCAAATAGGTAATTCGTTTAATATAAATAAATAAATAAATATATTTAAATAAAATCGAAAATATTTCTACAAATACTCGACACTGGCAGAATGGTGCAAAACCTTTGCAACCGCGATTACCAAAAAAAAGAAGAATAAGTATCAATCATGTATCAATATAGCATCTTTTTTTATAACTTTATTTTGTGTTGAGTATGTAGTGTTAAATTCTGAGTTTGTTTAATCATAAATATTTAGATTTTAATTTACATAATAATTGTAACACACCCAAAAACACCACAAATAATAATGTACTGTATCCCAATTCCCAAGCAAGCCGTTCTCAAGTCAAGGTTTGACTGTACCCACGAAACCGCGTCTCAAGTCAAGTCAAAGTCAAGCAATGACAGCGTACTTGAGTAACGAGTCTCGTTTATTAATTACGTTCGCACTCACTTGATACGCCGTACCTACAGCTGGACTTAAGTACGGTCTATTAATTAAAACAACGTCTTAAGTACTTTCTTGAGAATTGTCTTAAAGATAAGAACGCTTTATTAATACGGGCCTTAATAACGTAATTGTGTTCTGGGAACGTCAGCTGCATCACTCGCTCCATTAGCAGATTGTTTCCCGCACGTACCTTATCTGCCTGCTCGGTGTTCGGGGAATCACTTATCGCGTTATCACATTTCCCAATACGATTGTTGTCACGTCTCTCCTCTGATTTTTGAATATTGATTTAGTTCTTATCGGTCATAGTATGGGGGGGGGGGGGGGGGACAGCTCCTCTATACTTTGATTTTTCGTCAAGTCAGTAGAATTTAAGTAGCTCTATATCTCACAACTAGTGTACTTTTCCTGGTAAATGTTTATCTTCATAGTGAAAGTATTTTATAGTTTCAGACAGACGGTCCTAAAAATGGATTATTCATGAGGCGATTATTCATGCTACATAGCACATGCCTTTATTGTGTATTAACTGATTATATTCTTATTCTTTTCCCTTGGCTGCAGGTTCAAAGACGGTGTGGCGTACCCGTGGTCGGCGGGCGTGTCGAACCTGATCCTGTACCCGGAGGCGGCGAACCAGACGCTGTACACCCGCCGCGCCACCCGCGCCGACTCCGGGAACTACACCTGCCGCCTGTCCAACGAGACGCATAGTGAGATGCACAACGTGGGACTGGATATTTTAGGTAAGAAAATGGATGATCCTGTAAGAGATTGGGACGGTCAAAAAAGTTGTTATTTATAATGTAAGAGGGGTAGGGATAAAAGGTAGTAGATAAAATATTAGTTTTGTCACAGGTAAGAGGTAGGGCGAACCGTGTTCCATGGGAGAAAAAGGGAAAAAAATTGCCTAGAAGCCAGTTATAGTTTGTGTCTCGCCGTAATGGCGCGTTGCAAATGGGTTTGGGCAGTTACGTTTTCGTTTTACGGTCGCGGATAAATTACGTAGCCCGAATACGTAATTTATATAAAGTGCGCTCTTTAGTTTAGGCTTAAATAAAAATATAGCTATTTTTTAAAAACATGAGGCCATTCAAAATTTAAAAAGTAGAATTTGCTTTCAACCTTCTAGTTTATTTCATAATGTTATGATGTTAACAAATAGCTTCAATAAAGCTTTCTGTTCGCAGAAAAAGCTACGGACGCTCCGAAAACAATGTTCATTTCTAAGGACCAGTGGGTGGAGGAGGGCAGCAAGGTTCGAATGTTCTGCGAAGCTCTCATAGGTGAGCTTGGTTGTTTTAAAAAAATGGAAACAGTAATTCATAGTTTGATTTTTTTTCTTTTAGACCAACACAAAATGTTGGTATAGCTTTTCATAAGTAACATGGTTCTCATTTTTGGTTTTAGCGAGTTCATATTTGGCCGATGCTCGAAGTGACCTGAGGTGGTGGAAGGTGTTTCCCAACGGAACTGATGGTGAACTGTTACCGTCACAGAATGAAATCAGAACAAAACGGTAAGTCATATTTCAAATACATACACATTACACGGCTCGCTTTTTTATTTTCACCAAAAATGTTGGTTAACTTAAGTATTTGATTATAATATATTGTATTGCATTACAATTTCGCCTATGTTTAACATGCCTTGTCACAACCAGATAAATAAATATCTATATATCTATGGACGATTCCACACCACGTAAATCTGGTCCCGTGGTAAGTTCTCGAAGAACTTGTGTAACCAGACAACGGAAATATTCTACTACTATAGATGTGAAAGTTTGTGAAGATGGATAGATGGATGTATGGGATGGATGAGTGGATGTTTGTTACTCTTTCACGCAAAAACTACCGAACGGATTTTGATGAAATTTTTAATTTCGTATGATAGTAGTTTAGGCTCTGGATTAGAACATAGGCCCTGTGGCCTTATTATATTATACACATATTTAATACACATCCATGACCCAGGAATATAGGAAACTTTTTTGTTCCTTTGGCGGGATTGGAACCCGCGGCCTCCGGCCTGAGCACTGGCGCGCTCAAGCACTGAGCGTCAGAGGTCGTATGTAACTAGGATGGTCCATGTTGCTCATGTTTCTCAGTATGTCTGTCTCTGTCTGACAAGCTCTACTCTGTGATTGTATGTTGTAGTGACGACGTGGAGGACATAATCGGCTCGTACCTGAGCATCGAGCGCGTGTCGGCGCAGGACTACGGCACGTACGTGTGCGTCGTGCACAGCAACGACGTCGTCTCCCGCAGCTACGTCACCGTGCACTACAAACGTGAGTGACACTATCGGTGGACGGTGCGTGCGTCGCCAGTCAAAATCACGCGAAACATCGAACCGTGCATTTACAAAACCTCGCTTTTCAAGTTCCATGCGCGTGTATGCATGTGTATGTTACGCCAGTGTATGCGCACTTTTGGAGGACACAACGTTCGCACTCGCGGCGGCTAGCTGTCCTCTCTATAATGCTTTGTGGATTTAACAGTATGTTTAAATAGTATAAGTGATAATTAAATAATACTACTACCGTTTTGTCACAGATGGCGGTGTGGGTGGGGCGTGGGCGGAGTCTCAGGGCGTGCCGTGGCGGGCGGTAGCGGCGTGCGGCGCGAGCGTCGTGCTGGCGCTCGCGCTGCTGGCCGCGGCGCACCGCCGGTACACGCCGCGCCTGCTGCTTGCCGCACGACACGCGCGCGCGCGGGCCACCGGCGCCGCGCAGCGGGCTCGAGGTGTGTACATACAATTACGCTCAATGAGGATTTGTCACGCGTGGTGGAAGGAAAGCGATGCTATTTTATTATTTATTTGATAACTATCAAATAGCGTTACAACTAAATTATTAATGTAAATAAATAAATAAAGTACTTATCAATGTGCTAGGTATGTTAAGATGTGGTGGATCTGGGTGAGGAATACCTGATGACAAATGTCTCGCAGATAGCGTGCGAGTCTGATAACACGTTGTAAATTGTATTACTAGGTAATCGGCCCACAGCTGTTGTCCCACTTCACTATCTGCTTTCCGTGAAATTATTTTCTACCTTATAAATTTTTTGTATATATAAAAGATAGCGATCATTTATATATGACAATTGACAGTTATGACGACGACCTCTGTGGCTCAGTGGTTAGTGCGCGGATTTTAATCCCGCCATGTAACAAATAATTTCTGTGTTCCTGTGTCATGGATATGTATTTTAAAATAAAAACCTTGTTTAAGTATAGTATAAAAGTATTAAATATATTTCTGTTATCAAGTAACACAAGTCCTTCGAGAACTTATCACGGGCCTAGATTGACGTGGTGTGAAAGCGTCCATAGATATTATTATTTATTTTATTATTATATAATTGTAAATACCGTCAGATTGTTATATAACTAGCGAGATTGTAAAATGTCGGAAGATTGTCAACCCGAACATATAATACTTATGTAGGAAAGAAACCGTTGTGAAATGCGGCGGAACGCACCTCGCGCGCCACCTTATTTGTTTGTTAATTCTTTTCTTGTCGTATTTTTTGGTGATAGTAATTTTAGTAGTGGACGGCAACAGGTTAAAATGATGATGGTTATAATGATGACCTAACAATGTATGTGCTTTTGAATTATAGCTTTATTAATATTATTTAATTTACATTGTTGTTCAAGTGCTGGAGAAGGAGTTCGACGTGCTGGTGTGCTCGACGGCGGTGGACGCGGAGCTGGTGAGCGGCGCGCTGGTGCCCACGCTCGCGCTCAAGTACAAATAC
Source organism: Phengaris alcon alcon (assembly GCA_037179445.1). Lineage (NCBI taxonomy): Eukaryota > Metazoa > Arthropoda > Insecta > Lepidoptera > Lycaenidae > Phengaris > Phengaris alcon. The sequence continues at coordinate 343,600 of JAYRCH010000257.1, forward strand.
CGCGTGCTCGCGCGCACGCTGTCCAACAACCCCGACAACTGTGAGTACAACTTTGTCAGCTACATGGTGATTTAATGCTGTGTTACATTAATAGAATCCGAACAATCTATACCTAGACGTGTATGTTCCGGTGAGACGGTACACGCTTAATTTGGAACCCAACCAAGATAATAACAAAAATAATAGCGATCTACTACATCTAAAATATTTAGTTTCATTAAAATACTCAGAAATATTGCGGCGTTACAACTTAGTAAATTTAAAAAAATATAATATTTTATGTGTATACACATTACTTAGATAAGTTTACATCTAAATTAGATACTTACATCTAAAAAGTACAAACAAAAAAAAAATTCTTTGCTACATTAGTAAACAAAACCTACATCATTAGTTTACTTGTATGATGTATACACAAAAACATTAATTATGGTAAGTATGAACTTGAACGCACAGATATCGGAGGACATATAATATGTTCCTGCGGCCGTATACTTCATACACTTTGACATACGTGTGACGTCACAGCTAGGTACGGACTTTAGTATGGAGCGTTTTCACGAGACTTTTTTTTTGTATACTAATCGCTGTACCTTTGGAAATATTGACTTTTGATATACTGTGTCTTCTGAGAAGTTACTCATATTTAAGAGTACTATTCATTTATGTAATAAAAAAATTTAGTCATCTAGCCGATTGTGTATGTTGATAGTGGATACCAAATAGGGGAACATGCATTTGTTTCAAATCAGCAAAAATTTTACGTTTAAAAAAGTTACAGGACTGATTTGCTATGATTTAAAAACGAGAATTACTGTTCAAATCCTTATGTTATTTATGACATTTTTTGTTAAAACAATGATATACATAAACGCACTATTTAAGTTAATAAAATCAATTCTGTATTTATCTTCCGAATACATTTTCAACTGCTGTGACGTCACTCGTGCATTATTTTTTGTATAGAACGTTTTCAATTCTCTCCAACGATCTCACTTTTATGATTACTGTATTTCGTCAACGGTCGGTCGCAGATATGCCATTACAAAGACAATATTACCTGGCTTTTTACATACTTTTCGAAAAATCAATAAAAATCACTATTCATGTTCCATATTGCTTCTGATATTTATGTTGTATATTACCGTGTACTTATTTATGTTAATTTTTCAGGGTACAAGGATATAGTGTGTGAGGTGGGGCGGTGCCGGTCCGTGGTGGGCGTGATCTCGCCGGCGCAGCACACGCCCGCGCAGCTGCTGACCGCGCTGCGACAGCTGCGCGCGCTGCCTCTGCCGCCCGTCGTCGTGCTGCTGCAGGTAAGCACAGTGCTGCGATGCGACGTGTGTAGGTGAATTGAGACTGGAGGATGTAAACTACACTTGTGTAGACACAAAAAATTAAATGTGTGTGTTCTTGTTTAGGTATGCACCTAAAAATGTACAGTACTTTGAAGTTAGTTTAGCGAGTTTCTATGGAAACTTCGTTAACTTCGATGGATGTTATCCGCTAACTTCATTATGTCGCTGGAGGCGGTTGTAGTGCGCGCGCATCGTAAAAAGGCGATGGTCTGCAACTGACCCAGAGTCGACAGCAATGAAATGTATTCCAATGTGTTCACTTTGAATCATATTTGCTGTCACCAAAAGGGCAATCCCGAAAAACGCCGGGTATAGAAGTTATGAGCAGGAGTAGTATCAGTTTTTCTATGGAAACGGCACGTGAGACGTGACGACTCCCGAAAGACATTAAAAACGTGGTTGTACTTAATGTATTACATATGTTGGTCGGTGTAGGTAGTACCCGGCGTATTTCAGGGTTGCTCCTTTGGTGTCATCGAATATGATTTAAAGTGAACCCATTGGCAAACTTTTCATTTCTGTCGACGCTGGGTTTTTTTATGAATTTTGTACCATACCCTTTTACTGTAATTTTCGTCCAACGCGGCAAAAGAAGTATAACTTAAAAAATCCTGTTTTATAAATGCTAATGTTATGCATATATTGCAGGATCTACCGAAACTGAAGCGCGAGGCGAAGGAGGCGGGCGAGAGCCTCGTGTCGGTGCTGCGGCGCACGCGCCTGGTGGCGTGGCGGCACGTGCACGAGCGCGCCTTCTGGACCGCGCTGCGCCTCGCGCTGCCGCTGCCGCCGCCAAACAGAGAAGTACTAATACTATACCATATTCGCGTTGAGAATGCAGTGAGTCATCAGTGCAAATGTCAAAATGCCTTACTTCAATTGGGAAATGTGCACGCTTCAGTGTCACTCAAAAATGTTTATTTATCTATTATGTTGAACAAAATTGCGTACGTTATTGATCTATAAGGATCTTATACAAAAACGAGAAAAAAGTAAAGACGACATTTGTCAGACATGTCCGTAGGTCACTCACTCAATACTCACCCAAACCAAATCCGTGAGGCCGTGGCATTTTTACTGCCGAACCAGCCCATTCGTGCCAACGCATAGCTGCCTTTTGTCAATTAAAATATCTGTTTTACGATGGCAAGTTCTAGAATGCAGTTTTATAAAATGATTACTTATTATTATATTTTTATTGCAGGAAAAAACAACGGATACAGAAGAGAACAGGAACAGGAATTCGGGAAGTTTGACGGCCCTAGTTTGAAAAAACGGAAGAAAAATAAATAAAAACACTGTAAGTGACCTTTAGTGAAGGTGACAGTGCGTTAGTGAACGTTCAGAACTATTGCGGATCGCCGATATAATATGAAGACTGTGAATATATTATATTTAAATTTACTTGTTGTATCACATAAAATTAGATGTAAGAAGTCAATTTGATGGAAAAATCATGTGGTTTTGGCAAACGAGTGATCCATATTTGACTGCTACTACTATGCCAAAATACAAACATAATATTTAAAAAACGTGTTCCATTCTAGAATCCTCAAATTTGGATCATTTGTTTACCTGACAAAATCATTCTCAAAAAGCAACTATGCGCACATGTCAGTATTAACCTATTGCAATATTTGTGTATCTATGCTTGGATCTTGTTCTTTCTTACAAATAAGTATTTAGAAACGTTCTATCTAACAATATAAAGAAATGGAGCATTCTTTATATTGTTAATCAAATTCATTAACGAAACTCGATAGAACTAATACGTTTTTGCCCTAAAAGTTAAAACTCAAATCAACACCAAAAAGTCACTTTATATACTTATGAACACTCAATACATTTTATTGTTATGAATATAATAAAACACTTTTATTTTTACTTTACATTCAAGCATAGCATACACTTACATTGCACAAATCTTAATTATAAATTAATAATATGTATTGACTGTAACCAGTATAAAAATTGAAGATTTACATACACGAATATAAAACATATGTCGCTTCCGTCGTCCCGAGTTTATACACGTTAAATAACTAGTGCCTAACAAAACAATACTTAGTAACAATATTCTTCTTACCAGTTGTCTTAGATCTCAGCGTTAACTACTGAATTATAGTTTTTCTTTTCTTTGGTTGTGTATCCCAAGATTACCAAGTAATATCATGAAAATGGCGAATTAAAAATAGTATTGATCTTTATATTACGGCAGCTAATATCATTTTTGATAACAATGATATATTTTTTTTTAATAATTAAAAATAGTGCTTGCCTTCTTTAAAATTTAACATTTATTTTCTTTTGGCAGCTGTACAGATGTAAAAATACTTTGGTAAATGTTAGTATTATATTATACTCAAAGAGTATTTGTTAAGCACATATTGTAAGTTATTTTATTTTTTAGGTTAAATAAGTTTTAGTGAATGTCAATAAATATCTGCCTACTCGAATTATTTGTGTGAAGTATAAAAACATTCTATGTTTTAATTTTCTATTTTCATGTCCCCTAATATATTGTGCCAAAAGGCAACGAAAGCATGACAATTTATTTAAATATTTCGGTTTAATAATTCTATTTATTTTATTTATGTCTCAAATTGTTTATACTCGGACGAGGTTAAGTATTTTGTTGGTCTATCCATTTTAGTCTAGAATAATATTTAGTTTTTTTGAAGTAAGCGTCCGAATTATATTATCAGTGTGTTGAAGGTATCGAGGACTGTGATATGAGAAGGTGGATTACTTAGTTAAGTGTGAGAAGGTATCGATTAATTTCTTGTAAAAATGTTGAACAATAATATTTTACTACTGTAGATTTCTATGGGGAAATCGCGAAAATTTGTGAAAAGTATTTGAATTGGTGCAAGATCTTTGAATTTTTTACTAACATAAGTATCAATAGAATTTTTACTAACATAATATCAATAATAATACATACATTTTTCGTTTATCGATCGTTTATTGATTACTTTTTGCCAAAAAAACTTTAACTTGCAAACCCAAATAAAATGCAGAAAACGTTTTAAATATGTATTTCACATAAAATTGTGTCAAAAGTTTATTGTAACATTACAAAAATACGATTTGCGCAGAATTCCGTGCTGTTCTTTTTTTATTTTTGCCCGTTTGTTTCACGTTGTATATCATTAGGTATTGTCCAGTTGTTGTGATGTGTTATCTCAGACGAGCAGGCAACCGTTTTCTACTTTTGTATATTTACAATGTCATTGTTACATTCCACAAATGTCTCTAATAGTCGTTAAGTTGATATAATTTTTGTGAAAAACTCATATAAACCAGAAATAAATGACTCGATAATAATCAATTGCTGTTTTTTTTCTTTTAATTTAACGAAATACTGAAAAACTGGTTTCGCAATCTAAATGACTACGACGGCTGCATTGTCAAAATAATTTAAACTTAATGTTTAATTTTAACATACAATTCTACCTAGGGCTACAGCAATCCTAGTTCCGAAAATCCTGTAAAAAAATATCGTGAATACATAGGATTCGGATGTATTCGCATGTGTATCGCAAAGGATTATCGTAATTTGGTACAGATCGCGGCGCGTAAGTTGAACCAAAATGGCGGTCGTCCGCGCAGGTACAATTATGGACAAAAGTGTTAGACGAATAATCCGCGGTTGCCCGGGAAATTCAAAAATCTTAAATGAAACAGTGATTTCGTCGCATTAAAAAATATATTGTTTACAAAGTGAACTCTTACACTATAACTTATAAACTTGAAGAAAGAAGATAAGAAAAAATAAAATAATACTATTCTTCAATGCAAGTGAAACGAAATTAAATGTTTAATCACTGTCATTTATTGGCAATGCCATGACACCTTCTATAAGAGGTATGGCACTGGAACTTGGGCCAGGAGTTGCGACTTCATCTTCTGTATCAGTTGAGGAATCCAATTCAGAATCACTGCTGTCAGAATCTCCAACTCGTATTATAAACTCTTCCGTCATTTCATCGATGACGTGGTCGCTTTTGATATAAGCTTCTTCGATTGTCTTGACTTTCTCGCATAGCTTTTTCCAATCCCATGGTCCCATCGCATTCACTCTCTCATTTACTAACTTAATAACACGCGGCACATTCCATCGTACATTTTTACTACTAACGTCGAAGCGTCGCGGCAGGCGAAATACGTCATGACCATGTTCTTTGAAAATCTTGTCTATACTAAATGTTTTGAAGCGCTCTTTATTATTTTTTATCAATTGGTATAATTGAGGCTTCAACATGTCAGGCGTGAATGTTATTCCTTTTTCTGAAAGCCAAGCCTGAATATCAGCTTTCTTTGTGTTCGCGTTTGGTGCTAAATCAAATTCCTTGTTGTGGTATGATGCGTTGTCTACAACTATAACTGAATTTCCGGGAAGATTCGGTAGCAATTGAGTTCGGATCCACTTCTCATAATTGTCAAAATTCATGTCGTCGTGATAGTCACCGGACTTCGTACCTGATTTGAACGTTAACAAAGCGTTAGGCACAAAACCAGCCTCCAATCCGGCATGTACTATCACGATACGTTGCCCTTTTGATATGGGTTTTTTTAATCCCTTAGTGGACCCATCCGTCCAACTTTTCGGTGTTGTGTGAGCAGCGTGAACATATGACTCATCAGTGTATACAATTGGTATTTTTTGCTGTCGATACTGTCTTACTTTTTGTAAGTAATTTATTCTCAATAATCTGATAGCTGATGTTTCTATTAAAACTTTCCTATTATTCTCGGTGGTTTTCCACTTAAATCCTAGTTCATTAATGATGCGGCGAAGACTTTTTTTAGAACCTTGAAAGTTTATATCAGAACGTAATTTTGCACGAAGTTTACCAAGTGTCGGTAATTCATTTTCAGTTTTATGAAAATTGTGAATGCATCGTTTTATTACCCCCTTGTCAAAATCGTCTATGCCTGTGACTGGTTTTTTTCGATGTCTCTACTTACCAGGGGTCCTAAATGTAACCACAAATTCTGAACTTTTGCTTTCTTTTACAATCCTTTTAACTGTAGATACAGACTTTTTCGTGGCTGCCGCAGTTTTTTTTTCAATGAATCAGTTATATTATTTTCTTGAAAAAAATTATTATAAACGTCAAATACCATTATTCTCGCCTGTCTCTTTAATGTTGATTGTGGTAGAGTCATTTTCTTGAAATTAAATGAAATGGTCACACATTGGATAGGAATATAAATGTAAAATAACTAAGTGCGCGATTGTACTCCAGGTTAGCGCGCGTGTTCGGGTAGCTAGGGGCGAAGTGCGACTGCGCGGAGGTGAGCGTCGCCGCGTTGCTATGGTTACGCGCGGCCCCTCGCGTCGCACCTCATACCACACTTCGATTGAGACCCGATAATGTGTCACTGCGCATTCAAGGACATAGTTCAACTTACGCGCCGCGATCTGTATCAGGGATTGTGTAAATGAAAACTGGGAATTCGAAAATATTAAAATGTATTTTCTTTTTATTATCATTATCAAATTATCATTAAATAGGTATTGTAAGTACCAGGCACTGTATTCATAAATCATTATCACACATTTTAAGTTCAATACAAAGTTTCATGGCATAATAAATTTACGTTCAGAATAAAATAATGGAAAATATTATTGTATTTCGTAAAATAATTATGGTATCCATTTTTTCTTCTTTTTTTTTTAGTTTCAGTGGACAAGAAGAATAACTTGTAAACAGTGTGTAAAAACAAAATGACCTTACTGGTTTTAACGATTACCGATAGTTTCATTACAAACTGAAGAAGTAAAGTAAATACTTATCATATATTTGATCAAAAGGGACCAGATGAAACATCAAATATTGAATTAATAGTTAATGTTGCATAGCACGATTGACTTAATAGTTAATGTGGCTATTTTAGACCTTATTAGTTGGTCATACCTTAAAATATATTTTGTGAAACAGTATGGCCATTGTGAATTGCACGCTCTTAATTGGTTATTTCCTAAAGAATACTTAAAATTTAAGCTACACTTAAGATGGATTTGACCAAAAACAAATTATTAAGTAGGAAGAAGTACTACATGAAACGATTCGAAATACTTAGGCTCACTTGTATGCTCACATATACTAAGATTACATATATTATATATATTAAGATTTAGATTACAAGAAAATGTATGTTGAACGAGTAACTAAGAAATGGTAGATGAAATAGTTAGTGTATAATAATATTGATAATAAACACTAAAGATAGAAAAAGAATAAGGTCAAATAGATATAACAAAGTAGGTTTTAGAGAAAATTAGGTTTAGTACTTATTTTTTGGTCAGATCCAGCCTTAACTACTGAGACTCAGAAAATGAAACAATATATTTTTTAAATTATATAAATAAAATTAATAATTAAACATTAGCAAAAACCACAGATAAATAATAAGTACTTAACGAAATTATTATATTAAGTACTTCAATATGTTAGCACCTTATTAGATTTATTTTCATTGAGTTTGATTTTATTCAGATTTCAGTTTAGATCATGTTGAGAATTCAAATATTCGAAGTTCGAACAAAGTAACATATCACACGAAAATAATTTATCACTTACAATCACTATTCTTAAACTATAGTTCTTGCAATTCGTAAGGTAACAATAATCTTCACCGAATACATGAAAATGCATCTACCACATCAAAATTACATCGCATATGCTGTAGAATTGCAAGAGTACTAGTGTTCATTATTCTAAAATTTAAACTAATGTGATTAAGATCGACCTGTGTTAAACACAAAACCTTTAAAACGCAGATTCAATATTTAAAATAAATATTACATGCAAAGTATACAAATCGTTGTACATAACTAAAATCAATTCGAGATTACACACTTGATTTTACCAGACCATCGTGAAGTTGTTGCATTTCAAGCGCACAAAATATGATGCACATAATTTAACTTCAGAGCGGTCTAGTAAAATGACAAAGGAAATTGAACACTTTCATTTCTATAAATCACATTTACATAAGTAACTATGTTTGCCTCTTCGTACTTAGAAAAGTATTTTTTGTCTTTTGGACATGCAGGAACTATACGGACGTAAAATTTAGCTTCAGTCTGTTTCTATGTTGTACTTTTTGTTGTAAGCCTGAAAAATAAGTATGCATTCCATTATAGTGACGAAATTATTTGGATAATAAGAACCATAATTAAAGTTGTATTAAACTGTGAATAGACATTTCAATGTTGCTGCTTGAATTCCTTTAAGTCTAAAGGATCTCTCCTCGCTACTTGCGCTTAATGTGTGCCGCCTCATCGAACTCGTATTTGAACAAACATTATTGTGGTTAAGCACTTAGCGCATAGGCTGATATATTATCTCCATTATCTCCATTATCAATAGGCTACTTGACTCATATTTAATCTCATACATTGAAGGAGTATTTCCTTTAGTACTTAGCTTAGGAAAACGTATTCTAGCGATATCATAAATTAAAAACTTAAGATTGATAAATAAAGTTGATTTAAAAATATGTATTTTTGTTTTTTAATTTCTACGGATGAGAACACCTCGAAGTAAATTCGGGCAAGGATGTGACGACACAAACACACTAAACACATATTATGTAGTAATGAAACGGAAGGTTTCTGTAAATAAATAGTTCATGACATCTTAAAAAGTTATTTATGTCACAACGTCTAACGGAACGTAACACCGCCATTTTACTACTACGGACTATTACAAATAGTACTAGTATGACGTCACAGCATAGATAATCTATCAACCAACATGGCGAATAGTATTTTCGCCCGTTTTTAAAAAGTATATTTTTTAAATATGTTTTTGTAGGATTTTAGGTTTCAAAATAATGTAATATTATTTTTTATTGTGTAATGAAACAATTATGAAGCGTTTAGGACATAAATAAAAACAAGGTCAAGTCAACGCAATCACTTGTTTAGTTTTATGATATACCTGATGCGCCATGCGAGCGAGCGCCTCGGCGGTGGCGCGGCCGGTCTGCTCGAGCATGGCGCGCAGGTGTCCCTCCGGCCGCTGCAGCAGAACGTGCGGGTGCTCGAACTCCACCATCTGACCCGCGTCCATCACTAGCACCTGAAAAGATAATGCAATTTATTTAATGTATGTAAGTACTTTCATTCAACATTTGATAGAACAAAATCAATCCATTAATGGAGACAAATCATTTTAACCACCGTGTATGCAATATGGTCGATACTTATTAAACGGTTTTTTTTCTTACTCAAATCAAAATATGGGAAAATAATAACATGCTAAAAAAATAATACAGCTGATTTTGATTATATTTTTTTTACTTTTAATATATTAACTTACATTAACTTTTTTCAATAGTGTGTCGCATAGCTTATTCACAAGCATTCTATCTTTCTTCCTTTATCAAGAAGTTAAGACAAAACTTCGGAATATTTTTTTTTGAATACACAATTTTAATTTGAAAGCTATCCGACACAATATCTAATGATTGAACCAAGGGACTCTTATATTTACCTTATCCGAGTCCATGACGGTGTGCAATCGATGGGCTATCGTGAGTACCGTACAGTCGGCGAACTTAGTTCTGATGGTTGCTTGAATTAACGCGTCCGTCCTGCAAAAAAAATATATTTTTAAAACAATAATAAAAAAGAGATATTTCATCTAATAAATAAATGCGTCGTCAAGAAATGTGCGCGCATATCTGCACATATAATGGTCAATGCACGCAACATATGAATGAATGCGCACGCGTATCCATAAAATGTATGCGCATAAGTGTTCGTAAGCGTATTGCGTACACGTTAACATATGGGCGCTGGTGGGTGCGTCAGTAAACGTGCATGTGAGTACTGTGAGCCTAGCAGGAGCATTTGACAGCGGCAGCAGTAAACGTAACGTTATCGAATGAGACTTGTAAGAAAATGTGTCAAAATCATGACAACCACCATACAAATTTCATTCGGTATCGTTACGTTTACGCCGATGTCAAATGTTCCTGCTAGGCGATTTGAGAGTAAATGCTTGTACGTACTGCGGGTCGACATTAGCGGTGGCCTCGTCCAGCACAAGCAGGCGGTTGCGGCGCACGATGGCGCGCGCGAGGCACACGAGCTGCCGCTGCCCCACCGAGAAGTTGCCGCCGCCCTCAGCCATGCGCGAGTTGAGCCCGGCAGGTAACTCCGATACAGCGTCCTTCAGCTCCACCTGAAATGTTACATTGAAAATAAATATGAGTATACAAGTAAGAGCTAAAAGATAATATAATTTACATAAATTTTAATTAATATAATTTTTATCATTAAAAGAATATAGTTGTAAGTACCTGGGTAAAACAACATAGAACTGAAACAAGTCAAAATAGCGATTTTTTTTCTTTAGGTTTTAACATTTCGTGTCGAAATGTCAACTCAAACGACAAATCCTTAGTAAATTCATGGCTCGTTAGCAGTCTTGAGTTCTGCGAAACCTAAGTCTAATCTAGTATTCTAGAACATTATATTACCTCCTCGAGCGCGCGCCACAGCACCAGGTCGGGGTACTCGTCGAATGGGTCGAGGTTGTGGCGCATGGTGCCGGAGAACAGCACCGGCTCCTGCGGGATGATGGAGATGCGGCTGCGCAGCTCGTGCAGGCCCAGGGTGGAAGTCTCGCGCCCATCGATTATAATCTCGCCCTCGAGTTTTGTAAGTCTGTAATAAGTGTAAATGAATATTTTATGGAATAGACCAGGAAACAAGCAGATGGATTGCCTGATGGTAAGCAATTACTGTTGCTCACATACACTCATAACACCGGAGAAGTTACACTTGTAACTTGTCTGGCGCTGCGCACTTGCGTTTCTGGTCCTTAAAATCCCTAACCCCTCTTGTAAAATGTTCTAATTTCAATTCAAAAACACAAAAAGTAAATATGACTTTTCAAAAGATTAGGAGAGATGATATAACTGGTTGAATTTGAAATAACAATTAAGTTGAACAAAACAAATAAATTGTTTAGTTAAAAGTTGAACAGAATACAATAAAAAATGAGTTAAACGAGTGGAGCGCCATATGCTATATGTATTTCCACATTGTTACATTTTATTCATTAATATGAGTGTATAAACAACACGTTTGTTTCTGTCATTTATTATTCCATCACTAAACTGTGGAAACACTACAAAAGTATTCAGTACATGTCTTGATAAAACACATACCTGAACAATGCGTTGATGAGCGAGGACTTGCCCGCACCGGTGCGGCCCACTATCCCCACCTTCTCTCGAGGCTGTATTTCCAGGGACAGGTCCCTCAACACGGGGGGTTCGTCGAGCACATAGTACAGAAACACGTGACGGAACTCCACGTGGCCTGATTCCGGCCAGGACGGTGGCGGCTTTTTGTTGGGTTCTGATTCCAGGGGAGGTTCCGACTGGATGTGCGAGTACTCTTGTATTCTGCAAAATAGTAATTATTAATGCATTATGTACACTTTTATTTCTTTACTTAGTTCCACTTAAATAGTGAAAACCCAGCTAAATAATTATGTATACCACAAGCTTTTGCCTTCAACTTCATCTGCAAACCATAACTTTTTCAGGCCGATAAAGCGTCTTAATATTTATCTCTCGACAATTGTACTAAGCCGTTAAAAAACTTTGAATTTTTGTGTTAAAACGTAACAAACTAATATCCAACCGTCCATCCATCCCACCTTGCCTATAACTTGCGCATTCATAATATATGTTCCATCCCTCTCGCGAGTCGGGCATTAGTATTATCAATAGGGCTACCTCTCAACACTGGTCATCTGGTTCTCGAGTTCGGTGGACTGTCGCATACCCCACTGGAACATGCCGGTCAGACCCATCGCCTGCGTGATCGCGAGACCCACGTTACCGCCGTAGCGCTCTGTAATGACGATATTAAATAATGTTTTAATATTAATATAAAAAAAACGACGCAAAATGAAAAAAAAATACATGACGTTTACAGACTCCACGTGGCAGAAGTGAAACTTATGTTGCTATGTAAGAAGTAGCTTCCGACAGATGGCGTTATATCCAAAAACGTGATGTGACGCGACCTTAAAATTTCGCTCTCAACGCTGCTAAACAAGTTACTCTTCAAAATATTTTATTACCTTTATACCGGATCGTTTTTAAAACAGTACCGAAACCGTCAGAGATACTTATACTCATTAGTATGAGCTATTTTTATTAGGAGATCAATTTTCTTACTAGTAATATAAATACGTTATAGCATTAATGTATGAAACAACATGTAAATGTGTACCTTGACCGAACACGAGGAAGCTGAGCGTGACGACGGCTATGTACACCACGCACACCAAATCCAGCCAGAAACCGAACGCGCGTGAGCTCGCTATGAACAGATACCTAGAATAGAAGGAACTTGTTACACAAACAGCTTTTATATAAAACTATAGAATATAGACCCACATATATTGGCCCGCGGCGACTCTTAACACACATTACATTAATATTTTTGATGAATATTTAGAGGTTACTATCTCTGGCAATGCATATACATAATCAAAGGTCTGTTAAAACTAAAATAATGTGTAACTAACCAAGCCGAGCTGTGGAGGTCTTGATGGTTGTCGAACTCCCTTATAAGAGCCTCTTCGGCGCCGAACGCACGAATTGTTGTGATTCCCTGTAGAGACGCGTTGAGGTGCGAGAACACTGGACTACGAGCTGCAAAAATATAATTAGATAAGTTTTATGTTCTATACAAGGTGTTTTATCAGTCAGTAACCAAACTTTCAGTAGTGAATGATATACTCTTGAAGATAAGCAACTTTTACTATGGTATCAACTTTCCTACTTGAAAAAAAAAACAGCTGTTTCCTATAAAATGCTTCCTATTCCATAGCCCTATGATTTGTAAGGAATCAACATAAGGTATCAGGAAACAGCTGATTTTACGGGCGCTTACTCTCATTTTAAGCACACACCATACATTTCGTGTGTTCGTGCTAAATCTTATAATCTTATACATTATTGATTTAACCTTATTAAATAACTAATTTAGAATCAATAGCATAATGTATATAAATTATTTTAGTTTAAAAAATGCACTAAAAACAGGCGTGTCGCCCCAGAGATGACTTACTCACACCCTCGAGCCGTTTGATGCTGCGGGACGACGATATGTAGAATATCCGCAGGCCGTAGAACACGACGCCGATAGCCAGTGTCGGCAGCAGCAGCCAGTAGTTCACTATCGCCACCACTATGACGATGCCGATCAGCGATAGGCCGATCTAGAAGGATAATAAATATAGAATACATTGTTAACCCCGGGGTAAATATCATGTTATCTCTCTCGTTCTTCGTGTTTATAATAGAGAAGGCATGATATTTTAACCCAGATCGGCAGATTAGGCCCACTTGGCAAAGTGGGCCTAAGTATTGTACGGAAGATACAATGGAAAATATGAGAGTATTTATTCATATAATTTAACAACTGGTTACGCCAGTACTACGTTCAGCCAAAATTCGACTACACCGTTGGATAACTAATGGTTGGATAAAATAATTTATTACGCAAAATGAGGACTGTGACGCATCGCGCGCGGGAAAGGCTGTCATTTTTAGGTTATTTTATGCATATGCAAACTTCAATTTGACGAAAGACAAAAGTTTTATTTGTAACGAGTCATAGCCCGTTAGGTAAACCTGTTCACGTACAACATACGGTGGTGTCCATACTACACCCACATTTATTAACACTTATTTATGTCCTCTTCATTTACATATATACAAATATTTACCTGCAACACATCCAGGAGAGCAGTGGGAAACACTTCGTCAACTGCGCCCATGTCCTTGGAGAACCGATTCAATATTCTACCCGAAGGGTTTGTGTGGAAGAATCGCATGGGCGCGCGCGTGATCGCTCCGAACATAGTGTTGTGCAGCTTGGTGGACGCGTTCATGGCCATGGTGAAGAACATGAACGACCGGAGCAGCGAGATCACCACCAGCGCCACCACCATACCTGCGAGAATATTCAGAAATACATTGACACACAATGTATTTGCCTGAATATAATATCTGTATTGTGCGAAAGTTTACATTTTTCTTTAATAAAAAGTAGCCTATGCATAATATTATACATAATATTATTTCAGACTAACTGCCTGCCTGACTGCTCGTTTGCATAGTTCGGAAACGGAACCCTATTTTTAAACGGAATCTTAAGATAAATTAGGAGCCTATGGTACCTTATAACATAAGCTATCTGCCAGAGAAAGTCCTGTGAAAATTGGTCCAGCCGTTTCAAAGATTAGCCGGTACAAACAGACAGATCGACGTACGGACAGAGCGAAACTATGTGGGTTCCTTGAGTATTACGGAACCCTAAAAATCACAATGTAGGATTATACGACTATAGCGATGATAAAGGTATTCTCATATAAGTGTCGCTGTTGAATTGCTGATGTAAAACATACACTTACTCGTATAAATATAAATGCAGTCGTATCTAGTAAGTCCGTTGCTGAACTTGGCGTCGTCGATCATGGCCTGCGTGAGGTTCAGCGAGGATACAGAGCCGTTACCGGCGTTAAGCTCCATTTCTCTCATAACTTCTTTGGGATGACTCTCTTCCAAATTGACCCTAAAAATATATTACTATGATGAAATATTGCAGGATTCATAAACACAATGTATTTCACTGTAATATTGCCCAGTCAGTTCTATTATTATTTTGCAGATAACGGTATCCTAATACTCTTAGTAAAATATATATTTCTGAAATGCGCGCAAACCGACAGGTCACATTAATTACTTACCAATAACTAGTCCACCAATCCGAACCCGATCCGAGGGCCTGAGCTAGGGTCGCCACCGTCATCATCAGCGCCACTAGCAGCGGATGGCCCGCGGCACGGAGGTACGCGCCGTACACGCGGCCCGACACCGCGCCCACCGTGCGCGACTCCGCCTCCTCCCGCCCGTCACCTTCCGGCGGCGCGGTCGCGGTCAGGTTGTCTACGGAGCTCACCTGGTGAAGCGATAAATAAATCATTTTATTGTAGCTAGTAAAAGGCTAGACGACTGACTATTTTTTTTTATTGCGGACACGAATAGTACTCTTAAATATGAGTAACTTCTCAGAAATAGCATACTAAAAATCAATATTTTCATAGGTACTGCGATGTGTTAACAAAATTTCGCAAGTCTCGTGACAACTCTCCGTACGAAAGTCGCATTACTTGTGACGTCACGCCTTAAATAATAGGTAAATGTGAACTTAAACGCACAAATTTCGTAGATGTTTACAAATATTATGTTCCTGCGGCCCTATATTAGTAATATTCTTAACCCTATTGAATTTAATGTGTAAAATTCCTCGTACGATCTTTGGGATAAAAAATTAAAAAAGAAAGGTTTTTACATGTTATTGGAATGGACTGGTATAAAATGCGTATAATAATAGTTTACTAAATAGAATGTATACATAACATTAACGTAGTACGTAATAAGTGATGAGCGTTATACCGCCTGCCTTTCCCTTAGCAACTCTGTTATTCATTTTTACTTTATCATAATGTTATGTAGTTGCGTAGTGTTATATATAATATTTTCTGAATGAATGTCTTATTATTATTATTAAAAATACGAATCGACAGTCACAATAGTGTAGTGTGCTACATTATTTTTTCTAGGCAAATGAACCGTGACTCACAGAGTGTATACTCAGCTGTCGTTTGCGGAAGCTACCCTGCTTTATGGTGTCCTCAGAATCCATCTGAGACTTCTCCTCTGGCTCTTTCTTCTCTTCCCGCTCTTCCTCTCGAGCGAGCAAGCTGGCAAAGTCCAGCCCTGAGGCGCTCAACGTCTCAAAATCACCAGCGGCCGCTATCGAACCATTTTTTAATATTATTATCTGTTAAAAAAAAAAGTTAGAATTTACTGTCTTTCATGTTATAATACTACTTAATCTTATTCCTTTGCATAGTTCTTACTATCCTTACGTATATTATAAACGCGAAAGTTTGTAATAATGTATTGATGTGTGGATGTTTGTTACTCTTTCACGCAATAACTACTGAATGGATTTTAATTATTTTCAATAATATAGCTTATAGCTTATACTGTATACATCAAAGTATCACAGGCTATAAATTATAAACATATTGTGTGAATTGTCCAAAATATAATGATAAGTGTAAAGTAATTAGGAAAAAATTATGCCATCTGCGAGCTACTCTGGCGTGCGCTGTAAAAACCGTAAGAGTCACAGGTATATTATAATGTATTATGGAAATGCAAAATGTCTTAAATAGTCCTCGTAAAGTCCGCGATGGCATAATATATCTATCTTATAAGGATAGCTTACTATACCCATTTTAATGTTTAAAAACTGATCACATTTTCTGCCGATTCCGACTAAAATTCGGCCATATAATATAATCCTTCCTACATTGGATTACACTGACATATGTTTCACAAATATTTCAGAAGAGCAGCTTAATAAAATTGAGCGTCTCCAAAACCTTTGTATCAAATTTATTTTCGGTTTACGAAAATATGATCACATATCCAAATTTCGTTCCAGACTGTATGACCCCAAGATGCCACCCTACTTAAAATTTCCGAAATTCTAATATATCATTAAAACCCCCTAAGAAATACAAAATTTTTTGACTCTTCATTCACAGCTCGTGTAGTCAGTCTGTGGAACAGATTACCAATTTCATTAAAACGCGCTCAATCTTTGCACGTATTTAAAAATGGAGTTAAGGAACATTTTTTGTCGCAATTAATATTGTGATCTTTACCATAGTCCATAATTTGTATGTATTATTTCTTATTTTATTATTAGTATTTATTTATTTATTCTATAGTACGATATGTAAGTATTTGTGTATGTATTAATAAATATTATAAAGTAGTGTACCTAAACAGTATGTATATCTTTTAAAAAGTATTATGAAATCTTAAATTACAATATGTATTAAAATAATTTTCTCTTTCCCTATCTATAAAACCACCTACCAGTATATTACATTCAAGTAAACATGTGTCATGATTATAATTATTTTTATATAATAATTTTTGGTGCAATAAAGAGTTTTCATTCATTCATTCATTCACATATAATGTGGTATTTTCTTAAGCTTTGTAGACGGATACAGTATTAATCATTATTAACAGCCTCCGTGGTCTAGTTGTTAGAACTTGGCTCTCGACTCGGAGGTCGTGGGTTCGATTCCCGCATTGGAACAAAAAAAGTAGTTTCCAAGTTTGGTTAGGACGATGCAGGCTGATCACCTGATTGTCTGACAATAAAGATGATCCATGCGTCGGATGGGCATGTAAAAAGTCGGACCTGTGCCTGATCTCTCGCCACTCGTGCCGGTTATCCGTCACACTGGGTTATGAGAGCAAAGGAAGAGAGAGTGCTATTGTGTACTGCGCACACACTTGGGCGTTATAAAATTACTCCTGCGTTGTAAACTGGTCTGGTTTCAATGAAACCGGCCACCAGTCCCCGGAATCGGTGCGGAGAGAGGAGAGGGGAATTAAATTAAATATTAATAATCTCTTTAAGCAATTCATACATATTATATATTATATTAGCCCTTTACACCATATAGTCGTAAATTTAAAAAGTACGCGCGAAAAAATTAATATTCTCGGGCGTATTTTCGACGACGACGACGCGCACACATTACATCGGAATTACGAATCGGCCATAAATTATTTAGCTCGTGTAAAACCAAATTTCACGCGGGGAAGCCGCGGGCAAAAGCTAGTTTGAAACACATATATGAGCCCAACACTCACGCCTCTGACACCCGCGGAGCACAATTTGGCTTCGACAACACTAGCGCAAAGTTTGAATCCAGGCTATGCGCGCTGATTGGTCCGTCACAGATTTGTTCGACGAAATGTCTTGGAGCGAGAGAGTGATCTCAAGTCGACTTATAGTAGAAGAGACCTACGCGTGTGTGTATGATGTACCTGTGTATGAAACACGCACCTGATCCACGTCGCGCAGGAACTGCAGCTGATGCGTGACGAGCACGCGCGTGGCGGAGCGCAGGTAGCCCACCAGGCACGACTCGAACAGGTGGCGGCCGACGTGCGCGTCCACTGCCGACAGCGGATCATCCAGCAGGTACACGTCTGCACGTTTGTACACTGAGCGCGCCAGGGATATACGCGCGCGCTGACCTGCGAATTTTTTAAATTGATTATTATTATTGAATACACCAATATACATAATTTGAAAAAAAAGACGACAGGTCCGTACTATAATTATTTATCAATCATCTGGTTCAAAGATAATATTACCATTTACTTCGCTTAAAACAACAAAACTCAAGCTTATAAGTATAAGCGAATATAGTGCATCTTAAAGCGACATGCGTGTCTTATATTTAGCCAGTAACGGTTAATTCACACCGAAAAGAAACGATACACTACATTTTTAAGATAGCTATTCAAAACTGAACTTTATTAATTAAACAAGAATATACACGTTTCATTGTAAGTTCTAATGTCAGATTGCACCGCGCTGCACAGCACATGTGCAGTGTATGACTGATGTCATATGAAACGTATATCTTTTTGTGTGGTGAATAAAGTTCAATTTTGAATAGCCATCTTAAAAATGTAGCGCCGCGTATCGTCGCAGTGTGAACTGACCCTAACCATACGATAAATTTTGAGATACACAATTTTTTTTATATATTTTATCTTATACACGCCTCCACTAAGACTGACTCCCCGCTCGCCAACAATCGTCTTGTCGCCGTGCGGGAACAGCGTGAAGTCGCGGTCGAGCGCGCAGCGGCGCACCACCGCGTTGTAGCGCGGGCGGTCCATCGGCTGCCCGAATAGTATATTCTGGCGCACGCTACCTGTAAATCAGAGGATCATTCATGTTTTTTGTGGGGTATGCAGACTTATGGCGACAAAAAAAAACAGTAAATACTGTAAAGAAATTATTTAAATCGGACCAAAAATTACGAAGATACAGCAAATTTAGTGCATTTGTTCCAAAAACACGCCCGAAAATGAAGCGAGTCGCTGTGACGTCATCTGGCGTCGTCAACTCCCCTCTAAACACAACTAAAATATTTGACGTAAACAAAAACATGCACGCGGGGCATAAGCGTCAAGAATTGGAGAATGAATACGATTGCAATACCTATGAAGTATGAGTACAATCAAGCCGTTGTCGCACGGATCCCGACAGATGACGTCATCGTAATCAATTCAGTGGAAGCGCGTTTCAAACTAGCCGTTCAGAAAAACTTCAATAAATCCGGCATTTCTTGACAAATTTTAATAATTTAAAAAATAAAATGCTCAGTAAGTTAATACACATACGATGTACTTAGAAAAATCAGATTTGCTACTAAGTGATTGATCTTCATTGTAAATTAATAATCAACTATTAATTTTGGACAATATTTGTTGAAAAATCCTTTCTTACGCTAATAATAGTAACTGTAATTATAGATCGAATTTTGATTTACATAATATTGTGCAAAACTAACATAAAGACGCGAAAAATATTTCGTCTGACCGAGATTCGAACCCGAGACCAATTGGTCATCAACGCAAAATCCAAGCGCCTACGTTACGCGTATCTGACATTAGTTCCTAGTAGTAATTCGAAATTACTCATATCTTATTTGTATTACACGACGAAAGGGCCGTAACGCTTTTTCGTGACAGAAAATCGTAATATTCTATATAAAAGTCCCCGTCTTATAGAAGTTTCACTTCAAAAATAAACGCTACAAATATTTGTTACATAATTAATAATATTTATACAGTTGGTTTTCGTCTAGGAATTTTGAGTTTTAAGAAATTTAATGAACCAAGTTTTAGTTGATGCCACAAAGATAATAGCTCCCCACAGTGATTTCAGTGACGGAGGCCGGTTTAATTGAAACCAGGCCAGCTACGCAGGAGTTATTTTATAGTGCCCAAGTGTGTGCGCAGTACACAAGAGCACTCTCTCTTCCTTTACTCTCGTAACCCAGTGGGACGAATAACCGACACGACTGGTGAGATATCAGGCGCAGGTCCGACTTTTTACATGCCCATCCGACGCATGGATCATCTTTCTTGTCAGACAATCAGGTGATCAGCCTGCATTGTCCTAACCAAACTTGGAAACAAGATTTTTTGTTATTCCAATGCGGGAATCGAACCCACGACCTCCGAGTCGAGAGCCAAGCTCTAAACCACTAGACCACGGAGGCTGTTATAGCCACAAAGATATTAGATAGTAAAAAAGTTTGTTGTAATATTTCGTAGTTCCGTCGTAGAAACAATATCAATAATACTACATATTTAGTTGGTAATATAATTGTATTTACCCGCAAACAACCACGGCTCCTGGCTGGCATAGGACACAGTTCCGCCGACGTGCACACTGCCAGACAGTAGTGGCAGCTCCTTCAGTAGTACGTGGAGAAGTGAAGACTTGCCCGCGCCAACTGGACCTATTACCGCTATCAACCTGTATAATATAACAAAAGGGTTTTATTAACAAAATAATTGGGTTACGGTCAATGAGGTAATATACGGAAATTTAGATCGGTGCAATTGCTGCGAAAATCACTAGCATCTGCAGCATATCGATCAGTACAAAATTGTATTATTAATAGCTGTAGGTCACATCTTTAGACGTCCCATACTTTATTTTACAATCTAATGTCTCTGACTCTAGCAAGCTACCATCTTAGGCTTGTCGGCTTGCCAGAAACAAAGCGTGATAGTGAAATGTGGTTATGCCGTATACCTATTAAAAGCTTGAGCTTCAAAGTTAGGACATGCTATGCTATTGACGTTGTATTTTAGATCGGCTGTTTATATAGTTAATAGAATCAGGCGTTACTTTGCGGAAATCCATAGCATACAATTTATTTAACATTATATCTAGCAATATCCCGCGAAAAACAAAATTCGCGGTATATTGCTAGATATAATATTAATTAAATCGGCTGTTTTATTTATTTATTCAACCTTAAATCTACCATAACAGGCCTTATCCTAATGCGATATACAAGTATCTAATATTATTCATTATTAACATTATACATCTTAAAAACATAATAACCAAAAATAAATAACCTTTTCTAAATATTATATTATATCTATTAACAAACTCAAATATTTAGACTATCACACTATTAACTTATAACATACGATATAATATGTTGCCTTTGTGAAGTCGTTCAATGTACATTTAAATTCGTCAACAAGCTAGGCTACCGCGTTGAGCGTGCGTAGCGCGCGTCAGTGGCGCTGCTGCAGGAGGTTAGTGCGCGCTGCCGGCACTGCACTGCTAACAGCTGCGGCTGCCGCCGTCGCCTCATGTATTTATCCGGCACACATAAGTTAATTTCTCCAAGAATATCTGGATTATTTTTATTTTTTATTATAATTTATAAATTACAAATCCGCATAGATGTTTATAGTGAGCAAGCCGCTAACATTACTTCTCTTCTAGCTTCCAGTTTATGGTATCATATGCCAAGCACAAAAAATGTTGGATATAATAAAGGATATCCCGGATGTACTTTGTATAATTTAAAATATAAAAATCTTACAAATTTATTATGATTTTTTTCCATCATTGCTTTGTACCTGGCTTCATTTGGACTACAAATAACCGCATTACATTCTAGGTGGCTCTTGACTAGTGCCTCATATAAAGCTTTTAAGGCTTTGATATTTGTAAACTCTAGCCTAACTGGTAGATATATGTAGCCTGGCGTAGAACGAATCCTAAATCACGGTAAGCTTTTTTTCAAACCTCAGTCACGTGTTTTCTAAACTTGAGATCTACAAAGTTGTTGTAAGGGTGAGGCCGGACGAGCGTAATTTTGTGAGTCGTGTCGCAGAATTTCGGTAGTAGGTTGCCTAACAGCAGCCGATCTAAAATACCACAACATCAATCCTACTACTATTATAAATGTCAAAGTTTGTGAGTATGGATGGATGGATGTTTGTTACTCTTTCATGCATACCTACTCTTTAAACGGATTTCGATGAAATTTGATATGGTAGTAGTTTAGCTCTGGATTAAAACATAGAATACTTTTTATCCCGAAAAAGTAGTGTTCCGGTGGGATACTGAATTTACGCGGGCGGAGTAGCGGGCAACAGCTAGTATAAGTATATATCGATTTGTTTGTGGCACACCATAAAGCCTAAGATAGTAGCTTACTAGGCTGATATTAAAAACTAAAAATATCACTCACTTGCCGGGTTTGATGGTGAGCGACAAATCAGTGAGGGTGTTCTCCGTATGCGACGAGATCCATTTGGCGGTCGCGTATCTCAGGCGCACGCCGCGAGAGTCGGTGTCGAACTTGGTTTCCAATTCCACATCGTCCTCCTCACTAGACTCTATTGTCGCTTTACCTGTGTTATATTTAAAAAAAAAAACATTTTTGATAGAATCATTCGTAATTAGAACGACAAGCGTATTACGTCACAAGTCTGTATCGCCAAAAGCTGTTTACAATGTGTCAATGAATGTACAAAATAATTACATGTAGGTACTTATTTTTTAATGGCTATTAATTAAAAATAAAGAATGATAAATAAGTATTAATAGATTTATCACGAGAGTTTACAGTATTCGACACTACTTCTTCTACTTCGACAGGGCCTGATGCACAATCTACTGATAAGTGTCAGAAAGCTTATTTGCATGTTTTGTCTCTATCGCTCGAGTAAGGAAGCAGCGACAAAACTTCCGAATAGGCTATCTGATACTTAAATAGAAGTTTGTGACACAGGCCCTAATTGTCTAAATCACTTGCTTTTAAACACAAAAAGAATTACCATTCTCCTTTTCATCATTCTTCAACTCCTGCTCAGCAATTATCGCCATTTTGGATTCTCTCTTTTCCTGGTCTTTAATATCTTTATCTTTTTCATCTAGAATGTTTTTCTCCTTGGCTTTGGCGGATGTCTGTATGTCTGACAATCCGGGCACGGGCTTGCTGGTGTCCTCATACAGCATGAAGCTTTGCAAACGTTTTATGGATATCGTCGCTTCGGCTAGCTGAGCTATACCTAAAATAAATACAGTCATTATAACGCGATTTAAAAGATCGAAATATGTGAATTCGTAGATACTAAAAAAAGACGAAACATAAGGCCGTGGTATTTATTTATCCAGTTGAGCCGGCCAATTCGTGCCGAAGCATGACTCTCCCTAAAAATTTTAAACAATAAAATAAAAATAAAAACCTTGCGGGAAGAACACTGTCATAGTCTGTCGCAGCAGGTTGTAGAAGCTGGTGACCACGAACACCTGCTTGGCGCTGATCACGTTGTTCTCCAACACGAACACTAGTATGGAGAAGAACAGGCAGATGCGGGTCATGAACATTATGAAGGAGGTCAGCACACCGCGGATATAGGATGTCGCGCGAATCTGCTTGATTTCCTGTCTGAAATAAAGATTTAATTGGAATAATACCACAGGGACGAGTCTCTCTACAAATGACACCTCGAGCACCGGCGAATGTCAGCCATGGTGACGTAAGCCTAAATTTAACACCGAAATAATTTTAAACGTCGCGCTAGACAAATCTATCATCAATATTATGAAATTATATTGTCAATTATGTCAAACCACGAAACGACCAGCGGCCAGCCCCGAAAACGAAAGTACTGGCTGGAAAAAACTCACGCCCCGCTCGCCGCGCGCACCCCCGGCATAGTTTAGCCACGGACACATACCGAGCTGTCAATCGTGTAAGTCTATCGAATGACGGTTCTTTACGTTAGTATTATACCGGGTGTTTTTATAGTCAGTGACCAAACTTTCAGGAGTGAATATATAAACTCTTGAATATAAGCAACTTTTACTACAAAATGCTATCTACGCCATAGCCCTTTTGTAGGGGACAACTTTTTTTTTTCTTTTATAATACCACAAAATTATTTGGAACACCGATAATATGTAATATCACTCACTAGGCGAAAAACCAACGCATGCTATTGCTTGTACCTGGGTAACCGGGCTTCCACGCCAGTTATATTATGTCCATTGAAAGTCCGAGGTCCGCTCCTCATGGTTATCACGGGACTTATGGAGCTTTTATACTGTTTCAATCGCCGTAAATTCACTTGAAAGATGCATCAACCAAAACTATCGACGTTTTCGCAGTTACGTTCACATAATCTCGAGATCCACAGCACGAGTACAAAGCCGGGTTTAGATAAAGTAGTAAATGGTTTCAATAGGCAATTCAATATTATCTTAATAAATGAAGACATTATTGTAGTCACCGCTTGTTTGAAATGTACTCCTGTCAAGCAGTGAGTATGGCGCCCGCTTGCGCGCGTCGCCGCTGCTGACACTGCCGCGCCGCTCACCGCGAAATTTAAGGCAGCGGCCTTATACATATATGATTATAATTGTCAAATAATGGAAATTAATGATCTAATAATGCAACATAATATTAATATTATAGTACTTAATTTGAAGGCGATAAAATCAACTGCCTGTGCTGGGCCATTACATTTTAATAATCTACGCCTTGCCTAACAACATCGTAGGAGTGCCGAGCTTCGGTATGAGTGGACTATACCACAGTTTTAAGTCAGGGCACCGGAGGCCCAGGGGCTATCGATCAAAAGGTTGGCAATGCACTTGTACCTGCAACCTAGTATGAGCACGTTGAGCAGTGGTAATCGTTAACTACAAGTCGATTCATCTACCGGTTAATCGTTCTTTAAAGCGTCACAGACGCGGACGGCGAGAATACTATAATATTTTATCTTAGGATGACTAGATATATTTCATATTACAGTACGTAATATAAAAATATAAAGTAACTTAGCCGTCTGTGATAATTCATACAAAAAGTATAGCAAGCGATATTTTATCTTAACATAAAATGTTATAGTATCTTCGCCGTCTGTTATACACCTTACACCATGATCACTCATCACTCCCCCACACCGATTTCGGTGACGGTGGCCGGTTTCATTTAAAACAGGCCAGTTACGCAGGAGTAATTTTATAGTGCCCAAGTGTGTGCGCAGTACACAAGAGCACTCTCTGTTCCTTTACTCTCATACATAACCCAGTGGGACGGATAACCGACACGACTGGCGAGAGATCAGGCGCAGGTCCGACTTTTTACATGCTCATCAGACAGGGGCGTGCGCTCCATATAGGCAGAAATGCAGTGCTTTACTTGTCATTCACAGATATTTTAATAAAACGTTCGTACGTTTTAGATAACTTTAATTAATAGAAAATAAATAAATTTAAAAAATATAATAACTTAAAAACGCCTAATATTTTATAAATAGCAACTCATCTCATGCCGTTGCGTTCTGCAGGACATATCATCGCATGTATGTGTAATTTTCATACTTCGAAAACGCACACACCCATGAATATCGACATGATTATATATCAGAAACTCCCGCGGCAGGCGATGGCTCTCGGCTATCCGAACGCCTTCGAAAACCGCCGAACTGGCTTGTCGGAAATTATTCGTTGCCTATAATCCGAGTAAAAATAATAGACGGAAATCTAATAAATCACGTATGCACATAATGCATTTTTGTTTAGTAAGGTTTTATTTGTTTAAATAGAAGAAACGTTTTGTGTTTCGCGGGGGCCATATTGCATATTTCATGTTTATCACATGTTATGTTGCATTGTTTAATTTAATCGCTCCAGTTTATTTATAGTTTTCTTAAAAGATTTTTCATTTTAACATTTGAAAGTGTGTACATTTAACAGTTTATTACTGAGTTTCTATAATAATTGTAGTGATTAGCTTTTACTAGTGCGTTTGTTGATTTTTTAAAAATGTTATTTGATTGTGAGGTTTGTGTTGAAAATGTGTGTTTATTAAAAATGAAAAATAACAAGTTCTCATAATTGTCATTCAGTGAAAAGATTCAAATTCTGTCTAAAGGTAGGTGTGTACCCGAGTTACAACCACAGAGTTACAATTAAACCAGCAAAAAAATAATGTAACTCGAAAATTTCATGTTAAAAGTTATGAAACGTATAACTGGCTGTGTGGTTGTGTACACGCGATTAAATTATATTGTTTTCCTTGCATATTATTTAGTAATTTACATCGGGATATAGTAACCTCAAGTAACCGGAACCTTGAATATGTGAAAATTGAAGCTGACTGACTGAGTGGTGAGTATGGTGAGTGGTGAGTATGGTGAGAGAGGTGAGTAGTTATAATATTTTAAAATATGCTTATTATTTTAGAATTTTAGAATTAGATTATTATAGATATTTAGATATTTTTAGATTATTATAGAATTTCTTCCGCCGCGACGATCGATCGCTGTTTTGTCTGCGTTGCAGTAGACGATGTACATGAATAGTAGTACATCTAAGACTTGCTCTGTTGGCATGGTTTCGACTTAGAGATCCGTCGCTTGGCTGTAGCTATGCTAAAAATCTATAAACGAATAAGTTTATGTGACCGAGTACTTCGCCGCATACCCAGTGTCATAATCCTGTGCACGCCACTGTCATCCGATGCATGGATCGTCAGACAATCAGGTGATCAGCCTGCATTGTTCTAACCAAACTTGGAACCAAATTTTTTTGTTGTTCCAATGCGGGAATCGTACCCACGACATCCGAGTCGAGAGCCAAGCTCTAACCACTAGACCACGGAGGCTGTTTGATATACCATGATACTTACTTTCTAGCCTTGGCGACGAGGTCCGCGAAGGGCTTCTCCCACGTATACATCTTGATGACCTGTATCCCGGACAAGATCTCGTTCATGAGCCGCACGCGCTCGTCCGTGCGCAGAGCTGTCTTGAGGCGCAGTACTGAGGTCCGCTTACCGAGGTATGCTGTAGGGGTTATATTAATATTAATCTATACTAATATTATAAAGAGGAAAACTGGTTGTTTGCATTTAATAGCCTCTGAAACTACTAGACCGATTTTGATCAAATTTGGCAGGGATATAGATTAGACCACGGGGAAGGACATACTCTACTTTTTATCGCGGGAAAAATGTACGGTTTCTGCGTGATTAACTTTTGTGCCCACGAAGTCGCGGCCAAAATCTAGTGAGTAATAAAAACAAAACAGTAATTTTTTATGTGAAGAACGAATGTAGTCTTGTGATAACGCAACTTTAACCATTATTTCTGAGTGAGAGAGTCGATGAAAAATATTCGACTTCCGAGTGTATTTTCGAGTAATATATAATAGTAAATCGAAAAAAATCGAGTAAAATTAAATTTATGAAATCTCTCTTTCCTGAAAAAAGCTTTCAAAATACATTTTAGATACTCAATAAAATAATAAACTTATATTCTAATCTCATACTAAATAATAAGTTAAAAAGAACTATAACCCGACCACGTAAAAAAGGGTCTTAAAAGGCCGAAACAAGAAAATAATTCAGATAGAAATCCACTATCCCTTCCTTTTGGCTTCGCTGTAGTAGGGTAAAAAAGTGACGACGTTCTGCGAACCACACGGTGAAGCCGGTCTAGCCTACGCCTCGCAACATGTAACGAAACTACGCCTTACCTTGTAAGGCGAGCTGTCGCTGTGTTTGGATTTTTATGTATGTAGTGCGTAGCTACACGCGCACGCTTTTTTTATTAATAAAAAATGAAGCCTAATTTTATAAAAAAATTAGGCTTCATTTTTTGGCGATTCCAAGGAAGAATTTACTTTGTCCATTTGAGTATGCGTAACGGTATTCTCGATGTCGCATCATACAAATTATCAGCTGTATGCTAATTATTATTATCGAATATCATAACTTTGATACGTTACCTTGAATATGCATTTATCTTTATATAATCAAGTCATTTCATTCCATTTATCAAACGTTTACTAAATAACGTATCCA
This sequence comes from Phengaris alcon alcon, assembly GCA_037179445.1. Taxonomy (NCBI): domain Eukaryota; kingdom Metazoa; phylum Arthropoda; class Insecta; order Lepidoptera; family Lycaenidae; genus Phengaris; species Phengaris alcon. Next base: position 371,831 of record JAYRCH010000257.1, read on the forward strand.
GAGGTTACAAAGTAGGTATAATAAATCGGCAAAACAATTACTTTAAAAAATTCTTTAACTAAAAAATCTATAAGGAAAAAAAGTATATAAGGCTTATTTTATTTTACATTTTAAGTATAAGCAAAAGTTTGAGGTTTATAATTTTCCACAATCCCAGAGAAAAGTACCATTACATAGAAAAAATTCCACTTTTTGCGCGAACCAAGTCGCGGGCTATATTTAGTTTGAGTATATAAAAATTTTATTGACTGCACTAATTATTATGTTATTGTATTGTTTTAATTACGAAATATCTATCGGGGTTAGTATCCTATTGAAGTGTGTGTCGACTGTCGACATTATCTGTAGTTCGAGAGGGGTTTGACCGTATTTCTATACCCAAACATTGCCCCAATAATAACTGTTTACTATCTCTGGCGTGTTTACTTTGATTTGATTACAAAATGTAGAGAATGTTTGCGGTTTGTTAGTTTGTCTGTTCATTTTATTATTTGTCAAATAATAAAATGTTAGGTAGGTGGCTGGTAGGTAGACGTACTTAGTAGAATTTACTTAAGCAGATAATATTTAAACAAAAAATTAAACCGACTTCCAAAGTAAAAATGCACAAAAAAGTATGAAATAAAACTTTTTTTTTAAATAATTCCCCTCTTAAATTGGGCTAAAATTTTAACTATTTCTCTACTCAATCTTCATAAATTTGAAAAAATATATACAGCCGAACATATAACCGATGCTTTTTTTGGAAGTCGGTTATTAAAATATTCTAAAATCATAAATTGCATTATTATTATATTTTATTAATTTTGATTTATTTGACATTTCCTTAACTATTTTTTGGTTTAAATAGAATTTTTAAGAAGCTTTTAAGGAGGTTTTTTTCCATAGCATTTTAGCCACTGCCGTGCAATATCCTACTACTATTATAAATTAGAAAGTTTGTGAAGATGAATGGATAGATGGATGGATGAATGTTTGTTACTCTTTCACATAAAAACTACTAAACGAATTTTGATGAAATTTTGTATGATGCATGTATGATGTATGTATGTTTTAAGCTCTGGATTAACACAGACTACTTTTTATCATGAAATAGTACAGTGTTCCCGTGGGATACTGTATTTACACGGGCGGAGCCGCGGGAAAAAGCTAGTATAAACTATTTCATAAGTAGCTATTAGACTTTGCTTCAGTGTCATATATAATCAACTGCATACAGTTTAATAACAATGAACTGAATTGGACAAGCCGTTGGAGCGCAAAGCATTTATGTCATACCTACTAGCTTTTGCCCGCGACTCCGCTATATATAAAACTAGCTTTTGTGCTAGTTATTCCAGAGCTTAATCTACTACCATACCAAATTTCATCAAAATCCGTATAATAGGATTAATAGTAAATAATAGTAGTAGGATAACAAATTATACAAATGTAATATGAATAGTAATCATGATATAAATTAAATAAGGGGTTAATTCGGATTATTATTATTATCACCACTATTATTGGAATACATAACTTTCTGGTTTAACTAACTGGTTTCTAAAACCGGGCCGCGTAGGTCATAGTGCGTAAAGACTACAATACGTTATTGCAAATTAAACGCATTATTTTAGGCGTTTATGTAATGAAGGGCAAGGACATAATATGTTTATTTTTTGTGAGCGCCAGGACCCCTGGACCAAAAGAGATATTGATATGTTTAGAATATACCAAAATATTGTACCTTTTTGGTAATATTTGGTACCTCACCTCAAATTTTTAGTAATAATATATAATAATAATAATAATTTATTGGTGCAAAAAAAGCAGATTATAGTTGGTACCAATTAACTTATAGCTAGGCACAATTTTACATACAATCCAGTCACTGTGGGTGAAGTCCTGTTACCATCACTGTATCCATTGAGGATAAGGAGTTTGCGCTATGCGCCTTTCTAGATATTGAAGGCGAGTTCGACAATACCTTAACCTGCTCTATTACGGATAGCCTGGCTTCAAGAAATATAGATCCAACTACTATAGAGTGGATCGAAGCCACGCTTAGCAACAGAGTAAAGTCATGGAACTATCATGGGCTTGACGATCAGGAGCAGGCTGACCCAAGGATGCCCACAGGGAGGGGTACTGTCGCCGCTGGAGTAGTCCCCTTGATAGTGAATAGAAAAGGGTTGCGAAAAGAACTGAACTATAGAAGGTTCTACGCTCAAGGATACGCCGACGACCTATCGATACTAGTGGTGGGCAAATGCGCATCAGTGGTCGCTGTGCTAATGCAATCAGCACTGAGAGTCGTTAAACATTGGTGCAAAAGTGTCAAGCTAACAGTCAACGCTAATAAGACAATCTTGATACCTAACACCAAAAGGAGAAAGTTGGAGGGACTAAAACCCCCAACACTTTTCGGGAAAACTACCACATTTGTAAGCGAGTTCAAATATTTAAGAGTGATCCTAGATTTACTTGGAATAAGCACATCCAGCACATTATGAAAAAGACCAGATGTGCTGAGGGGTCCTGCTTGAGACTTGTCAGCTCTAAATGGGACCTTCGGCCGAAGACAATGGTTATACATAGCTATAGTGAGACCGATGGCCATATATTCAGCATTTTAGCTACGTAGTGTGGCATACCACCTACGCAGCCTAAAAGCTAAACAGGTCAACTGCATCAAAACATTAAATAGTGTACACAGGCTGGCCTGTCTGACAATCTCAGTTTCATCTCATTTTCAGACTCAGTCACAGACAGAAAATGTGGACGTTTATAAAACGAAAATAGAAAAAAAAAACAGTACGCTCTCTGGAATCAAAGCAGTTACTTCTGGAACTATTTTTGGAATTGTATAATAACGTTGTTTTTTTTTTAATCAGTACATAAAAGTACCATCAATTGTATTGCATTGTAATTGTGTGTCATTCAATATATAAAAATATTTTATAGCTATGAACTAAACTTTTTTTCTTACTACCAAGTTAAAACTTAAAAAAAACCCTTTGGAGGTCACGCCGCCGACGACGACGCCGCCGCCGCCAACTCCAAAAAGTCGGCGCTCCGCCGCCAACTCCAAAAAGTCGGCGCTCCGCCGCCAACTCCAAAAAGTCGGCGCTCCGCCGCCAACTCCAAAAAGTCGGCGCTCCGCCGCCAACTCCAAAAAGTCGGCGCTCCGCCGCCAACTCCAAAAAGTCGGCGCTCCGCCGCCAACTCCAAAAAGTCGGCGCTCCGCCGCCAACTCCAAAAAGTCGGCGCTCCGCCGCCAACTCCAAAAAGTCGGCGCTCCGCCGCCAACTCCAAAAAGTCGGCGCTCCGCCGCCAACTCCAAAAAGTCGGCGCTCCGCCGCCAACTCCAAAAAGTCGGCGCTCCGCCGCCAACTCCAAAAAGTCGGCGCTCCGCCGCCAACTCCAAAAAGTCGGCGCTCCGCCGCCAACTCCAAAAAGTCGGCGCTCCGCCGCCAACTCCAAAAAGTCGGCGCTCCGCCGCCAACTCCAAAAAGTCGGCGCTCCGCCGCCAACTCCAAAAAGTCGGCGCTCCGCCGCCAACTCCAAAAAGTCGGCGCTCCGCCGCCAACTCCAAAAAGTCGGCGCTCCGCCGCCAACTCCAAAAAGTCGGCGCTCCGCCGCCAACTCCAAAAAGTCGGCGCTCCGCCGCCAACTCCAAAAAGTCGGCGCTCCGCCGCCAACTCCAAAAAGTCGGCGCTCCGCCGCCAACTCCAAAAAGTCGGCGCTCCGCCGCCAACTCCAAAAAGTCGGCGCTCCGCCGCCAACTCCAAAAAGTCGGCGCTCCGCCGCCAACTCCAAAAAGTCGGCGCTCCGCCGCCAACTCCAAAAAGTCGGCGCTCCGCCGCCGACCTACCACCCATCGGCGTTCATATCTACCATATAGTACTCGTAGTACTAATAATAGATTGACTAAACAAAATTGCGAGGGCCTCCGACAACTCTTTTAAGAATTTAGATGGAATTTCATCAGGACCAGCACTCTTCCGCGCATCTAGTAACTTTAACTTACATAATATGTCTTACTTACTTATACTTATATTGTTAAGGGTACATGGCATAACATCCAGCATAATCATTTGATCTGTATGTGACCACGAAGTATTGTTATGACAATACTTCATGGCTGAGGCAAAATAATCCGAAAAGAGTTCGCAAATTCCTTAACCGTCGGAAGATGTTTTGTCGCCAATGACATTGGATTGACACTCTACCCTTGCGGTCATTGATGTAATACCAAAATAATTTAGGGTCGTTAGCCAACGAGTCTTCTACTGAGGATAAATAATTACTGTGGCATTCTGTGATAAGCGACTTACATCTAGTACGTAATAACAAGAAGGTGTCATAATCTCGGGGAATTTAAGAGGGGTATTAATAATTATGTACTAGTGCTCTATATCACACAGTACTAAAAGTTTATTGATAATGGTACGGAACATTTCGTGCGCGGGTTGATTCGCACTTGGTCGGTTTGTTTCTTTTTATCGAAGTAATATAATATGAGATATTTCTATTCCACAATAATTAAGAAAGAAAAAGAAATTTATTTGGTATAACACAACATTTTACAAAATAAAGTGATTACAGTAAATAAATCAAGATGATACCAATTCAGCATTATGTTGCGAACAGATCCGCAACTTGGTTTTCAATGGGCACCAAACTAAACTAAAATAAATAATATATATTTTTCAACAAATTAGGACAGATGGTTAAAGTCGCTTTATTATTATTAGAAACTGGAAGTGTCATAAGTTGTATGCTGTATAAACTATTTGTTCTTAATTAAATCTAAGACATAGTGTTATATAAAAAATAAAAATATATTCAAGTTAAATACAACAAAAAAAAAGTTAATATTTTAAATTAATTATTTTCAGAGAGCTATGTAATATTAAAATTAATCATAATAGATGCAACTCAAACCACATAAGCTTAAAAATAATACAAAATGAATATACACCCTCCCCATCCACCACAACCTAAGAGTAACAAAATAACAAGTCCAAACAAAACATTCCGAGTACCGACTGCATAGTACATACAGACTTAATACCTTATGAAAAAAAATGAATTGTGGGAGAATCATCGTTGTTGACAATTAAATACAATCCCTGATGACTGAAGAGTCTTTTAGAAGATATTGCCTTAATTTCCGCCTGAAAGCGCGAAAAGCTAAATTATAAAGGGAGTCACATGTCCCCGTCGAGAAACGGGCAAGCAGAAACGAATGCAATACTATAAATACGAAACCTTATGAGAATAGATGTTCTGATGTTTGTTAAGCTATTTCGCACAAACTACTGAACGGATTCTGGTGAAACTTAACAGTATTATAAAAGCTTTAACAAAAAGCCTCGAGCAGTTGCTAGTTCGCTCCATGCACAAAATTTAATATCCACTATAAAAAAATAATATTACGTATATAAAAAAAATCTGGTATGCCTAAAAAATTTGGAAATAATATATTATGTGGAGGTACTAAAAAGGTACAAAATATTGACAAAGATAAAAATCAGTTGTGTTGTCTCGAAGTATAAAAAACATTGGTGATCCAGACATCCTTACGTCAGAATGTCTGACCACTTTTTTTACGCGATTTTTCGGCAACTATAGAGGTATTAAAAACTTGAAGTGAGGTACCAAATAGTACCAAAAAGGTACAATATTTTGTTATATTCTAAACATATCAATATCTCTATTGGTCCAGGGGTCCTGACGCTCACTATTTTTTACCCGACTACGGCGAAGCAAAAAGAAAGGGTAATGATTTTGGCAGTCTATGTATGTATTTTTATTCCCCCGTAACGCCTAAACAACTGATCCGATTTTAATAAATACGGTGTCACTATATTCGTAATAATAGCCCGGGTAACATATAGGCTATATAATTTACGTAGTCGGGTTAGTTTTTTTTTTTTATTGTAGTTATTTTTATTATAATTTAAATACTAACGTATTTGTAATTTATATGCTCAAATTTACCTTGCAGCGGTATAAACGCCAGCATGAACCCGACGCCAACGACGGCGCCCCAGCTGATCTCCAGCCACATGAAGTACGTCACTATGACGGTGGCGACCGGCCCTATCCACAGGTAGTGCAGGAAGATCACGGCCACGTCGAAACGGTTCACGTCGTTGGAGAGGAGATTGACGACTTGGCCGATTGTGGTCTCGCCCAGCGCGGTCTTAGACAGTCGGAGAGACTGAAAAAAATACCTTATATTACTTTTTATTTTCAAAAACTAAAAATCCGTAGCTTCTGTAGGACTATTAGAGCTCGCACCCACGAGAGTATTTTTGTGGTCGCGATAGAAAAAACTGCACTGTAAATAGAATTCTGCGCTAATTCAATAGAGCTGAAAATCATGTGGAGTTGTCAAATCTGACATTTGACACTTCGATTTTCAGCTCTATTGCATTAGCACAAAGTTTTATTTACAGCAGTGCAGTTTTTTCTGTTGCGACCACAAAAATACTCTCTTGGGTACGAGGGCTTAAGCTGCAAAATGGTGCAGAATGCAGGAGAGATTATTAATTATCCTACTAATATTATAAATGTTGTGAGGATGGATGGATGTTTGTTACTCTTTCACGCAAAACTACTGAACGGATTTTGATGAAATTTGGTATGGTAAGTAGTTGGTTTGGTATGGTATTAGGCTCTGGATTAAAACATAGGCTACTTTTTATCCCGGAAAAGTATAGTATTCCCGCGGGATACCCGATAGTATATTCACGCGGGCGGAGCCGCGGGAAACAGCTAGTACACCATATTGGAGGACAGCAAACTATTCGTTCTCATTAGAAACAAGTGACTCTGCCATGGGGACGATAGTAGCTTATGATGACAATGATGTAATACTGAATTAACTTTAATAAAAATATTTACACCACGCATACGCTTATCCATGTCGCTCTGTTTTTACCCGACTACGGCGAAGCCAAAAGAAAGGGTAATGATTTTGGCAGTCTATGTATGTATGTATGTGTTCGCGACACTGCGTACTTGTACAGCGCACAGTGAACACAGCTTGCCGCGTCTACGGCGCGTATAGATCCTCCCCCCGCGCGCACCTCACGGCCGGGCGCCGACCGGACTTCACGCCAAGCCGTATTAGATATAGCATCGTTTTTTAATTCATATTGTACCTTTCTACTTGAATACAGTCCACATTAGTAATTGTACCAACAATCTTTTATTTACACGAACAAATGGTCCTTCAAATGAAAAAAGCGACCTAAAATAAAAAAAGAAGAATAAAAAACACGTTACACGTGCCATATTGGAATCGATCATTTTGTGCTAATAAGCTTGGAACCAACGATCGCCAGCCACAACTTGTGCAGCCCATAATAAGACGCTTGAAAATAAAGGGACAAGAAGAAAACAGTACAGAGTGAGTTCGTTCCAATTCCTTACCTCCTATCATCAATTTCATCTTCCTTAATTTTTTCCATTTCCAAGAATTAGGAGTGCATCAATTCTATCGTCATCGATTTATAAAGTTTACTTATCTATTCATCTAAGTATCATTTAATTTAATCATTTATAAAGGCAAATTGCATATTAATAAGTTTTTTTTTTATTTTACTTGCAGGCTTATCTACCCTTAATTACAAACTTAATCTTTTGAGTATGTTGTAAGATCGTACTTAACATTCATAAATAGGTAGTTACTGCTACATAATATTATAAATAATCATTTCATGTTTTTTTCCAGCAAACTGTTATTTTTACATCTTCGCGGCATCGGTCGTACCTATCAATCCTTATCTGCGCAGCGTTCAAGCATTACGCGCACCTACCTACATAAATTATTTGTCTATTGAAGTACCGTTAGGAATAATTACACTTATATAATAGTATTCTTTAATTTTCGGTTTTGATTTAATGATGACTGCCTTTAAAGATTTAATTAAAAAACGTGGAAGCTTAAAAGCTAAACTAACATCATTTGGAAGTTTTATAAATCTTATTAAAGGTAACGAAATATTAGCAGATAGGCAAAAATGTGAGCTTGAATGTCGTCTTAATAGAATTAACACTACATTTGACCAATTTGATGCATTACAGACGGAGATTGAAACATTATCGGAACAAGTTGATGAGGAATATAATGAGCGTATACAATACGAGGAGCAATTTTATAGTCTCGTAGCTGTGGCGCGCTGTATGTTGAATAGTGTGATGTCAACAGCACCTTCTCGAGATGGATCTGTAGCGGGTGACCAGGATGTCAACTATGCTCCTAAGTTTCATTTACCGGTCATCAACGTACCTCAGTTCGGCGGCGACTACCAGGATTGGTTGGAATTTCGAGATACGTATCTTTCAATTATTCATAACAATCATAATATTTCACAAGTACATAAATTTCATTATTTACGTGCTGCTTTAAAAGGTAGTGCGTCTTTAATTATTCAAAGTCTAGATATAACAGCAAATAATTACCCAATAGCATGGCAATTACTAACAGATAGATTTGACAACACACGACTGTTAATTAATAACCACTTACAAGCTTTGTTTAAAAGTAAAGACATAACTACTGAATCAAGTTCAGAGATTAGAAATTTAATTGATGTTATTAATAAAAATCTACGAGCACGTTTAGCACTTGGTGAACCAGTCGGTCACTGGGACACAATTATTATCTACATGATGGCGAAAAAATTAGATTCCGTTACAATTAGAAGATGGGAGGAATACAAAAGCAGCCTAAACTGTAATTCACCAAGTCTTGAACAATTTACAAATTTTTTAAATAATAGGTGTGATTTGTTAGACATATTAAATACTGACTCACCACCGCTAAATTACATTTATAAAAATCAATCAAACTTGCCCAATAATAATAAAAATTCATATTTTAAAAAAGATATAGTAGGAAACGATAAACATAATAACTATAATAAAATCAATTCATGCCCCATGTGTTCACAAAATCATTTTTTGTTTTCCTGTCCATTATTTACAAAACTTGATGTTGACTCACGAATAAAAAAGGCCACGGAAAGCAGAATATGCATCAACTGTTTACGTCCAGGTCATAATCGAAATCGGTGCAGACTATCAAATTGCAAATATTGTAATTTTAAGCACAACACACTTTTGCATAAAGATATTATCAACAAAGCGTCATCATCATCATCACCTCCCAATGTAGTCCTTACAACAAATGTTTCATCATCTAATGCCTCGTATGTCATATTATCCACAGCCTTGGTGCGCGTCAAGGACAAAGATGGCTACTTTCATATAGCAAGAATGTTATTGGATAATGGGAGTACTTGCAACTTCATTACAGAGGAGCTGTGTCTTAAGCTTGGTTTAGTAAGACGTAAGTCCAACTCCACTATTTCTACAATTAACAATCATACAACAAGTGCCATAGAGATATGTGAACTAGTTTTTGAGTCTTGTTTTGGTGATTACAGTGCAAATATCAACTGCTATATTTTGCCGAAAATCACCAGCGCTCTCCCGAGTTCATACATAAACGTAACACATGTACCAATCCCACCAGAAATTAAATTAGCTGACCCTACATTCAACATACCATCTTCTATCGACATTTTAGTAGGCGCAGAAATATTTTGGGCAGTATTAAACTCGGAAACCTGTAACATTGGTTTATCACATCCAAGGTTGCATTCTTCTAAACTAGGATGGATTCTATCCGGTTGCATTTATACAAATTATAGACAAAATGGCTGTTATCATACTTCTAATGACGATTTAGATCGGGTCTTATCAAAATTTTGGGAATTAGACTCTATTTCTTCTCAACATGAATATTCTCATGAAGAAAAATCTTGTGAGGATATATTTAAAAATTCTACCTTTCGCACTTCAACTGGTCAATTTGTAGTTACAATACCATTTAAGAGCTCACCAGATATTTTAGGACACTCATATGCTTTAGCAAAACGACGATTTCTAGCACTTGAGAATAGATTTAAACGAAATAGTAAATTTAAGAATGATTATAATGAATTTATTAGAGAATACATTAATCTCGGCCAGATGTCTTTAAATTCTCCTAATTCACATATGTCTAACAAACAGAATTATTACTTGCCTTATCATGGAGTGATTAGAGAGTCAAGTTCAACATCAAAGTTGCGCGTTGTTTTTGACGCAAGTGCCGTTACGACGTCTGGTAAGAGCTTTAACGACATACAAATGATAGGTCCCAAAACTCAAGATGACCTCATGTCTATATTATTGAGATTTCGTGAACACAAATACGCAGTAACTGGGGACGTAGAGAAGTTTTATAGAGCTGTGTTAGTGCATGAGTCACAACGCCCCTTACAGCAAATTATATATAGATTTAATACTAATGAATCCTTTAACACGTACACACTTAATACAGTTACATATGGTACCTCATCAGCTCCATATTTAGCCACAAGATGTCTAGTGTCTCTTGCTAACGAAACATCTAATTTAATGGCCCAACGCTCTATTAAACATGATTTCTATATAGATGATTATTTAGGCAGCGCAGACTCTATAGAATCAGCCATTGACCTAGTTAAGGATATAAAATCTACTCTAGAATCAGCAAATTTTAACTTACGCAAATTTCAATCAAATAGTCCAGTAATTTTAGAAAACTTAAATTTTAGCAACGATTGTATTCATAAAAAACTAAATTTAGACTCCTCGCCTTCTAAAACTTTAGGATTATTCTGGGATACTTCACTTGATACCTTTTACTTTTCAATTAATAATTCTTTTGAACAAAAGTACACAAAACGTAACATTCTTTCGTTTATCAGTCAAGTCTTTGACCCTCTAGGCTTAGTAGGTCCTTGCATATTGCAGGCAAAAATTTTACTACAACACTTATGGTTGCAAAAATGTGGATGGGATGATGAGGTACCACCTGAAATCAAACAGCAACTGAATAATTTAACCAATTGTCTCTTTCATCTAAATTCAATACGTATACCACGGACATTACAAGACAATCCCAAAAACGTGCAGCTTCACGTATTTACAGACGCTTCTGAACGTGGTTATGGTGCATGTGTGTACGTCAGAACTATCTCTACCAGTGGCTTAATACATGGGTGCCTTTTAACATCAAAAAATAAGGTGTCGCCTCTAAAATCTACAACTATACCTCGATTAGAGTTATGCGGCGCTTTATTAGGTACAAGACTCTATAGAAAGGTTGCAAAATCTTTAACGATAGAGTTTAATGATTGTTATTTTTGGTGCGACTCCACAATTGTTTTGGGTTGGCTCTCAACAGAGTCAAGTTCTCTTAAGCAATTTGTAAGAAACAGAGTAAACGAAATAAAGGAGTCTACAAGTTGTATGAAATGGAGTTACGTGCAGTCTAAACTGAACCCTGCTGACTTAGCTTCTCGGGGGGTGAATGCTGACTATCTCAGCGCTTCCTCACTTTGGTGGAGAGGCCCTGACTTTTTACATACTTCAGAATTTTGTATCCCTTCTACTCCCAATTTTAATAACATTTCACTTCCAGAGCTTACACATCATAATATAGATAATAATTCACCTATACATAATACAAATTTATTGCATCAATTAATTCATAAATCATCTAATTTTAAAAAATGAATAAGAGTTTTTGCATACATTTATAGATTTATTTTCAATTGCCAAGGTAAATTAAATAAACTTAAACATTTTTTGTCCTCTTCAGAATTACAAACGTCACAAAAACGTCTTCTCAGCTATTCACAACAGGAAATGTTCCCTGACGAATATTTATTACTTAAGGCTTCCAAACCATTACCAAAGGGTAGTAGGTTAAAATCACTTACACCTTTTCTAGACTCAGATAATTTAATACGAGTTGGTGGAAGATTAAAAAATTCATGTTACACATATGACATTAAACATCCGATAGTATTATGCTCAAAACACCATCTAGCTAAAATCATTTTTGAATGTAAGCATAAGGAATTATTTCATGGTGGGGCTCAATTAATTTTATGCAATATAAGAAATCATTTTTGGCCGTTAGGTGGCAGAAATTTAGCGAAATCAATTGTTCATGCTTGCATTCGATGTACACGACATAATGCGAAACCAACACAGCCTATTATGGGTAATTTGCCAGCTGAAAGAACGTATCTTGAATTTCCCTTCCTAAACACAGGAGTCGATTATGCCGGTCCAATTTTAATAGCTGATCGAAAGGGACGCGGTTGTAGATTGCAAAAATCTTATATTTGTGTTTTTATCTGTTTTGCAGTCAAGGCCGTACACTTAGAGCTCGTGACCGATCTAAGCAAGGAGGCATTCTTGGCTGCGTTCAATCGTTTCATATCGAGGAGGGGTAAACCTCAAAACATATATTCCGATAATGGTACAACCTTCGTGGGAGCATGCAACGAACTTAAAAGTTTTTTAAAATTTAATAATCCCTATATACAAACCAATTTAGCCGAACTTGATATAAGTTTTAATTTTATACCACCATATTCGCCTCACTTCGGGGGAATTTGGGAGGCTGCAGTCAAGTCTGTTAAAACACTTTTGTGTCGTATTTTAAATTTAACACATCTTGTTTATGAGGAACTTTTAACGTGTTTGTATCAGATAGAAGCAATCCTAAATTCTAGACCTATTACACCTTTGTCCACCGACCCGTTAGACCTGACATTTTTAACACCAGCCCACTTCCTGATTGGACGATCGCTCTTGTCTGTTCCGTATCCTCCACTTGAAAATGTAAACATTCATAGACTTCAACGTTTTCAGAGAATAGAGAAGCTCAGACAGCATTTCTGGAGTCGCTACACACGAGAATATATATATCAACTACAACAGAAACACAAATGGCACGCATCTTCCGGAAAACTTGAAATCGGAGACATGGTCTTGATCAGAGACTCCAGTGTGCCGCCTTTGCTTTGGCTTTTGGGAAGAGTCACAAGGCTCATGAAGGGTAGCGACGGAGTTTGCAGAGTTGCCGAAATACAAACAAAGAAGGGCACTTTAATTCGGAGTTTTAATAATATCTGCCCTCTTCCAGTTCATCAATCTTGAAGATCATACTTCAAGGCCCGGGAGTATGTTCGCGACACTGCGTACTTGTACAGCGCACAGTGAACACAGCTTGCCGCGTCTACGGCGCGTATAGATCCTCCCCCCGCGCGCACCTCACGGCCGGGCGCCGACCGGACTTCACGCCAAGCCGTATTAGATATAGCATCGTTTTTTAATTCATATTGTACCTTTCTACTTGAATACAGTCCACATTAGTAATTGTACCAACAATCTTTTATTTACACGTACAGTATGTATGTATGTATGCATGTTTGTTCCCTCGTAGCGTCTAAACTACTGGTCCGATTTTAATAAATGAGGTGTCAATAGATTCGTGATGCCGCGGGTAACATAGGCTATATAACTTTTTTCTGATACGGATCATATTCATATAGTCCCAACTCAAAGCCTAAGGGGGAACAATCCCAAATGGTTACGCCAGCGCCAGTTATTTTGAACGTTATATTGTTTTCGTACGATTTTTTTTTTAACATAATATATTTATTTAATCAAAGTATATACAATTGCTATCTATGCACTTTTGCCATCTCATAGTTAGTTCCTTTACTAAAAATACCATTCGGACAGGAATTAATAAAATCTTTGAAGGAGCTTTGGACTGCCCCATCGGATATGAATATTTTCCCTTGCAAGAAATTATCCAAACTTGCCAAAAAAAAGGTAATCTGTTGGAGCAAGGTCCGGGGAGTAAAGTGGATGTCTTAGACATTCCAATTGAAGCTCCTCTAATTTGGTAGCCGTCTGTTGTGCAGTGTGTGGTCTAGCGTTGTTCTGAAGCAGCAGTGGCCTACAGCGAATGACCAACCTCGGTTGTTTAGCAGCTATGATGGAAAAGCCATCATGATTTGCAGTTGCTGGCAATAGACTTCTGCTGTAATCGTCTGGCCAGATTTAAGAAAGCTGTAGTGAACGACACCGGCACTAGTCCACCAAACGCTCACAAGTACTTTTTTTGAGTCAATTTTCGCTTGGGGCAGGCTTTGGCTGGTTTCAGCCATTCCAGGGTTCAGCCATTGCGATGAGCGTTTCCGATTATCGTACATGATTCGATTTAAAATCCCTTCATTATTATGTCGGTTGAGTAATGTAACGCAGCAGTCGACGCGCCTTTGTCGGTTTGCTGCACTCAATTCATGAGGTACCCACCTTTCAAGCTCATTCACCTTCCCAATTTGCTTCAAGTGGGTTAAAACAGTTTTATCACTAACACAGCAGCCTGCAGCTAACACGGACGTGGTTTGAGATGGATCCGCTTCCACAATAGCCTTCAATTCTTCATTATCAACTTTGGTCTCCGGCCATCCACGGGGCTTGTTCTGCAGGTCGAAATTTCCAGAACGAAAACGGAACCAAAAACACACTATGTTTTCTTTTGCTACACCGCCGCCATACACATCATTAATCCTTTGAGCCGTTTCTGCAGCACTGGTGCAACGATGGAACTCGTACTCGAAAATAATACGATATTTAAAGTTTTCCATTTTGTAAACAGAGTGACGCAAAGAAAAAACCAAAAGAGGAAAAAACAAATGAATTACGGTATGAATTTGAAATTGGAATTCCTAAACAAAGAAGATATATTTGAGATCAAAGTGGCCAGTACACAACGCCAATTTCATATGTAAGGACCTAATATTATAGGATATTGTTTGGGCTGGTACCGACTTCAAAATTAGGAAGATTGAGTAGAGAAATATTTACAATTTTAGCCGAATTTAAATGGGCAACTATTTAGAAAATAAGTTTTATTTCATACTTTTTGTACATTTTTACTTCGGAAGTCGGTTTTCATTTTTTTGTTTAAAAATAACAAATCTGTAATATCTTCATAAATATTCATTTAAATTACATGCTGTAAAGGATCATATTGATCTATATTAAATGCACAATGTATTTAAGTTAGGTACTTAATTGGATTTGGATTATGCTGTATTGCTTAAAATCGCTTCGTAAATAAGCCATTATTTCTCGTAAAAAGTAAAGGATAAAAAATAGTTATTGTTCGTTATCCTTATGAGATATACCATCGCGGACTTTTTTGTAGACCTTTTTAAGGTGTACAATACTGTATTACATTATTTTGATTTTTCTCGAAGGGTTCAGCCGGCGTTTCGGAGTTTTAAAGATCTAAAGCATACACAGGAACAGAAGCGACTTTGTTTTAGGTATACTATGTAGTGATTAGTATAGTTCGGATGTTAGCCGCGACTTGGTACACGAAAAAAAATCTTGGGAGAACCGTACGTACTTTTTCCTGCGATAAAATGTAGCCTATGTGTTAACCCAGAGACTAAACTACTACCATATCAAATTTCATTAAAATCCGTTCAGCTGTTACGTGAATGAGTAACAACGAACATTCATACATCCATACATAAAAGTTTCGCGTTTATAATAAGTAAGGATATGTTCGTCGTCGTGTTTTAATGATTTCGAAAATCTCTTGAATAGGAAAACGTTAGTAGGTATTAGGAGTATAGACTTTGATCTTAAAAATTATTTATGATTGTGGTCACGGGTATCCTAGTTGTAGGAATGACCGGTACGACCATAATAGAACTTCTCGCTTATTACTCTTGGTATTAATAATTTAGATCAATGATTAGGTAATACCTACGTAAATTTTCAGCCAGTTCAACTAATCAGTTATTCTGTAGCTTTTTATATGTTATATTGTTTAGACTGACGTAACTTTTATATTTTTGAACCGATTGAAATGAAACAAACACAAAATTTTTGGTAGAACAAACCAAAACGCATTACTGAAAATCGCATTCAAATCGGTCAAGCCGTTGACTTCGTATGGGCAAAAACAAATATCACGATAACCGTACATTTTCCGCAAGAAAAAGTAGCCTATGCGTTAATCCAGAGTCTAAACTACTACCGTACCAAATTTCATCAAAATCCGTTTAGTAGATTCTGAGATTAGCGCGTACAAACGTGTCGTCTGAATCAAACAAATATCACGGGAATCGTACATTTTTTCGCAATAAAAAGTAGCATATGTGCTAATCCAGAGTCTAAACTACTACCATACCAAATTTAATAAAAATCCGTTCAGTAGATTCTGAGATTAGCGCGTACAAACGTGGCGCCTGAATCACGCTATCGAAGTTTTTTCGCGCGCTGAGTATACCGGGTGTTTTTCCAGTCAGTATGCAAACTTTCAGGAATGAATATACCCTTGAATATAAGCAACTTTTACTATGGATCAACTTTCCTACTTAAAAAAAAATCTGCCGATTCATACAAAATGGCTACGGCATAAATGGCATTTTGTAGGAAACAGCTGATTTTAATTTTTTCAAGTAGGAAAGTTGATCCCATAGTAAAAGTTGCTTATATTAAAGAGTATATTCACTGATGAAAGTTTGGGACACTGACTGGGAAAACACCTGTATATAAGTACATACCACTGTCGAGCATGTCTATCAAGGGTCCGTTTTACACAGCCGTGACGGGGCGTCCAGTTACAAATGTATTATAATATTATGTATAAATTAGATCTAAAAGTTTGTGAGGATGGATAAATGTTTGTGACTATTTTACGTAAAAACTACTGAACGGATTTTTATTAAATTTGGTATAGTAGTAGTTTAGGCTCTGGATTAACACATAGGCTACTTTTTTTTTGCGACAAAATGTACGGTTTCCGTGGGATTTAAATGTTGCTCGTACAAAGTCGCGGTAAACGTCTAGTATGGAATACGTTTACACTTCCTATTTAAAAAATAGTGAATTGAAAAAATTCTTGTGCTTGCTTTTATTTTGTTTTTAAGTATCCTACTAATATTATAAATGTGAAAGTTTGTGAGGCTGGGTGGACGGATGGATGTTTGTTACTCTTTCACGCAAAAACTACAGAACGGATTTTGATGAAATTTGGTATGGTAGTAGCTTGAGCTCTGGATTAAAACATAGGCTACTTTTAGCCCGAAAAAGTACAATATTCCCGTGGGATACTGAATTCACGCGGGCGGAGCCGTGGGCAACAGCTAGTTAGATAATATATTTGTACAATGCATGTATATTTTCAAGAATTCTGTAGGTCTAATAGATATTTTTTGCAAAAATTAATAGCAAACTTCTTCAAACTTGATGATTACAAAGAATTTAAGACAATTATGAGCATTAAATAAAAATATGTTAATTCTTTCTACTGTATAAGTATCTATTAAATGCTTTTCAGGTTTGTATGTACGAAAACAAGATTTAAATAAATCTAATTGCACCATGACAAATTATGTTAAAGGTTTAAACGAGCCACCTAAGGAACTCTACACACAATTGGCATATTTGGCACGTGGCAAATGTGTGGCTTGGCCCGTTTTATTTCCGCCATCGGTCAAGGCCGGCCAAGTGCCAACATAATATGTATAAGAAATCCGTATTGAAAATAATATTTCTAAATACATATAATACAGGATGTCAGAAGACCACTTCCATTAAATTTGGAGTTATGATTATACTACTTTTTCTCATTACAAAAAATGTAATTTTTTTTAATTATTTTTTCTAAAATTTCATTTTTTAAATTTATTTATTTTTTACATTTTAAACCTGTTAATCATAAGAACAAGATGTTTAGAAGTAGATTTTTTATTAAAATCAAAAATTTTATTATTTTTACTTCATTACGCAATGTAATTTACTTCATTACGCACGCGGGCCAATGACCCGGCTGTGCCCAGCTGACTCGCCGAGCCACACACACGACGCGCCGTGCTCCTCTTCCAGTACCTACACGCGTTCAGCGGTGGTGTAACATGCGGTGAGTTAGAACCGTACGTACACACACAAAAGTGACGCTAAGATGATAAGATAAGATTCCAAAATCCAATTTTGGAACTTGGACCTAGATAATGCCCTAGTCCGGATTTTTGCCAACTACCAAGTAAAGATCCTAATTTCATAATTTCAAATAATTTTGGCGGAACCTTGATGACTATCCTACGGAACCCACTTTGGAAATCCCTGCTCTACACCGCCTGCAGTGTGGTTCGTAAATACCACGCACAATATGTTGCTAAACAAATAACGAAACCACTGTACAGGGCAACTAAATTATTAATGTCCAACGGCAATCATCGCTTTTCTATCGAAATTACAGGCGGTGTCTGAAAAACGACAATAACCGAAAGACGTAACGTGGTTGAACTGTAGGTAACAATGAAACTAAGTCGGTGTATAAAAGGGTACCCGAAGTCGCATTGGTGAGTTATTATTAATAATAACAAGTTACGTACGTAAGTCTGTACACCGATCATAATATGTAAAACTATGCCTAATAGCTATTTACTTACGTGAAAGAACTATTTAGTACTGAATGACTGCTAGTAGGTAGTAGGTACTAAGTCTACTCCTAGTACTAAGTTCACGGAATCCATCGACCATCAGGTGACCGCGGCAAGGTGTCACGTTAAAAGTTGTTAGAAAGTGTTTTTGTTGCATTTTGAAAATCGTTGCTAGCACCATAAATCATAACACGTATCACTTAAAACTTAACAACACAACACTACGTTTTTAAACACGACCTAATAGTGAAACTCAAATCAGACGACAACCTTTTACCTCGAGAGAAAAACTGCAACTAAATTCGAAAATCTATTTCAAAACAACATATTCTTTTATCGACTTTCGGCAAAATTCAAAGGATGCCGACGATATGCGGCGCGGGCGCGCGCGCGGCCACAGCAGGGCTTTTTCGCGGCAAATATAAAAAGCGTGCAGCTCGACTTTTTCAAAAACTACCTAGGCTAAGTGATGCGACCTATGAAAATTTAAACATTTACGTGTACGTAGTCGATATTTAAATTAATTAATTGTTTGATATGCTTTTTTTCCTCAGTTTTTTGTAATAAATAATGTGCCTTTGCCATACGCGTATACCACGCGTTATTGTGGTATGATGATGATGTATGTGCTTATGTGAAGCATTTGGGAATGTCGCAGAGGCATTGAGGATTAACCGGAGGTGATATACTCATGTCCGCCATCTTTCAGACTCCCGTACCATTACACAGGCATGCGAGTGTTAGAAAATAGGCACATTGAGCCTCCAGCGGTGGGCGGCAACTAGACGTAAATATCGAGGAGCAAATTTTAGACGGTGCGCCGGGATCCTCGTCTTGGAGTCCGCAGTGTGGCTAAAATGCTTAGACGTCGGCACGGTAGGCCAGTTGCTACTTGCTGTTCGATTTAATTTATTTTCACTTATTTTTCCTAATCAGAACAAAAAATTTAAAGTAAATAAATGTTAACTTAACAAAAGTAGTAAATAGGTACCTACTTGAATGTTATTAGAACTTTAAATAAACTGAGGCCTTTTCATCCGTTATTGGATGATTTATACAGTATTCTCCGAGCGAAGTAACCACTCTTGAAATACTGTAGTGCCTGCGACATTGTAGTTTTTAAATGTCGTATGGTTGCCCAAGCACATACGGCATTCTCAGAGCATAGTCAATCAGTCCAGAGGAATGACTGGTCAATACGTTTGGGGCCAACCATGTGCGGATTTCCTCACGATGTTTTCCTTCACCGTTAGAGCGTCCGTAATGTACTTGAGATCTGAAAAAGTCTCATTGGTATACGCCCTAACCTGGGAATTGAACCTGCACTCTCGACTGCGAATCAAACGGTCTACCCACTAGGCCACGGAGCTATCTAACTTTAAATAAGATTGTTATTAATAGTTTTCGTGGTTTATTTACTACATACGGTACAGCTGCTAGTATCAGCATATTTTCTCTATTCGCATATTCGCACCAGCGCGGGGGACGTGTTTGCGCGGCCTACCCCGCGCGCGCCCGCCTCCGACCGCCCGTGTACATTGAGAATGAGTTACTGATTTTTTCGCGGTTTATTTTCATTTGTCATCTCGACATTTCGGCTACTTTCAGCAAACGTGGTCACGGCCCAAGGGAGGACTAACAAACAACAGCTTGCAATAAATTCGATAGACTTTTCCAAAACCATTGAAAGTCAACTGCTTAAGTTTAAATAATTACGCACGGTCTGACCGTACATTGGCACGTGCACATATTGGCGGCAAATTGTTTTAAAATTTTCCGAAAGTAGAAAATGTTATTTTTTAAAGAATTATTAAACGTCGGCATCTTTTAAATTTTGCCGAAAGTAGATAAAAGAACTATTTTGTTTGTTAATTTAGTTGCGGTTTTCCTCTCGAGGTAAAAAGGTTGTCGTCTGATTTGAGTTTCACTATTAGGTCGTGTTTAAAAACGCAGTGTTTTGTTGTTAAATTTTAAGTGATACGTGTACTTATGGTGCTAGCAGAGAATTTCAAAAAGACAAAAACACTTTCTAACAACTTTAAGTTTTAACTTTTAACTCGACACCTTGCTGCGGTCACCTGATGGTCGATGGATTCCGTGAACTTAGTACTAGGAGTAGAATTAGTACCTACTACCAACTAGCAGACATTCAGTACTCAATACTTCTTTCACGTAAGTAAATAGGTATTAGTCATAGTTTTACTTATTATGATCGGTGTACAGACTTACGTACGTAACTTATTATCATTAATAATAATTTACTGATGCGACTTCGGGCACCCTTTTATACACCTACTTAGTTTAATTGTTACCTACAGTTCAACCATGTTACATCTGTCGGTTATTCGTCGTTTTTCACACACCATCTGTAATTTCGATAGAAAAGCTATGATTGCCGTTGGACATTAAGAATTTAGTTGCACTATACTGTACACAGGGTTCGTTATTTGTCAAGCAACATTTCGTGCGTGAGTAACGAACCACACTGCAGGCGGTAAAGAGCAGGAATTCCCAAAGTGGGTTCCGTGGGATAGTCATCAAGGTTCCGCCAAAATTATTTGAAATTATGAAATCCAAACATCCGTCACTTTTGTGTGTGTACGGTTGTAAGTCACCGCAATCTGCATACCTACATTAAACATCGCTGAACGCGGGTACTAAGGCAGAAGCACTGCGCGCCGTCGGCCTGTGCGTCAGCTGACGGGTCATTGGCCGGCGAGTGTAATGAAGTAAATTACATTGCGTAATGAAGTAAAAAAATAATAATAAGAATAAATAATAGTAAGAATAAAATTTTAGATTTTAATAAAAAATCTACTTCTAGGCAGCCCTTATATGACTTCTAGTTAAAAATAATGATAATGAGAAAATTAAATTGGTGGACACCACTGTGTTTCTAGGTATAACACTAGATAATAAATTACAGTGGGGTCCTCGTATTGCTAATCTTGCAGATAGACTCAGTTCTGCAGCATATGCAGTCAGAAAAATTAGGGAAATATCTGACGAAGATACGGCGCGACTAGTTTATTTTAGTTATTACGGCATTATTTTATGGGGAAATGCCGCCGACATTAATACAATATTTGTGCTGCAGAAGCGAGCAATAACGCTCGAGTTTGTTTTGTTGGCAAAAGAGTGAGAATAGCGGAGGCCTTTTTTCATTCAAAAGGCAAAGCTGATTGACTGATGTATCAACGCACAGCCCAAACCCTAGAAAGGCAAGAAATTTGAAATTTTTCACACGTATTTCTCATACGACGTAGGCACGCACTAAATTTTAGGCGAATTTAAATGGGGAAATATTTAGAAAATATATGATAGCTTAGTGATGTTGTGGCAAATTCCGCAAAGTAATAAAGGACGGCACAGATGAAGAAGAAGATTATTTTTAACAAAACTCTTCTTCTAAACCAAGCTTTATTTACGTCAAAAGAGTAGTTTGTTAAAAGTTAGCTAATTTTCCAGAATTTGTTCCTCATTAGGCTGGGACTATATGCTCCAGAATCCGGAAAATAGAACTATAATAATAGAGTTGCAAATGGAAGTTTCGAGCGCCGAGCTGTTATTTAAGACATTGGCATTAGACTCGACACTCATGTGTTCGATTTTCAATACTCAGAATTTTCTACGGCCAATCAGATTCCGGATCATATTGTCCCAGCCTTACGAAAACTCAGTATCAATATTTTTATATAAAGGGTAAGAGGTAGAGCTTGCAAATATATATTCGAATATTCGATATTTTATAGGCACATTCGAATAAGAGAAAAACACTGTTTTTATTATAATCACTGTTTTCTTCACAAATTAAAACTGCCAAAATCATTACCTTCCTTTCCTTCCTTTTGGCTTCGCCGTAGTCGGGTAAAAAGTATATTATATTGATATTTCAGTCCTTTTTTCTTATGTCATAAACTGTCAAGTATTTTCATGCAATTATTTATTGTTAAAAAAACTCATTAAACTTAACTGATAGTAATAAACGTTGTAAAGTTACGTGTGCAATGAACGTCCTTGACTTTTATTCTCTTTTTTGTCATGGTTTTTACAATCTTTATAGACACACGATGGCATTTTGGGCAAGGTGCACAGGATGCGTAGTACCATCGGTCCCATACTAACCAAAAAATGCCTGACTTGTTCTCTCTTTCGAGTCTTCAAACTTCAGTCGAGCGTCGGAGCTGACACAAACTTTTTGGAGTATACTCCTTAAGAATCGATTTTCATATATAAGCCCGGGGTACGAAAATCGATGGGGGTCAAATCGAATTCACGATGTTTGACGGTCACACGGCGATGTCACACGATGTTAACCGAAGATGTTACACTTACAAGTACTTAGTTACACTTACACTTACTTAGTTACAAGTACAAGTTCTCCCACGGAAGAAGAATATACACATATAGTTATTGCTATATTGTTAGCTATAGTTATTGCTCTGAGAATTCTCCGTTCAATATCAGAAAATATAATAAAAATTGAGAACCTTCAAAAAGTAAACAAACCAGAAATATTTTTTTTAAAAAACATAAATTATAGAGTACAAATAATAATAAAAAAAAAACTACGCTACGTACACACTACAGAGTATTTTTCTATTTTTTGAGTGCAAAGTGCAAGTTAAGTATTTTCTTTGCATTGCACACCAAAGTTTACTTTTTACAGTAAACTCCAGTCGTGCGTCGGAGCTGACACACACACTTTTTTATTATTTTTTTCTTTGTAATATAACATAGGATAAAGGAACACAGCAGTAAATTGTAATTTGTACTACATAGATGGACATAATATTAGACTTTGTCAACAGCGCTCCGCTCGTTAAACCTCTATGTACCGACCTTGTGGCATGCTCTACCTCAATATATTATGTTTGCACGACGTAAGTCTGGCACTATATGATCAGGAATCCGGAAAGCCGTAGAAAATTCTAAGCATTGATAATAGAACTCTGCGATAATACAATAGAGTTGAAAATCGAACACATTAGTGTCAAGTCAAATAATAATGTCATATATGACAGCTGGACACTCGAAACATCCATTTTCTATAACTGTGCGCTTAATACAATGGAACTGAAAAGGGAACACACTTATGACGCTCGTGTGTTCGAATTTCAGCTCTATTGTATAATATAAGGCCCCGTGCTAAGTATCCGAAGAACTTGTGTTACAGGTACCAGAAAACGGGAAGTATATTTAATATATTTTATTTTAATACTATACATATATTTAAGATTTTTATTATTTAATATTAATATATTATACATATATTTAATACACATCCATGACCCAGGAACACAGAAAAACTTTTTATTCCTTCGGCGGGATTCAAACCCGCGACCCCCCGCTTGAGCACCAACGCGCTGAACCACTGAGCCACAGAGGTCGTCGAATTGTATTATAGCACAGATTTCTATATTTCAGCGCTGTTTTTATTATCAGCCGGCCGGAGAGATAACGGATGCATGTAGCCCGAGCCTACTAGATTAACGCTTCAAAATCCATAGATTACTGGCTCACCATGACTTAGACTTTTTAATTCCATAGTCGTATTTAAAATAGGTACTTATTACTTGCCTTGCTGCCTTTAGTTTTTTGCTTAGTTTTTATGAAGGGTTACACAAAAAAATTATCACCCACATTATTATTAAAGTACTGTAGCTAGTAAGCAAAGTTCTATTATACCTAAGTAAATATGAACATAATGATGTCATAAAAACTTAAAGTGGTAAATAGCTATTATGTAAAAATAAATAATCCCAGCTACTACTAAATACGCTATGCTAAAGCAATTTTTTACAATCAAATTCAAATCAATTTCAATCAAATTATGCGTGTTTAATTTTTGGAACTTGGCACTTCAGCATAAACTGATACACTTCGTAATATTAATATTTAGCATTTAATTATAACATTGAATTAGTTTTTCATTAACTAATTGGGCATTATTCTAGTACTTTTCATCAAAATTTCAGTTAAAACAGACTACGATAGAACGTCAACCTGGTTTGCATGCGTAATAAAAAGTCCTATAAATTGTAATTAATTTATACCAATACTAAAAAAAAGAGTACTAAGTAGTAAGTAAGAACTAAAAACTAAGTATGACAAGCAATGATATTCGAGCGAAACGAGCAGACGGACCGCCTAATATAAAGGCATTAATCGCAGCCTATGGAGTATTGACAATGGGCATCTGCAACGTCAAAGGGGACACAATTGCGTTGCCAGCCTATTTTGGCCTTACTTTGGTATAGCTTAAAATGGGACTTAAAATGGGATGGGAATTCATACAGGATTACATCAGAATAAGCATTCTAATAATCCGCTTTTTAATCGGTAATTTTTTAATAATAATGAACTATGAAGTCTCTATAATATATTTAAACGCGTAGCTGACTAGCTGGGAAATGTTCAGTGAACATGACTTGCAGTAGATAATAATAATAATAATCATTTCCATGTAATGACAGGCATTTATAAACAACACCATTGTGATTCATTCAGTAACCTCATTGCTAAGTCTATATAAACGTTACATACGTTTCTATAGTTAAATTAAGTAACGCTCAAGTCACATACTGTTCTTATCATTTCGGCTAGCAGAGACAGCCTGTGAATAGGAGGGCTTTAAAATTTTGATTAGCATTTCAGTACTGATTGCAATTTCGGCATGGATTGCAATGCAATAGCACTAGTATATAGTATATGGCTACTGTGAGGGTACACGAATTTTACATAAACAGTATAAACTGCCCATGCCAATACACGGCTTGTTCTAAGGAGGCGTCCATATATTGCGTGAGGCGTTTTTGACGATTTTTTACCAAAATCAACTTCCCATCCCCTTGGTGAGTTATCATGAGATTCGCCTAAACGGCATCTGCTATCACGGCATTTTTGACATTTGCTAAATCATAACAAGTGGTTTTTAATCGACTTCCAAAAAAAGGAGGCGGTTATACGTTCGGCTGTATACATTTTTTTTGTTCAACGATGATTCCGCCCGCCGTCAGTGGACCGATTTTCAAAATTCTTTTTTTTTATGTAAAGGGTATAATCCGAAGTTGGTCCCGTTATCACCAAAATGGTGACCTAATGATGGCATCCATGAGGAATCGAGGTAACTTCTCAACATTTGTAGGGGAATCTATAGAGATTTAACTTTTGTGAAGTAAATCAAGCATATGCTACCAAAAAGTAAAATTTTGTGCCAAGGGTATACCCTAGATCCAAACCACTCAACAGAACTCCTCAGTCTTTAAAGATACACGTTTGGAAATTTCGGCATTGTTTAAAGAACTGCAAGCATAAGCCATTATGTAACTTACAGTAATCATCATCATCATCATCTTATATACAATATCTAATGGATGCTTGACGCGTATTCAATTATACATTCTAACGCTTATTTTAAACTTTGTTAAAATGTGATTAAAAAAGAAAAAATATTATTTTTAATCAAAAAATGAAAACACTGAAATCTTCATCATTTTGAAATCGGTACCAACCAACTTGAACGTGAGTTCTTTAAAATATTGTTTTATCAGGATATCGTTTGAGCTGGTACAGACTTCAAAATGATGAAGATTGTCTAGAGAAATAGTTAAAATTGTAGCCGGAATTATTTATTAAATAAGATTTATTTCTACTATACTACTCTACGATACTTTTTTGTGCATTTTTACTTTGGAAGTCAGTTTTCATTATATTTTTAGCTTTTACCGTACATAATGATTTAAAAAGTATTCATCCAGCCTACTATTTTACACATTAAAGATATTATTATCAATGGCAACTGATGCTCGTCTAGAGAAACAATTGCCTTGTCACGTCCAAATACATATTTCGTGATGTTTTTAAAATTTACAAGCCACGTCTGTATTTGAAATTGGTGCGCGATATAGTAAGCATTATTGGAAATAGAAAATTCTAAGAAACCAATTATTCTGTGTAGAATATTTTTTTTCAGGAAATATAGGGGGCAAACGAGCAGACGGATCGCCGGATCGGATTACCGTCGCCCATGAACACCCACAGGCCAACAACGCAACACGTGCGTTGCCGGCCATTCAAAGATGAATACGCTCTTTCTTGAATATACATTATATAGATAATAATATCTCAATATTTTTCTATTAAGAATAATATGGAGCATAATTTGACATAAAATTAAAAACAATTTCCATTAGTCCCAATTTACTACAATTCACAAGTATGCACTATGGTTGGCCTAGTCATGAAGTCGGAAGAATAAATAAATTTCGTAAGAATTATTATGATTACGATTTTTTAAACAAATTAAAACATATTTCAATTATGTTCGTCAATTATCTATGGACGCATCCCATGGTAAGTTCTCGAAGAACTTTTACTGGTACCACACAACGGAAATAAATACATTTAATATTATGATCGGTACACATATTTAAGATTTTTTTATATTATACACATACCTATTTAATACACATCCATGGCCCAGGAACACGGAAATTTTTTTGTTCCTTCGGCGGGATTCGAACCCGCGACCCTCGGCTTGAGCATCAACACGCTCAACACTGAGCCACAGAGGTCGTCAATTGGTTATGGGGTTTTTGACCTTTGCTGCTTAAATAGTGAAATTTCCACTCAAGTGCAAAACCCGCACAATTTAAGTTTTAACCTACCTACTAGCAAAATATTCGGGTTAATATAAATTGATATTTCAGACAGAGTTTCTTATGACCAAAGACCAGGGGCGTGCGCTCCATATAGGCAGAAATGCAGTGCTTTACTTGTCATTCACAGATATTTTAATAAAACGTTCGTACGTTTTAGATGACTTTTAATTAATAGTAAATAAATTAATAAAAAAAATATAATAACTTAAAAACGCCTAATATTTTATAAATAGCAACTCATCTCATGCCGGTGCGTTCTGCAGGACAAATTATCGCATTTATGTGTAATTTTCATACTTCGCAAACGCACACACCCATGAATATCGACATGATTATATATCGAAAACTCCCGCGGCAGGCGATGGCTCTCGGCTATCTGATCGCTTCCGAAAAACCGCCGAACTGGCTTGTCAGAAATTATTCGTTGCCTATAATCCGAGTAAAAAGAATAGTCGGAAATCTAATAAATCACGTATGCACATTATGCATTTTTGTTTAGTAAGGTTTTATTTGTTTAAATAGAAGAAACGTTTTGTGTTTCGCGGGGGCCATATTGCATATTTCATGTGATAAGCATTGTTTACAATTTAATCGCTCCAGTTTATTTATAGTTTTCTTAAAAGATTTTTCATTTTAACATTTGAAAGTGTGTAACATTTAAATTACAATTTAATTAGTATTAGTTTTGTGATATATTCGTGATTCTGAAGTAGTAGATCGATTTATCAAATATGTTGATGTTAGCGCGGATCGGACCGCTATAACCTTGAGTTCTATAATTTTGGAAATTTTGGAAGAGTTCGATTGTGTATCCAAATTAGTTGCACAAACTTACGACGGGGCAGCAGTTTCATCGTCACAAATTAATGGCGTGCAGGCTTTGGTGAGACAAAAATGTCCACCAGCTATGTACGTTTGGTGTTAAGCACATATATTAAATTTAGTTTTATCGAAATGGTTCGAACGACTTGCTGAAACAAAACGCTTTTTAATATAATAAAATCAATCGCGGCTTTTTTTCATACCAGTACAACGCGAATGGCCCATTACAACAACTTTGCCGATATAAAAAGCTGCCTCGTGTCGCGGAAACAAGGTGGACATATCACTCGCGCACAGTTAATGTAATTAATAATGCGTCCACCTACCTCCTAGAATTGTTTGAAAATATGAACGAAAATACACAAGACTGGGATGGTGAAACACTGACACAAGTCAGTTCATTTTTATTTATTATGAAAGAATTTGAATTTAATTTTCTTTTAAAATCTTTCGCAGATATTTTTGCAGAAACGGATATTCTGTTCGATATTTTGCAAAAAAAAACTAGTGACATCGCGTATTGTGTAACAAAGATAAAAGAGGTAGAGTCATTTTTAGAACGTTTCAGAGACAAGTTCGAGATCTATTATGATGCTGCCGTTCGTATTACCGGACCACCTAAAAGAAAGCGCAACGTGGATGATATAAAAATACATTATTGGCGAATTTTTGTTGAAATAATTGATAATGTAGTCAGTGAATTAAGAAATCGCTATAAAAACATTAAAGATTAAAAGTTTATTGAGCTACTTTCTTGTGAGAATTAAAAAAAAAAAGTGAACGTTTCCCTGAAAATGGAATCAGAGACTTCACTAATAATTATCAGGCAAATTTTAATTTTGATAAATTGAAAAATGAATTGCGCTGTATTTATAGATCACCTCAATTTGCAAATAGTTGTGTATTTAGTATTATTCAAAATTTGTATAAGGACAATTTAAATAAAGTTTTTTCTGAAGTGTTACGATTAGCGAAATTCATTGTGACTATCCCAGCAAACAGCGCATTGGCAGAGCGTTCATTTTCGTGTTTAAAACGTATCCACACATATTTGAGAAACACACAAAATCAACAACGACTCACAGAGCTTTCCATGATTTCTATAGAAAAGACATTAATGATAGAATTAAAACGAAATCCAACTTTCTATGACGATATCCTAAAATCATATTTAAAAAAGTATAGGCGCATAGATTTAATCTATAAATGAATGAGTAGTTTGTTTTTTTTACTAACCCGTAGTTTTATTATTAAGTTTATTTATATATTTTGCGAATCACATGAAAATCGGCCTTTTTAAAGGCCACATCGGATATCTTGCAAGGGACGTGTTCTGTAAGTATCACTCACTTGGATAAGATATTTGAGGTGGCCGAAATCTTGCGTTTATTTACATCGGAATATAGTAATCTCAAGTAACCGGAACCTTGAATATGTGAAAATTGAAGCTGACTGACTGGTGAGTAGTTATAATATTTTAAAATATGCTTATTATTTTACTTATTAGAATTTCTTCCGCCGCGACGATCGATCGCTGTTTTGTCTGCGTTGCCCAAGATGTTCATAAATAGTAGTACATCTAAGACTTGCTCTGTTGGCATGGTTTCGACTTAGAGATCCGACGCTTGGCTGTAGCTATGCTAAAAATCTATAAACGAAAGTTTTTGTGACCGAGTACTTCGCCGCATACCCAGTGTCATAATCCTGTGCACACCACTGCCAAGGACAATACATTAAACGTAACATTGAAAAACGTTTTATACTCAGCAGTTTTCTTTGTTCTTCGTTTATTATGAAAATGAATATCATATTACAAATGGCTGTTTTTATAATTACATAACAATAATAATAATTTACACGCGAGCTGAAGGAAAAACTAGGCAATCTTGACCTACCTAATAAGAGTTTTACTAATTATATTTTTGTCATATGTAGGTATTAGATGTATACCATACAAAGTCCTCTATTTATATGAATATTGTGATTTAGAAAGAAATATTGTGTTTTTCCTAAATTTGTAAAGGACTTGAAAGATAGTAAAGATTTCTTTTTAATTTTCATTCATATTGTTATTGTTCATTTTATATCATTTTGTAGTTCTTGTATGTTGTACAAGTATATTGTTATATGTACAGAGCATGGCTGTAGCAACCACACTTACTTTTGAATCTACGTTAAATTACAAAAAAAAAAAAGTATTTTCAGGCATTAATAGTAATAAAAGTTTGGTATGCTATTTTAACGGAAATATTATTTACTCCGGGCTTTCCTCAGAAAAAAATTTTATTGAAAAATAAAACATTCCACCAATATCATAAACCTTACCTTCCTGTATATTAGCGAACAGCAGGCCACTCGGAACTTCATGCCCATATGAAGTATGGCCATCATGTAGGGATGTACCACAAAGACATTCAGAGCGGAACACAGCACCACGCCCCCGGCGTACAGGTACGCGTCCTGTTCCGTCACGCTCGTCCGCTCCGGGCTGTAGTACTCCACGAGTTTGCCCAGGAACACCGGCTGCGCGATACTGAGGACGAAGAGGTATTTATAATAAGAGGAACAGTGGATATATTGTATAAGTCACTTACTGGACTTCAACAAAATGTCAGAAGATAGGATGATTAAATCTTTTTCGTCACGATACATAAAGAAGACTACATGATGGCCCGTGCAAACACAATAAACAAGTGTCCCAAAATGTTTCCCAAAACTTGACCTACTTTTAGAATACTAAGTGTTCTTATGCATGTGGTTTTATTTTGCATGTTATATTCATGATTCCCTGAATAGCAAACCTGTCCTAATGATGAACTATCAAACTATTTACGTGAGTATCTAAATGTATAATGAATCTACTAGGTACAAATTACAATGCATAGGTAAACGACGTTAATAAGTATTCTTTTGAAATTGCTAATTCTAATATAAATACACAACATCCAATCCATAATAATTGTAAATTTATTTTGGACATGAATGGAAGATTTTACTAACATTTACAACATATTACATTCAAATGTTCCAAAGCCAAGTCCAATTAGGACTCAACACTGTCTCTAAGGCTGGGACTACATTATCCGTAAGGTCAGGGAAAATTTAGAGCACTGAAAATAGAGGTTTGTGCTAATACAGTAGAACTGAAAATCGAACACACAAGTGTCGAGTCAAATGTCAATGTCATATATAATATGACAGCAGACACTCGACACTTCGATTTTCAAGTCTATTGTATTAGCGCAGAGTTCGATTTTCAGTGCTCTGAATTTTACGGGTCTCGACGGATTCTGGATCATATAGTACCAGCCTCAGTTATATGAAAGCTAATGAGTTAACAAATGGAAGTCTATGTATGCACTTCACACACTGCTCACTTTTTGGACGCATTATTATATGCCTCGTCAGCTTGCATGCGCGACAACCGGTCGTGCATATAGCCCTGCTCTTCCTTACTGAAGTAGCCGATGAAAGAACCGAGAAGCCGTGGTTGCTGGATACTAGATAACATATACTTTTAAATTTCGTAGCATATTATTTTCGTAGATTGTCAATTTAGTGACTGTCGTTTCAGTCTTTTGTTTTTGTTTCAGTTGCCTAAATGTAAAGTATTCCACTTTAAAAAAATCCACTTTTATCGTCTTAGGCTGGGACTATATGATCCGGAATCCGGCGGGCGCGGGAAAATTCAGAGCTCTGTGCTAATACAATAGAGTTGAAAATCGAAGTGCCGAGCTGTCACATATGACATTGACATTTGACTCAACAAACTTTTGACGTCTTGTGTGTTCGATTTTCAGCTCTATTTTCAGTGCTCTGAAAGGCGGCTAGGCGGGGGGCCTACGGATTTTGGACTATAATATAGTCCCAGCCTTATCGTCTATTTTGTTCGTGGTTCGATGTCAATTGTTAAGTCACGTCGTTAAATTAGTTCGTTACACAATGATAGATAAACCAAATTTGAAAATGGATCTTCCAATGCGGGTAAAAAACAATGAAAAACAATAGATAGTGTAATATTACAGTACCTGGGGGACCCAGCTTTGCTCGGAGTTCAAATAATGTACAGAAAAAAAAAATAAGCAATGGGTCTGTACCTATTATTGTATCTGGGCTATTTTATGAATTTTGCAGAACTTATTCTTGATTTAGTTCATAAAGATGTTTACTGACTTTGTGAATCATATTTTTATGATACATATATAAAAAAATTGAAAGAAATCACAATAATATTCATCTGACCGGGATTTGAACCAGCAACACCAATTATCCAACAACGCAAAAATTATGCATACCTACATATATAAAATAGAGTCGAAATTATCGCCACATTTGCACAACGAAAAAAAAACTTTAAAATGCACGTTTCCCAGAGATAAGGCCCTAGCTAGATCGATTTTTTCCCCCAAAAACAACCCGCTGCATACTAAATTAATTCATGGAAATACAAAAGCCGTTTCCGAGATTCTGATTTTATATATACAATAATTGCTCGTTTAAAGTATAAGATAGTACATATTATACTCGCACAATCTAAGCACCAGGATAAAGTTTATGAAGTCATGCCTACCAAAGGTGGATTTTCCATTGTGTTTCCATCCTCTGTCCGCAAATAAATGACAACATCAGTCGCATCTCACAAACTGAGTCATTATTTACAATCACGAAATATATAGCCCAATTCACAAGAAACAAATAATAAAACGACCTACAGTAAATAAAGGAAATAACACAACACTTAGTAAAAAAGTAAATAGACGGCAAACAAATTATGGTTGAATGATGCATTTCTTTGAAGATTTGGCGCAAAGCATCTAGGTAAGTGCTAGTGAGTTGTGAACTAGTGACAGTATATAGTTAGGGTTGCCATCCGTCCGGGTTTCCCCAGATTTGACCTAGTGTGGAGGGCGTCCGGGTCCGGGTGCATCCAGGCCGGATTTCATTAGCTGTCCGGGTTTATGGTAGGTAAATTTAGGAAGGCGTCATTTTGTTTTGACATGCGGCAATAATAAATTACATTGGCTTAGCCGTTGCCGGGTAAAAACTGTTCTATGTCCGAGTTTCAGGCTCCATAGTCCGGGATTTTCACGCGTCTTGTCCGGGTTGTCATATGTAAGCGATGGCAACCCTATATGAATATTTGAAATTATATGTATCTAGTACCTACATCGAATTGGCCTTGACCAAATAATTTGTATATACACACCTTGCAATGGATACTGATAAGGGCAAAGAATACCTTTTATACCGACAATAACTACAATTTTTATAAAAAAAAAAACAATAAAATAAATCCCAACTACACAAATTATATAGCCTATGTTACCCGGGCTATTATTACGAATCTAATGACACCTCATTTGTTAAAATTGGACCAGTAGTTTAGGCGCTACGGTCGCGGTGGAACAAACATACATATACATAAACATATAGACTGCCAAAACCATTACCCTTCCTTTTGGCTTCGCAATAGTCGGGTAAAACTACTACACAGTAGTCTCTAGTCAGTATACATAATATAGGTATAACATGCATAAATTATACATATATGTAAATACATATAATACGTTTTTAATTATAACATTAGTAGTTTTTGCCCACAGCTTCGCTCGCGCAAATACAGTATCCCACGGGAACACTGTACTTTTTCGGGATCAAATGTAGTCTGTTTTAATCCAGAGACTAAACTACTTCCATACCAAATTTCATTTAAACTCGTTCTGTAGTTTTTGCGTGAAGAAGTCACAAGCAAACATCCATCCATCCTCACAAACTTATATGTTTATAATAGTAGTAGGACTATTACTGCGTCATCAAGTTCAGTAACTTACAATCTAATAACGGCGCTATTCGCTGACATCATAAATCATAATGACCAATAAACAAAATTATTTTGTTTGCACTTAACAATTAAAGTAGATAAAAGCTTATTATTACAAGAGGCATTTTCCAATAAATAAATAAAAAATATTATGAACATACTTTGTGAAAATAATGTAATTTTATGTAGGGTTTCAGAAGAAAACTTAAATGATTCCTCTAACGCGTCAAACAAGGAAAATAAACCTATACTTAGTAATTGCAAAGTAACTTTTTAAAAAATTGTAACTGTAGTTAGTAAAATATAACTACTAGTCCAGACAATAGGGCCCATCACACGCACAGTTCGGACCGCGGGAAATAGCATGCGCCATTCCGACCCCGCCGCGCTCCGAACCGAACGCGTAAATGCGTGGGGCCGATAGTCCGATCTGGCGTGTCGATGACAGCGCATTTTCCTCAGTATTACGTAAAACACAGGCAGTCCTAGCCATGGACGAATTTGACGTCGTAATTAACACGACAGTTCGACTCGCAGTCCAAACCGCACAGATCCCGCCGCGGTTAAAAACGCAGTCCGATGCACGGTCTTCGGTACGTGTGCATAGCGCTATTGTACACATACAATTAGTTTTAAACAGCCGTGAAATATTGTTCGGTGTCCAAGTTCCATTGCGTAACACGATGAATAATTGACAGATGGGTCTTCCTGTGGACTTTACTCTTATCAGTCCTACTAATCATTACTAATATAACCAGAGATACGTTTAAGCGCAGAGTCCGACAGTTGTATTTGAAGTGTTTTGCAGAATCATGAACATTTTATTATGTGTGATTAGTGAATGCCATGAACTAGATAGTTTATCTCTAACACCCTACTTTCCATTTAAAAAAATTACTTGTTAACACTAAATCCAGCTAATCCGCGCCTCATTAACTGGTTCTAAATGTTAGCGTGGGACGGTGGCAGATAGTGTCAGCTCGACCGGACCATGGCCTGAAAAACGAACGATGCTTGCGATGTGTTTCTCCGGTTTAGTGAAGAGCCAAGAGGATTGAGGGTTTAAAAGACCAAGACGTAGCAACGCGCCTGAACTTATTTCGTCTTCAAGTTGGTGGCAGCAACAGGCCGAAAGAGGTGTTCAAGTTGGTGGCAGCAACAGGCCGAAAGAGATGTTCAAATTGGTGGCAGCAACAGGCCGAAAGAGGTGTTCAAGTTGGTGGCAGCAACAGGCCAAAAGAGGTGTACAAATTGGTGGCAGCAACAGGCCGAAAAAGGTGTTCAAATTGGTGGCAGCAACAGGCCGAAAGAGGTGTTCAAGTTGGTAGCAGCAACAGGCCGAAAGAGGTGTTCGAGTTGGTGGCAGCAACAGGCCGAAAGAGGTGTTCGAGTTGGTGGCAGCAACAGGCCGAAAGAGGTGTTCAAGTTGGTGGCAGCAACAGGTCGAAAGAAGGCCGAAAATCCGTCTACTAGTTTGGCGGCCTTATTCCTTAATTGTAAAATGTATTGGTTTATAAAAAATGCTTTTAATTTTTTATCAAATCCTCGGACTACATTATCCGGAATCTCTCCGGCCGAAAAAAATACAGCGTTGAAAATAGAACTCTGCGCTAATACTTACAATAGAGTTGAAAATCGAACACAATTTTTAGCTTTATTGCAAAGTGATTTCAATGTGTCGCCATGTATGATTTGTGTCATATAGGAAGAACTTACTAATGTGATCTATTTCCATTCGTATCGGTAAGTCGAGGCAAGCCTGTCTCAAGGTCATGGTCAAGGCTTAAGAAAACGGCAAAACGTATAAGAAACACTTATTTGCAATGAATCGTCTTCTGACTTTAATTAATTATTATTAATATTATCATATTTCTATACTAATTATCATCTTTTCATAGCATTTTAAACAGTCTGCAGTAGTCATGTTAAAAGCAAAAACCGGCCAAGTGCGAGTCGGACTCGTGTACGTAGGGTTTCATTCATATCATTATACCAATATTTTACATGTTTACTTAATATTTCGTTATTTTCGTACGAAGTATTCCAAGTAAGCGCATTTTACATGTTAAGGCTCTATAACTCCTGAACTATCAAAGTTATATAAGCCGTTATAGTTTTCCTTTAAAGTTCTTCACATGTACAACCATGATGATTTTTTTCAGATTTTTCGAGCCAGCCGTTTAAACTTTTCCCTTAACAAAAAATGAGCTATGATAAGTTAAATCTCGCAAACGGATACCTTAATCAAAAAATCGTCTTATCAACCTTTAAATGTTTTTAAATAATCTAATGATGCCCCACACTATGGGGTAGACGCGACGTGAAAAAAAATCACCCTACTTTACGAGTACCCCCAAAAATATATTTTTCATGATTTTATTTTAACACTTTGTCGACGTGGTACACATATCTATGAAAAGTTTCACCTTTCTAGCATTAACCGTTTGCACGGTAAGCCGAAGACGGACAGACGGACAGGACAAAACCCTAAAAACACAAAAAGCATCGCCGTTTGTTGACTACAGAAAAATTGCGATTTTATATAAAAAAGTAAATGTCAGATTATTTTGTAATTTATGTCATTGTTAATTGCCAATAATCCATTTTTTATCATTTAAACGTTACGCAGTAAGTGTAGAAGATGTAATAAATTATTATGTCAATTATATTATTCTTCTTCTTTAATACAAACAGTCATTTATTATTTTAATTATCAATAACACTTACATTAGGGCATTAAACCTGATAGTTATCGTTCATATGCGTGGGACCTAGGGTTGCATCACAATAAGTGGTTTTAATTTGTCGAAAATATACAAACATTTTAATTTTTTCGCTTAATGTCATTCGCATCATTTGGGTACAATTTTATCACAAGGTTTTCTCTGCTTGATAGTGTTTAACAGAGATATACTGTTAACTCAATTACGATAACATGGTTATTTGTAGGGTGATCGCATATATTATAATTATAGAGGAATCAAAGTAAATATTTGTGCGTCACTACATTGTTGAAAGCAACTTCTAAATAAAAATAAGCCATCTTACAGTCGAATACTGAAACGCTAATCAAAATTAAGAGTCCTCCCTCCTATTCACAGGCTGTCGCTGTCTCTACTAGCCGAAATGACAAGGACAGCATGTGGAGTGGACAGCAAGGACCTGAGCATCACTAAATTTAACGATCGTTTCAGTATTCGGCCGTTAGGTATGTAATTTTGTAAGTAGGTAATCTAGAGAGTGTAATTTGGGATTTACACAGGTGACTAAAGTGGCTTTAGTCAGTAGTCACCCGTACACTTGTAACCCGTCTAGGCCTCCGGTAACCTTACTAGCTCGGTGAACCAACGCAACAGTTATTTCACGCCAGTTTTCTGTGAGGTCGTAGTATTTATCCATTTGTGACGAAGCATGCCATGTCTAAAATTTTCATATCTTTACTTCTTTACTGATATTATAAAGAGGACAGATTTGTTTGTAATGTTTATTTGCATTGAATATGCTCCGAAACTACTGGGCCGATTTTTATGAAAGTAAGCACGATATAGAATAGACCACGGTTTCGGCGGGATTTCCTTTTGCGCACACGAAGTCGCGAGCAACATCTAGTTACAAATATAACTCACCGAATCCCACACTCCATAAAGAACAGTATGAGCCCATACAGCATGCATCTCGCTGCATACGCACGGAATATGACTCTCAGTAGACTGGGGGTGCGTTTGTTGCCGGCGCTCGCTACCTCCTCCTCCCAAAGACGAGCAAACTTGTCTCCCAGGGGACCTGGGGTACGAAAACAAATTACATTTAAATTGATACTCTATTTATTTTAGTTACTATTCTATTCATTACATTCTAGTAAGTAACACCTGGGACTAGGGATTGCAAAATCCTTTTTATTCAAATCCGGATTTTCTTATTTTTTCTCATTCAAATTATTCACACATTAAAATTTTTTTTCGAAGTATTATATAATATCTTAAGTTTTTGGCATATTTTATAAAACTTAGATGTTTTTTTTATTAGATGTTTTAGCTACAGTCAATAATAAAATACCGGTTGTCTGTAAAGTCGGTTTACTGACGATAGTTCAACGTGACAACGTCAACAACAACAACAATAATAATGAGGTAAAGGCAATGCGAGGTAACGCTGGTACTTGGGTACTTGGTAACGGTACTTGGTAACGATAACGGGTAACAGGTAACGAATGAGTCATGTTTTTTCGTGCGTGCAGCCGGCTCCATCGATTTATAAGACGTTATCACGTCAAAAATCAGATACTATTTTATAATTTAATTTAAATAACTTCTTATTTAAGTTGTAAGTATTTTAAATTACAGTCTGAATAAATAAAAAATCAATCTGATTATATAGAAATTATATAATTATATTTATTTTTTCTCTTTTAGAAATATTTTTAATTACTTATTAAATTCCTTCAATGTTCAGTTTTATAGTTACTATTTTATTTCGAACAAGGTACACACTGGTATCTATTAAAAATATTCATTTAATATGCGTAGCTGATAGCTTAATAGTGCGTTAAAAAAAATTATGTACTCAGTCATTATTATTATACAAATTTTAAATCTTAAAAATCAACATTATTAGAAATAAGGTACTGGGAACAAGGTACTAGCTTACTGTTCTTTAAAGATCGTGATCTTGAAAAACGTCAAGTCTTTGTTCGCTACGGTGAGATCTTGTTAGATACTAAATGTTCCAGCAGTAAAGAAATAAACCGACTTCCAAAGTAAAAATGCACAAAAAAGTATGAAATAAAACTTAGTGTGTTAGTTTAATACATAAATATAAAACAATTTAAAATATAAAAAGCTTATTCGAAGTGGTCTCCATTGGCTGCAATACAGTCCTTTAAACGTTGAGGGCAGTTATCAATAGAAGCACGCACTCTTTCCATGGGAAAATTCTTCACTGCCAATCGTACGGATTGTTTTAGGGACTCCCAAATTATCATGGCGTTTAGAGCAAGCCGTACTCTCTAAAACTGACCATAAATCATAATTCAGCGGATTAGGATTATTCAGGAGGAATTTAGCGGGTTCATAATTATCGGGACTAGACGACAGCCAGTCTTCAGCTCTGATGAAGTCCGAAAAGTTCGTTTCCAACCACGACTGCGTAGACTGAGCTTTATGACCCGGCGCCGAGTCTTGCTGGAAGGACCATTCTTGGTTATTGAACATGGTGTTGTTAAGGGGCTTCACTACCTTCTCAAGAATGGTATCTTGATACACTTGTGCCGATGTTTTGATACTTTTTTCACAAAAGTATGGCTCAGTCACTCCTTCATGGATACCCCACGGTAATAGCTATCAAACCATCACTGAAGTCGGATAGTGCCCACGTTGCACTCTGTCGACTAATTGGGAAGCTTCCTTAGACTTTGAGCATAAATACGGTCATTTTGTTTGTTAAAATGTTGCTCAATTTTAAAAAAATCTCATCCGTAAACAAAATTTTTCTGTGACCACCCTTTGCGTACCGCTTCAGTAGTTGTTTCGATTTTACCACCCTATTCTTTTTTAAATTATCAGTTAAGAAATGACCAGTACGTCTCTAATAGGCTGCAAGTCCTAAGTCATCTTTTAAAATACGCGACATGGTTCTAGGTGCTATCTTCATCTCCCAAGATAAAATCTTTTGCTTTCGGACAGGATTTCTTCGAATTCTTTCCCTTACTGCTTTGACCACCTTTTTCATACGAACACTACGTGGACGGCCAGATCTTTTCTGTCACAAACAGAGGCATTATACCTATTAATAGCCCGGTACACAAGCATTTTTTCAACGAGGTTTTTTTCGTTCAAGTGTCTAAATTACACCATAATTTATTCAAATTTTTGAATTGTTATTTAATATTAAAAAATATATATTTTAGGTGATATACCGGCTGTTTCGACGGCGCGCCTATGCCGTAACGCCCTCGCGGAGCCCTATTTCCAGCGTTAAAAAAAATTTATAAATAATATAGATAGAGTTCAGGGAGTTAGGACTTTTTTATTGGAAATTTTCCTCTTTCAGGATCTTTTTTCAAAATTCCTTAAATATCATTATTTTAAAAGTTATTAACGAAAAACTAACTACCTTTTTTTATCTTATTTTGTTAATAGCAATCGCAATTTTTTATGTGCTAATATACCCTTAAAAAACATTTTTCTAGACGTCATTCCGAATCGAATGAGCTATCGCACATATTTTTAGGAGCTTTATTTCTATTAACACGTTTTTTAACTTGTTGACTAGACTACTATTTTTAAAACGAATATAAATAAAACAAGAATCTTTCGGAATAAGTTTCAAATTTCTAGTTGCTACCAATGAAGTAAGCAGACGCGGCCCTGAAAAACATAATAGGTGCCTACGCAGCCAATGTCTGCTGGGTACAGACTACAGCTAGTATATTCATACATTTTTGCTCCCCCGGCAACTGGGCGGTGTCGGCGACGGGCCGGTAAGTGGAGAAACACCCTATCCTTTATCAAAGCATGTGTCAAAATCATCGAATTACATGTTGCATCGGACAGTTAACCTAGTTAGCCATGTTTGTCGTCTTTCCAATCACTATTGTTAACCGTCGCCAACATGTGCCGCCAAAGCATCAATGAACGTAAACGATAGCCTGGCAGTCTGCCACATCTCAAGCGACGAAAATTCTGGCTATTATCTTGGTGGAACAAAAGTTTCCATAGAACACAATGTGTGAATTCACCTGCATTAACACACATAATAATTTAAAAAACAAGTATCAACCATTTGTTCATCAACACTTCGCAGGTGGTTCATCTATTACTGCGGGATTCGGATACTTTGTCTTTAACATTTCTATGAAAATTAACGCGTGACTTTGCTATCTCTCGTATTGGATTAAAAGTTCAAAAATAACATTGTTCCACACACTACTCAATGACGTTATGTCATAGAGATAGTGTACGTATGTTTGGAAAGAGAAAAAGCACGCGCGTAAGCAGTCTTATGCGCGTGCTTTTCTATTTCCAAACTTTCCTTTCCGACTCATTGACTGTCATTATACCGCATTCGATTTAGCTATTGGAACACTGGGCACAACAATGTAGCATGCACGAGTTAGTGTTGCGTCATAACACGTGAAGACTCAACTAAAAAAATAAGTATTATTTATCAGATGTATGAATGTATTTGTTGTGATGACCACTGCGACGCCATCATGTGAGGGCCGAGTCTCTCCTCAAAGTAAGGAAAGCAGAAAAATAGGCCGGCTTTCCAACACACCATATTGTGAGCATAAGGCATAAAATACTTAGTACCTTGACCAAAATCTATCCAGCAATTGCTAGTATACTACGAGCCGGATTTGAACTTGCATCGTTTCAATTGGTTCAGACCACAACCGGAAATCGAACTTGCTCCCTCAAGTGCAGCTTAAGGTACCTAATAGCTCCCCACACCGATTTCGGTGACGGTGGCTCGTTTCATTGAAACCAGGCCAGCCACGTCAGAGTTATTTTATAGTGCCCAAGTGTGTGCGCAGTACACAAGAGCACTCTCTCTTCCTTTACTCTCGTAACCCAGTTGGACGGATAACAGACACGACTGGCGCAGGTCCGACTTTTTTTACATGTCCATCTGACGCATGGATCATCTTTCTTGTCAGACAATCAGGTGATCAGCCTGCATTGTCCTCACCAAACTTGGAAACAACATTTTTTGTTGTTCCAATGCGGGAATCGAACTCACGACCTCCGAGTCGAGAACCAAGCTCTAAGCCACCATGGAGGCTGTTAAGGTACCTACACCTACTACCAGCCCAAGGGCTAAGGATACTCCACTAGGTTACAGTTTGTAACCTAGTGGAGTATCCTTAGCCCTCCACAGTGAATGATTTATTTCTCTATTTAAAGCACTGAAATACTAATAACATGCCAAGCCTAACCTTGTTTTTTAATTGGTTCGATATCTATCTACATGTTGATGACCTAGACTAGTAACTTGTGTGATTCAGTTATAAAAATAGGGAGGCATTATAAGAATGGTTTTTATTGTACTAAAAGAAATTGTGGGGCTTAAAATTTATTTAGAATCCCGAAAAGTTACTAGAAGATTCTTGGATCAAAAAAAGGTTAAGAAACAGAGAAATAAATTCAATAATGTATAATGCCACAGACAGACACACACACAACCAGACACGTCAAGCTTATAACACCTCTCTGTTTTCATCAGGGGTTTAAAACATAAGCATAACAATAAAATTTATTGTAAATTACTAAAATAATAAAAATAACCTAACAAAGAGCATGTCAGGACATGTCTAAGGAGAGGCAAGCAGACAGACAGACGGCAGACTGAGTATTACGGAACTCTAAAAATTGAGGTATTAAGCAAATAAATTTTAAATGGATGGAAAATTTACAGCCTTTCTATACTATTATAAAGAAAAAATATTTGTTAATTTGTTTGCATTATATAGACTCTGAAAAACTACTGGACTGATTTTGATGAAATTGGCACAATTTCGCACCACGGCGAAGCTCATAGGCTATTTTTTTATTGTGGCAAAATGTAAGGTTCTTGCAGTATTTCCTTTTGTGTGCATGAAGCTGCAGACATCTTATCTCTTTCTCGTTTCTATTTAAGCCACTCCTGATAAAATGTTATTCTGCTAAGCTAATCTCAAGTTAAACCTAAACATTAAAAAAAATCAATTGTTTAATAAATATACAAGTCAAAAACCCTTACCAGAAGCATGTTCCTCCAATGGCTCATATAAATCACTTTCTTCCAATTCCTTATCCAGACCACTCCAGAATATTGGTAATGTCCATCTAAAAACATTGTGATATAAAATAAAAATAATAAAACATGCATATTCTATGGTTAACATTAATTTCCAAAAAGGTGTGACTAAACTAAGTACCTACAAACTACAAAACATAATACTCAATACTTTCATTCATCTTTCATATTTGCAGTACCTAATATTTTTAGGATGAGTATAAAGTGAGCCATGGTTCGACCATTAAGCAGTTCTAAGCAGAACTGCTTATTGGTCTAATACTAAAATAATTTACTGAGGCACTTGAAAAACCATGGCAATGTAAATAAAAACAAAAAGCTTACATACACATTCCATTGGTTTAGAAATATAGAAAAACTCACGCGAAAGTGAGAGCCGAAAGAGGATTGGCTTTGGCTCTTGGATGAGGAGGTTTCCCTTTTTTCTTAGTTGACTCCATTGTGTTAGGCTGGATGAATGTCACAGGTTAATACTAAATATTGGGACAAATTTAAGCGTTTTTAACTAACGATAGCTAGGCTCCTAAGTGTATTATTTCGACAATAATGAAAACAAATTAATATTTGATTAATTCTGAATTATGTACCAATTTACCTTTAAAAAAACATTCAAGTTATTTACAGACTGAGACCGCACAGTATAACCATGGTAATTAAAAATATAACTTTTGTAGGTAGGAACTTTAAATTGAAATTTATTATTGTATCTACCTCTCAATTATTGTACACACTCAAGTCTCAACACAGTAAATTATTTAAGTTCCTACGTTAGTGTATGT
The DNA here is from genome assembly GCA_037179445.1 of Phengaris alcon alcon. NCBI lineage: Eukaryota > Metazoa > Arthropoda > Insecta > Lepidoptera > Lycaenidae > Phengaris > Phengaris alcon. Next base: position 415,071 of record JAYRCH010000257.1, read on the forward strand.
GAGAAAAGACACAATACATAACGTCGTTATGATGAAAATAAAATAAAACCACAAATAATCAAGTAAATTCTACAGATAGAAGCTATGCGCCAATCAGTTGACGAAATTTTAAAACTTATGATTTATTAAATTATCTAAGACTAACGAGAGATGTACATTGTACTGAGAAAATGCAGATTGAAACTTGAAAAATGAAAATTGAAAGATGAATGACAATTGACAATTCGACAATATATATTATATTTTTTTAATTTAAATATATGGCGTCGGCTTAAAACCATTTGCCAGTGTCATGGAAGGCGGAAAATAGAATTTTCTTTTCAATTTTCAACGCCGTATTCCTAAATCGGCAAGTCTAAAGTCTAGTCAAAGTCCAAATAAATAGTCAGTGCAGTCAATGAGTCAAGTCAGTCGATTCAGTAAAGTGGTAGAAGTTTTACTGAAAGTTCCTAGGGAGTTTTTAGGGGTCACAAAATAGCACGTTTTTTGAAGTTCTACCACTTTCCCACACTTGTGCACGTTAACATTGTTTTATGGTTAATATTCTACCAATTTATCACATTAAGAACTGGAATTCAAAAAAATTGTAGAGTTTTGCCGGGGAATTCAATGGGTGACGTTGTTATTTTTGTATTTATTTAAAAATTTGCGTTATTCCGGTTCTTAATGTGTAATATTGGTAGAATATTAACTATTACATATTTGTTAACGTGCACAAGTCTGGGAAAGTGGTACAACTTCAAAAAACGTGCGATTTTATGTTCCTCCAAAACTCCCTAGGAACTTTCAGTAAAGCTTCTACCACTTTACTGAATCGACTGACTTGAGTCATTGACTGCACTGACTATTCATTTGGACTTTGACTTTAGACTTAGACTTGACAATTTAGGAATACGGTGTTGAAAATTGAAACGAAAATTCTGTTTCCCGGTATTTTTAACTTGACACTGGTTAATGATTTTAAGCCGAAGCCATATATTTAAATAAAAAAAAATACAAAATTTCAATTTCAAGCACACACCCTCACTTCAGTAGTATTACTTACTGTCTGTTCGGGTTGGTAGACGAGGACTCGTATGCAGACGTGGTTAACAGCCACGTCCATAGGATCTATACGGACGGCAGCAAGATTGAGGGTCGAGTCGGAGCCGCACTCTCCGTATGGAAGGGTGAGGTCGAGACGAAGGCCGTCAAGCTTGCGTTGCCGCCGTATTGTACCGTCTACCAAGCCGAGCTTCTAGCGCTCCAGAGAGCAGTAAGTATAGCCTGCAAGAGTGGAATGGCGAAGGTCGGTATCCTTAGCGATTCCAGATCGGCTCTCCAGGCAGTCACCCTTAGTTCCCCTCATCCCCTGGCAGTGCAAACAAGGGAGGCCCTCCGAAAAGCTGCATCGCAGAGGCGGGAGGTCTCCCTGTTTTGGATTAAGGCACACGCAGGGTTGAGAGGGAATGAGAGGGTTGACGAATTAGCCAAGGAGGCCGCGCTGCGATTGAAAAGGAAACCTGACTACGATCTGTGTCCTGTTTCATTCGTCAAGCGTATCTTAAGAGAGGATACGGTTGAGGAATGGGACAGGAGATACGAAGTGGGAGGGACGGCCGGAACCACAAAGCTCTTTTTGCCAAGCGCTGCTGCTGCATACAAAGTAGTCAATAAGATAGACATAACGCACCACACTACACAGATACTGACTGGACACGGCGTGTTCGCCTTCTACCTGAACAGATTCAAGTTGAAGGAGGACCCGTCGTGCTCATGTCAGCCAGGAGTTGAGGAGACGGTTCCTCACCTGCTGATCGAGTGCCCGATTTTTGCTAGCAGTAGATATGATACTGAGCAAAAATTGGGCGATCACGGGTGAGAGCCTGTCTTCCATCCTGGGGGGAAAAAGGAGGGAAATTTTCCTTTCCTTCTGTAAGGAAATCACTGTGTATGTTAACAAAATTAACTGTGATAAATTGGTGTGATATTAGTGTAGGCTCTAGATTAAGTTTCATTGTGATAGTAGGTTTAAGTTGAATGTGTGTGCCGTTGTATTATTTTGACATTGTAAGTAGCTGTATTTTTATTTGAATTTCATTATTTTATTTGAATTTTATTTTTATTGGAATTATTATTTAAATTGATTTTATTTTATCGTGAACATTTTTCAACAATTGATATTTTTAATATTCCGTTGACTTTTACAAAAAAGTTTGTAAAAATAGTTGACAAAGTACATTGTACTTCATAGAATTGTAATTGTAAATTGTAATTTAGAAATAAGATGTAATTGTAAATTGTACTTTAGAAATAAGATTGAATAAGAAAAAGAATTAAAAAAGACTAATCTGATCACGTTAGGGGGAGGAGAAAAAAAAAAAAAAAAAAAGCCAAAAACACAACCTAAAGTTATTCGCCTACCGTAGTCCGTGCTACGAAATTGGTTTAATCATAATTTTTTTTTTATTGATACCAATTTGAAAGTGTTAATTAAGAGTAAATATCATAACCCATATTTTGTGATTATTTCGTCATTATCTGTAAAAGTATGAGTATCAGCACTAAGTATAAATAAAAAAAAAATAAAAAAAGAATTTCAAGTTCTGTTTAACCTAACTTCATCACTTATTTTTAGTACTTATCAGCTGTAAATTGTTAAGGTTAAGGTTATCTAGTCATCCGATAATCGGACGACTAATTAATGTTATTCATCCGTTTAGCGGACGACTAGACACTTCGATTACTTATCATCTATGCCTTCAGTAGTATTACTTATCATCTATGGTGCGTACACACTACCTGCGTTTTGAACATGTTCTTTTTTATTTAAATTTGATAAATTTAATTTCAGAAATAAGAAAATTCTACTGAAATAATATATCACAAGTGAACGTCAAGTAACATGTACCAGTTTCATTTTATTCTATTTTCAAGTGACTATAAAATGCATTGAAAATATCTAAGAAATGCTATTTAATGTAATATGTAGGGCATTTTTGGGACCAATAATAAAATAAATACTGCGATGAAAGCACTCATCCAGAAATACAGAAACATGGTGCTGGTGGGAATATTCTTTTTCTATTTGGGATGTGTAATTACTTTAGGCTTTGTAAACACTGAATGTCCATCCTCTATTAAAACTAAAAACTTTGAGTCGACCGTCAATACTGATGTTGAATACATTGTACTGGTTTTAAGCGGGCCACAAAACGAAATCAAACGGAATGCGATAAGGTCTACCTGGGCGAATTTTGCCAGTAACATTATAACTGAAAATGATGTGAGATTGTTTAAATGGAATCATAGTTGGACCGAACCCAGGACCCCTCAGAGTTTTATTAAAATATTGTATCCATTAGGAATGCAAGGATTGTCAGACGATCAGTTTAAAAACTTATATAATGAGAATAACAGGTCCAAAGATTTGTTATTATTAGAGAACCTTCATGATTCTTATGAAAATTTAGCCAGAAAGTTAATAGAATCCATGATATGGTTAAATGACAATTACAAAAATCTTAAATATGTTATAAAGTGTGATGATGATTCATTTGTAAGGATTGACTTGATTTTAAAAGATTTAGAAGCTTTTGCACCTCATATGAATGCTCCAGAAATTAGTTCCTATGTGACACAAAAGGTAAATTTTTGTATATAAAGTGCTTATTTTTTATAGTGTCTAAGTATTAAATTATAATATCTTACACTTTAAACAAGCAAATATTGTATATTATATACATTTGATCGGAATATCAGGAATGGCTGCAAGTATTTCTATGAAATGTTGTATGCAGGGAGTTTTGGGAGAGAAAAATCGATCTAGTTCTTATCTCTGTGAAACTACATTTTTAAGTTGTGTATGTTTTTCCTCTCGTAATAAGATGTGAGTGATTTCAATTTCTTTTCGATTTGCATTGTTTGCAATTTGGTGTCTCAGGTTCGAATCTCTGTTTTTTTATTCGAAGTGTCTAGTCGTCCGCTAAACGGATGAATAACATTAATTAGTTGTCCGATTATCGGATGAATAAAATAACTTAATCGTCCGAACCTTAACAATTTACAGCTGATAAGTACTAAAAATAAGTCATGAAGTTAGGTTAAACAGTACTTGAAATTCTTTTTTTAATATTTTTTTTATTTATACTTAGTACTGATACTCATACTTTTACAGAGAATGACGAAATAATCACAAAATATGGGTTATGATATTTACTCTTAATTAACACTTTCAAATTGGTATCAATAAAAAAAAAAAAGATAATTAAACCAATTTCGTAGCACCGACTACGGTAGGCGAATAACTTTAGGTTGTGTTTTTGGCTTACGCCACTTTCTTATAAGGCAAGTTTACATTAATTGACAGTAGTTCTCTACTTTTTATGAGTATTGGACCTATCGCAGAAGGGCCACATTAAAAAAACACTTTAATTTTATTGAACAGACTTTTTAATTATACATTTATGAATCTTGTATCGAAAATTCAATTTTATTTTTCACAGTGCTTTTCTGAACATATCGTAAAGATATATCATGTAACGTAAAGACTTATTAAATGCTAATGCCAAGAATCGACATTACTACTGGACACTCTACTGATCAGAGGCCACATTATAATTTTCTAATCCTACGTATCCATATAATTATTTAGTATAACAATAAATTGATGTTATCGGACGATTAAGTTATTTTATTCATCCGATAATCGGACGACTAATTAATGTTATTCATCCGTTTAGCGGACGACTAGCAACAGCCTTATTTATTTATTTTACCGGTATTAACTATGTTTTCATGCGTGATAACATCGTAGTAGGTGTTGGAACACTGGAATTTAACAATGAAATATAATATATTTTTCAAATATAGCACATACTATATTTTTTAAATAAATCTCATTTCTTTTCATCATTTCCATAGATTTCCATACAAATTTATTTGCTCTTTCAATATAAAATACATAGAGTACACCTAAAAAAACTTTGTCCAAAACTTCCAAAAATATTTAGAAATAAAGAACTATTGAAATAAATATTTTAAATAATTGAGACAAGTTTTCATTTAACTGTTGTAATGTTACAGCAAATACATAAGTGTATTTAAGTACAGCATAAAAATCTCTTTAGACACTTTCTTTCTCTAATGACTTGCCAAATTTTTTTTTTTCTATAGACTTTATGATTTTAATGCATGAAACAATTTAAAATATGTATATTTAATGGTGTAGGTAGAATTAACGAAACCCTTTAATTTGTGATAATTTGGAAATAAAATTTGTAATATCACAAAATCTAGATGTGATAAAAAAATTTGGTTAACAGGAACAGATTCAGAGCATTAAATTCTTCATATTTAAATCATAAATTTTTGAAGGAGGATTTTGTTGCAGACCAATATGTACTGTGTTATACAGCAATTTCATCATAATTCACAATATACTAATCTTTTTTTCAGAAAAATGCTCCTGATTATAAAGGGCTGTATTGGGGATATTTTGATGGTAGAGCCAAAGTTTTTCTGAATGGTAAATGGGAGGAAAAGGACTGGTTCCTGTGTGACACCTACCTCCCATATGCATTGGGAGGTGGGTACGTCATATCACAGAGCATTGTTAAGTATATTGCCAGAAATCCTGACCTACTCAGGTATATACATTTTGTAATCTTAATCTATATCTATACTAATATTATAAAGAGGAAAGGTTTGTTTGTATGTTTGTTTGTTTGCATTGAATAGGCTCCGAAATGACTGGACTGATTTTGATAAAATTTGCTACAGATATACAGGTGCTTGGTTATCCAAAGTAAATATTTAACCCAACATTAGGCCACAAAGTTACATAAATAATGTCGGTACACATAATTAAAAATGTTCCTGATTTACAGAAAAATAATATGATTAAATATTTCCTGACAATTCGCTTTTCGCATGGACACCATCACACTGCCATACAATGCGCTCGTTGAGTTGTACGGGTGCACGGTTATGAATAGAATTTAAGTTTTTTATAGGATGTTCTATATATATATAACTGGGTATATATATATAACCAGATTATCCTTTAAAAAATTTAAATTCTTATAATATGGATATTTATGGAACAAAAATCAAACACTGATTACGTTCCTTGAATATCTATTTATGTTAATCGACCATCCTGTAGAAGTCCATGGGGAAGGACAGACTACTTTTTACCGGGGGAGATTGTACGGTCCCACGAGATTTCCTTCTGCGCATTCGAATTCACGGGAAACATCTAGAAATTGATAATTTTAATTCATTGATAGTTGTTTTGATGCACAAATCTCATTGAAATAGTTGACAAGTACAAGGACAAAGATAGTTATTTGAACTTATTTAATGTTTTTATTTCAGTCTGTATCATTCTGAGGATGTCTCCATGGGTGTGTGGACTGCGGCATTAGACGGTATCAACAGAGTACATGATGTGAGGTTTGATACTGAGTGGAAATCTCGTGGTTGTGATACAAACATGCTTGTACGACACAAGCAAACTCCGAGTGACATGTTTCAAATGTACAGGACATTAGTATATTCACACGGTAAAAAACTATGTAAGACTGAAAGTAATTTAAGAAAATCGTATCTATATAATTGGAACGTACATCCTAGCATGTGTTGTAAACCAAGTCAAGTATGATACTGTCCCATGTAATGTATGCATGTATGCATGAAAATACACACCAAGTAAGCAAAGAACACTAATGTGTTTTCCTGTACATTCATTTCTCAAAAGGTAAAACATGCTGTTGTATGACATAATTATATTATCACATATGTTGTGAACCTAGTGGGTAGACCGTTTGATTCACACTTGAGAGACTGCAGTTGTGGTGTGTACCAATGAGACTTTTTCAGATCTCAAGTACATTATACGGATGCTCTAACGGTGAAGGAAAACATTGTGAGGAAAACCGCACATGGTTGGCCCCAGACGTATTGACCAGTCATTCCTCTGGACTAGGCTGACTATGTTGTGAGAATGCAGTGTGTGCTTGGGAAACCATACGACATTTAAAAACCAACCGTCCCAGGCACTACAGTATTTCAAGAGTGGATACTGCGCTCGGAGAATACTGTATAAATACTCCAATAACAGATGAAAAGGCCTAAGTTTGTTGTAAAGTTATTTTTTCATGAGTGTAATTTGAAGAATGTATTTTCTCTAGTCCTTATATTTAGTTAATGATCAATTGTTCTGGTGATTTGTATAATATTGTATACTTTCTGGTAAGATATACTGTTATAGTAGGCCAACTATGTTTGGAACATTGTTAGTGAAGTTTAGCGCGCATTGAGAATGAAATTTCAACGTCGCGCCATGTCACGATTTTGGATATATAGCCATCTGTCGGAAGCTACTTATACTTCTTACATAACAACTTATTTTTCTAAAGAACGGCTCAATACACCGATGGCACTAGGTGTACAAATTTAATTTTTTCTTTTTTTTACCCCGACGCAAAAAGAGGAATGTTATAAGTTTGATGTGTCTGTCTGTTCGTGGCATCGTAGCTCCTAAACGAAAGGTCCGATTAAGATGCGGCTTTTGTTTGTTTAAAAGCTGCCGTGATCGAGTGTTCTTAGCTATAATTCATAATCATAAGCTCTCACTGTTTGACGATTCAGGGTTACTTAGGAATTTTAATTTTTTTTGAAGTGATGTCCTTAGGCATGATGAGAGCATTTGGACTTAAAATAAGAAATGAAGTATCACTTTCTCCACGTAAATACATGACGTTATGCAGCCTTACAGAGTACGCTCTGTAAGTCTGTATATGTCTCGACAACTGCATCATACAACTTAAGTAATGTTTTGAAGTAGTAAATCAAGATCAATAATGTATATTTTTATTCATTATAACAAAATTCCATTACAAAAACTATATAATTCCCAATTTTAACTATACATTACAGAGTAAGGAAAAGTTAATTAAACAAATTTCCTAAATGCCTATATGTCAACTGTCAACAAATAAAAATGTTATCATTCATTAATCAATCATTTAAACAAAAACCAAACACGAAAAATTATAAAATATGTTAATATTGTTATAAAAACTAGGTACATAAGTCTTGCACAACTAAAAACATTAGTAGCACTTTGGTAAGTCTATAATATTATTTCTAATATCACAATCATAGAGGATTTATGCAGAGGCAGCACAATTTTTGCATGTTTTTGGTAGATAGCTTGAACATTTTTCCAAATTCTCAGCCACATTTTTCTACGGAAATAATTCGTTTGATATAAAACATGCAGCAATTGATCTTTTGAGAATTAAGGCCTGACAAGAAAAATAAATAAAAATAATTAAATAAAAATCAATTTTTTTTTATTTGCAGTTACACTATGAATGGCTGGGATGTGATTGGTTAGTGTCGTGATTTACCGCAACATGGCGAGGTTTTTTTTATTTATCTGGTCATGCATTGTATATGATACATTTCATAATATTTGCCACTGCTTTTGAAAACAAACAGTGTGTTTTGTAATATATATTATATTGAGCTGATTATTAAATTTTGCAGTATTATGAGTAATAATGCTTGGGCCGCCCCTGAATACTCCTTAATGGCCACTTTTCACTTTAATATTCATATAGGTCTGATTATTGTAGAAGGTTGTTCTAGATAACTCTTCTCTAAAATACTCTATTGATCTCTGCAAACCCTCTTGTAAAGGTACCTGTAAAGAAAACATAAATAAAACACGTTTGCAGTAATTTACATGCGATGGAAGGCCGTAAGGCCGCTGCCTCGAACTTCGGGGTGGGCAGCGCGGGGGTGGGCAGCGCGGAGGCGGGCAGTGACGCCGACGCGCGCAGGCAGGCGCCATAGTCACCGCTTGTGAGAAATGCACTCCTGTCAAGTGGACTGAGATCCCAGATCCGCCAGAATACCCTTATATTCTTACTGATAAAATGTACCTATATCATATTGTAGTATTACCCCCTTAGTAATAAAAAAATTTAAGCAGTATAAAGGCGCGTCTCCTGCGCGTGTTGTTTTCGAAACATTATACAAAACATCGAAACATTGGGGCGTGGCTATACGCATTTGTGTAGGAGGAATATACAATGTTTTTGTCTCCCGAGACGGACGGAAAACATTCCCCGCGCGGGTAGAGAGGGGAAGGAATGTTTCATTTCTTATCAACTGTTACACCACTCACATGACCATTAAACATAGAAATACGGAAGAAATTATTTATCAATCCCAAATCGGTCTTCTATTCGTATACGACTCCTGATAAATACTAAAGTTACGGGTCAATAAATATGGCCTAACTCGAAATCTGGGAGTCTAAAAAGGCCACTTTAGATGTTTCATATATTTTTTTCCATACAAAAAACGTGAAATGGCTACACGATTCATCTGATTTCATCATATTAAAAAACATCTTTTTAATTTAAAAACAATTTAGACAGAATAGAAATGTGTAAAATGGCGCACATAAAGTTGAAAAAAATATATGAAACACTTAAGGGGGCCTTTTTAGACCCCCTGTGTTTTCTCCTAGATTCTGCATCTGCAATCGCTAAAACTCATGATCTTGTCTACACAAAATGTTTTTGTTTTCTGTGTAATGTTTCGAAAAAACATGACCAGGAACCATGGGCGTGCGCTCCTTGTAGGCAGAAATGCAGTGCTTTACTTGTCATTCACAGATATTTTAATAAAACGTTCGTACGTTTTAGATGAATTTAATTAATAGTAAATAAATTAATTGAAAAAATATAATAACTTAAAAACGCCTAATATTTTATAAATAGCAACTCATCTCATGCCGTTGCGTTCTGCAGGACATATCATAGCATGTATGTGTAATTTTCATACTTCGCAAACGCACACACCCATGAATATCGACATGATTATATAGCGAAAACTCCCGCGGCAGGCGATGGCTCTCGGGCCTCGGCTATCCGATCGCTTCCGAAAACCGCCGAACTGGCTTGTCGGAAATTATTCGTTGCCTATAATCCGAGTAATAATAATAGACAGAAATCTAATAAATCACGTATGCACATTATGCATTTTTGTTTAGTAAGGTTTTATTTGTTTAAATAGAAGAAACGTTTTGTGTTTCGCGGGGGCCATATTGCATATTTCATGTTTATCACATGTTATGTTGCATTGTTTAATTTAATCGCTCCAGTTTATTTATAGTTTTCTTAAAAGATTTTTCATTTTAACATTTGAAAGTGTGTACATTTAACAGTTTATTACTGAGTTTCTATAATAATTGTAGTGATTTGCTTTTACTAGTGCGTTTGTTGATTTTTTTAAAATGTTATTTGATTGTGAGGTTTGTGTTGAAAATGTGTGTTTATTAAAAATTAAAAATAACAAGTTCTCACAATTGTCATTCAGTGAAAAGATTCAAATTCTGTCTAAAGGTAGGTTTGTACCCGAGTTACAATAATTAAACCAGCAAAAAAATAATGTAACTCGAAAATTTCATGTTAAAAGTTATGAAACGTATAACTGGCTGTGTGGTTGTGTACACACGATTAAATTATATTGTTTTCCTTGCATATTATTTAGTAATTTACATCGGGATATAGTAATCTCTTGAGATTACTATATCCCGATGTAAATGTTAAAGTAATACTGCTACAAGACCTCATAATACACCCCCTGGTCATGTTTTTTCGAAACATTACACTAAAAACATTTTGTGTAGACAAGATCATGAGTTTTAGCGATTGCAGATGCAGAATCTAGAATGTTCTGTCCTTGTCTAATACGTCGGAAAAGTGACGACCTCTGTGGCTGTGGGTTTTAATCCCGCCGAAGGGACAAAAAGTTTTTCTATGTTCATGGGTCTTGGATGTAAAACTATTATATATATCTTAAATATGTGTATAGTATAAAGTTTTAAATATATTTCCGTTGTCTGGTACCTGTGATACAAGTACAGGACCAGATTGACGTGGTGTGGAATCGTCCATAGATATTATTAAAGTCGGTTGACAGACAAGGACAAATCGTTCGTACAGCGATTTCTATACAAAATTTTGCAAGTCTCGTAAAACGCTCCATACAAAAGTTGTACCTAGCTGTGACGTCACGCCTAGGTAAAAGTTTATGAAGTATAAGGCCGCAGGAACATATTTGTAAATATCTCCGATATTTGTGCGTTTAAACGTAACTTAATTTCATACTCACCATAATGAATGTTTTTGTATATGATGTGACATGTAAACTAATGATGTAGGTTTTGTTTACTAATTTAACAAAAAAAAAAAAGTTTTTTGTACTTTTTAGATGTATCTAATTGATAAAGTTACACATAAAATATTATATTTTTTTACATTTACCAAGTAGTAATGCCTCAATATTTCTTAGTATGTTAATGAAACTAAATATTTGAGATGTAGGCATCTCAAATATTACGTCATAATACAAAACTGTCCACGAATGTGTCATTAGCATTCAGGTAAAAGCAATTTTTTATTAAAAAAGTACAGTAAAAGCAACTTAATGGCCCACGGCAATCATCGTATTTCTATGGCAATGGTTACTTTACTCGAAAATGGTTTACATTATAAAAAGTCATATATGAAACCTTGCTTTTATTTAAAATACCTATTCGACGATACCCCACACGATGGGGTAGAATGAAAAAATATATTTAATCGAGCGTATGAAGAGCCACCCCTAAAATGTAAAATTATTATTATTTTATGATGCCAAAACCGAGATCTATAATAGGGTCTTTAATTGTACCAAATTTCATAGATAGCTAGAAAGCTTCTGTAATTATGAATATAAATGGATTATAAATGGAGCGCTTCTGCGCGGATAGACACGACGGACGGACAGAGCGAAACTAATGGTTCCTTAAGTATTACGGAACCCTAAAAACGACGATATCCGCAGGTCTACAATGGCCACATTAAACACTACGAGACATCAATCATCAATATTGAAATTCAATAGTTGATGTTTCATATAACGATTTACTTTAATGTGGTCATTTTAGACCTGCTGAAAGCCATTATAAATATTATGGTCGTACTGTACCGCCAGTATGATTTCAGTATTTTAAATTTTGGCACATCTACATTGGTGCTCATGTTGTTACACGCTTCGCCTGTAACAACTTACCTTAGGAGTCCAATTTAGATGCTTTTTAGCCAGTGTAATGTCCGGCCTTCTTCTTTGGGGATCATCTTCCACTGCAGCACTAGTTGATAAAGTACTTCGACAACCAGGAACAAGATCTTTGATGATCAATGCAAATTCTGAAAGGGACATTACCATATAATAAATTAAGGTAAAAAAACTCCCTGCATACTAAATTTCGTAGTAATACTTGCAGCCGTTTTCGAGATTACGATTCTATATATAAAAGATTGTCTCGTTTAAAGTATATGATAAGATAAAACATTTTACCTTCTATAGTGTGCTCGACAGGATTGCCCAAATTGATAGGCAAGGAATAGTTCGATGCCATTAACGCCAACAGTCCATCCACCAAATCTGACACATAGCAGAATGAGCGTGTCTGTTTACCGTTACCGTAAACCTAGATAAAAAAAAATACTTGAACAATAACCATTTTACATTTTGAATCTAAAAAGTTAATAAAATATTATGTAGTTAAGAAAATCTTATTTTAAAATTGTCTTTCGTTCAAGACTAACTACAACTTGTTGTTATATCATACAGTAGTATAGTTCCACTAGCTTTTGCCCGCGGCACCGCCCGCGTAAATATAATCCTACGGGAATACTGTACTTTTTAGGGATAAAAAGTAGCTATGTTTTAATCCAAAGTTTAAAGTCATACCATACCAAATTTCATCGAAATCAGGTCAGTAGTTTTTGCGTGAAAGAAACCAACAAATAAAAATCCATACATCCATCCATCCTCAACAAACTTTCACCTTTATAATACTTTCAGGTCAAAATCGAGCCCTGACGTCACTGCCATCCAAGTGGATCTATTGTGACTCCTCCGCGTTATAGTATCGGCTCCAGGCCTATGCTGCTCATAAACTGAACGATATGGTTGGGGTTGGTGCTACGAATTTCCTCTGTGGTGGAGTATTCGTGCTGCCTAAGATACCTATTTATGTTCTGTTGAAGTGCTGGGTGGAGGGGTGTCTCTCGTCCTTTTCCCCGCAGAATCTACAAGTCGTTGTGTCACGACTCCTATTTTGCAGTGCTCAGTTAGGGTTCTGGTACGGATTCTTAGTTGATTCCTACTCATTAAAAGGGCGAGGTCCGCACGCCTTTTGATAAAGCCCGGGATTAACGCTTTGTAATGCACAAGGCCTGGAATTGCAGCCCATTGCTTCCGCAGACTGGTTCTGGCCCGTAAATGAGACTTTCGGCCCCAGCCTAGCCAGCTCATCCGCGGCTTCATTGCCGGAGATAGTGCTATGGCCCGGAACCCATACCAGACGGATACTGTTGTCACGTCCGAGCATGTTTAGTCTCTCAACACAGTCCAGAACTAATTTGGATAACATTTCTGCTGCAGTAAATGTTTTTAGCGCAGCCTGACTGTCAGAGAAGATTGGGACGTTTCTATGGACTAGGGCCATCTCTAGACTCTCTAGTGAACAACCAATAATGGCGAAGATTGCCTGGCCTGAAATGGCCTGAAACACGGTTGCAAATTCTCCCAAACAAGCATATTTGCCTGTTGGTGGCATGCCCCCGTAGAATCCAGCACCCACCCGGTTGTCCTTTCTGGATCCGTCCGTGAACAGTAACATTTACTGGTAGGTATATGTTATTGTGCTGCGGGGTCGTGGTAGTAGTATCAGTTCCCATGACCCCGCATAGGCGCAGAAGGAGGCATGGAGGGGAGTCGGTAAACCTCGGCGCTTTTCATCACCATTGCGTCGGGGGAGTCCGACATACCCCTGCTGCCCTCGTCTCTCTGCACTTTGGTCATAGCGTCTGATGGCATGGCCATGACCGGTGTCTCAAGAAGATACTGTTTCAGCTGTCCAAGTAGGGTGGAAGTCCAGTCCTGCCCGCCGCGCGTCCTGGCCCTGAGAACTGCCTTCTTAGCCTCCATCTTCAGATGGCAGAGGAAGAGAAGTCAGGTCAATCAGGGCTTCAAGCGAAGCTGTGGATGCCGACGAAAGCGCATCCGTGATTATCAGACAGGCCAGCCTCTGTACACGATTTAATGTTTTAATGCTGCAGTTTGCCTTTGCGTGCCACACTACGCAGCCGTTTGTGGCCATCGGCCTCACTACAGCTGTGTATAACCATAGCATTGCCTTCGGCCGAAGGCCCCATTTAGAGCTGACAAGTCTCCAGCAGGATTCCAGAGCATACCTAGCGTTTTTCGTAATGTGCTCTATGTGCTTATTCCAAATGAGTCCCTTATCTGGGATAACTCCTAGATATTTGCTTGCAAACGTGATAATTTTCCCGAAGTGTTGGGGGTTTTAGTCCCTCCAGGTTTTTTTTTTGGTGAAGGGTATCAAGACATTCTTATCAGCGTTGACTGTTAGCTTGAACCTCATGGACCAATTTTCGACGACTATTTTCAGTAGATATGCCTTTTTAGTAGGCATGTTGTCGTTCATGCAGAATCCTTTCGATGCGGTAGGTGTCCCTTATGTGGAGATGGGACCACCTTTTCTATCGTTTTAAGCATGAAAGTGAGGCTTATGGGTCTATATGACTTGGGTAAAGCTTTGTCTTTATCACCATCTTTGGGTATATATGAGACCTTTATCTTTGTCCATGCGAATGGAATGTAGCCCCACGCAAAACTAGCTAAAATATCTTTAGTAGCGCAGGGAGGATAATGTCTTTGCCCTGTTGGATAAGGGCCGGAAATATGTTATCCTCGAAACCACTCTTAAAACTGTCGATTGCCCATTTGACTCGGTTAGGTTTAAAAATCGTGGAAGCTCTTCTCCAGTCGTCCAAATTTGATCTGGTTTTAAGAGATGTGTGGGGGAGCAGGCTTCATTCACATCCAGATGAACACTGTTGGGGAAGTGTACCTCGGCCTTAGTGTGTCCTCCACCGTCTTTGTGTAGGTGCCATCTGGTCTCCTCAGAGTACTAGGATGGGAGCAAGGGGCTTTGGGTACTATTTTATAGAGTTTTGAGGTTTGCGAGGTGTTATTCACTTCATCGCAGAACCTGCTCCAAGAGCATCTTTTGGCTTTCCTTAGCTCCTTATTGAATGTCGTGAGGGCGGTTCTGTACGCGTTCCAGTTCCCGTATTTTTAATTTTATAATTGTAGTAGAACAATACAATTATAGTTGTGTACAGTAAAATAAGAATACTTACAGTAATAGTGAGGTTCTGCAGAGCTTGCATTATAAAGTTGGAGACAACTCTTCCATCAGAAACATGCATCCTCGGTCCATAGGTATTAAATATTCTGGCAACTCTCACAGAAACCTTCTCTTGCTTAGCATAGGAATATGCCAGAGTCTCAGCCACTCTTTTCCCTTCGTCGTAACAAGCGCGCGGTCCTGTAATTAATTAAATTTAATAAACATATTATTATATTATAAAGTATTATAATATATTTATCTGACTTTTTGGAACAAGACTTGAAACGAGCAACTGTCACCTCTTGCCGTCTTAAATACCCCAACCCCTTTAGGTAACCACAACGCAAACATTATTTCCTTTGTTTCGTTAAATGTGTGTGTGTGTGTGATATGGTTATATCTGTGTAGTGTCTAATTACAAGGCGAGGTGTAGTTGACTGTTTAGAATGGCCTTACTTGTTCGCAGAACTCTGTCTTCACTTTTTATATAGTCGGAAGTTTTTACACAAGACAATTTATTTATCATTTTTAACACGCATCTTATTTATATACAGACAAGTTCAGCCATGATAAACCTAGATATTTAACTCTATCAACTACGTTAATCGATAAATCATTGACCTCAATATTTACATTTAAATTTCTCTTTGATCTATTGAAGCCAGAGGACTTGTTGCGTTGCTGAAGTGTACTCGTACTTCCGAGTTAAGGTTAAGAGTTTTAGTAGACTTGGTTTGCCCAAACTGTGGACAATGGATGCCAATTGTCTTCTTTCCTCTTCTGTCCCATATGAAAGGAACATCTATGATTGAACCTATGAGGACGGCAAACATAGAAAAAATAGGAACTTTCGTTTCTTTACCTATAGGATTGACGTGTCCCCAATATGACTCGGGTTGTGGGTGCACCATGGGATCACCATAAACCTCTGATGTGCTTGCAATTAAAATTTTGGCGCCAACACGTCTTGCCAATCCTAAAAATATTAAAACAGAATGAAAATTGGAATAGGTGGTTGCTACACAAAATAAATAGAATTTGTTAAAATATCATTCATTAGAGTAACTCTAGAACTAAAAAAAACCTATTACGCTTTATGGTAAGGTACTATCAGGGAATCTTATTCATAAGCAGGTTGACTGTTGTCATAATTTGTTTGTATTGTTTTTAGTATGATATCAAACTGACATGAAATAGAAAATTGCATTGTGCCTTATTAAAACAAATTATGAGAACACTCTACTTGCTTCTGAATTAGATTCCCTGGTAGTATATGTACATATAATTAATACTTGCCCAACATATTTATGGTTCCTAATGTGTTAGTTTTAATTGTCTTGACAGGATTTTGCATATAGTGCGGTGGGCTTGCAGGACTAGCTAAGTGATATATTTCATCTGCCTGAAAATTTCAATGTTTATACTATTAGATCAAATATAATGAGCACTTTAAATAATAACAGTTAACACCAATCTATATTGGAATTGGTTTACCAAATTAGAACTTTAAGGTCATCTATACATAATATATATTTACCTATCTATAAAAATAAATAAAATTGAAGTGTCTGTTTGTAATTTCAAATTAACTGCTTTGTACTAAATGCATATAATATTAAGGTAGTATATTATAACCTACACCAGAAATATTTTTTCTTTAATTTAGTCTGTCTGTTTGTTCCAACTAATCTCTGAAACGGCCGGACCAATTTTTATGGACTTTCATTAGCTGATATTATAAGGAGTAACTTAGGCTATTGTGATATTAGGGTTCCATTTCCATTAATAATTCCATGCTAATGAAGTTACAACAGTTGTCTAAAACTATTAAAAAAATCTTTATCAGTCAGGTAGTTTTTATAATGAGTCTACTAAAGACTAGTTAGCTACTTTTATCTTAGGGTTCCGTTTCCATAAATAGATCCATGCTAACAAAGTTGTGAGCGGCACCAGCTTGTAAAAATATAATTACAACAGTGGATAAAATGGATTAAATATTTTTATTTTACAAATATTTTTAGCGATAAAGATGTAATCTTAATCGCTAAAAAAACATACCTGTACAAATGTTTTTAAAATTTATCGTAAATTAATAGTCAAATTTAATCATCAAAAAGTGTTTTTTTTTTAAATAGCGCGATTTACAAAAAAACATGATTTTGAAAATTGCAATTAAAAAAAGGATATGTAGGTACTGGTGGAACGAAACGTGACGTCATTGTACAGACGAACGTGTATCAACTTTAAAAACTCATTTACTTTTATATTTAAGGCGGAAGGTATTAAACCATTGCCAGTGTCAATTTTTATTAGAGTAGAGTCCGGGTGATATTATAGTCCCAGCGTAATAAATATAAGAGTAGAGAAATCTCGATCCTCGAAATTTATGTTTTTTTTTTATTCGTATAATGATAATGTAAATAAAATCGAAAAAAAAAATCTATACATTCTCGACAGTGGCAGAATGGTGCAAAACCTTTGCAACCGCCATTGCCATAAATAAAAGAAGAAGTTAATTCATGCTTTCTATGGTTCGTTGTTTTCCAAATATGAATATTTATTTAGATAGGTTTATTTAGTAAGAGGTTCGAGGTTTTTAAATAGAACAAGTATGCATAGGAAATCTATTTCAATGTACTGACTGATCTTCACAACAGTATAAAGTGCTCAAACAAGATACACTGTCTCTTTTCATCGCCTTGCACTACTTTTTCTTACATAATTGCATATGTAACGGCATACGAAAATAAACTTTGTCAGGTGCAGTTTTTGTGTTATTTTCGCATATAGGGACGACACAATATTTATAAAATGGGTTGCTGTGCTTTTCCATGGTAATAAGTTGATTTTATAACTTTGTGAACTAATAATTTCGTTGTTTGTTTACATTGAACTTGTGTATGACTGTATATCAAAGTCAAACAATGATTTTAATAATTGTGCGCGCGAAAATGGCGTTTTTAAATAGCCCAAAAGTTATTGTGATTTTAAAACATTTTTTCCAGCCTAATGGATAATATTTTGGATGTGTTATATTTATATTTAGTAATGTTATAACCAGTAGAAAGAATTTAAAAAAATACATGCATATTCCCTGTTGTCTAAAACTATAAACTATTTTTTTGTTATCAGTTAGGTAGTTTTTTTTAAATGATTCTACCAAAGACTAGTAAATACCATATTTAAAGCATACGAGGTAATATTTAAACCTCCTCTTAACCTCTTACCTCTACATATAATGGGTTGACTATATCATGATGTATGATTTCAAAGTTTCTATGACCAAACCAATGTTCAACGTTCCTCTTGCGTCCGGTAAAGAAATTATCAACAACAATGACTTCATGACCCTGAGTCATTAAAACGTCTACAAGATGAGATCCAACAAAACCGGCACCTCCTGTAACCTGAAGATTGAAAAAAAAAAGTTCTTTTAAAAGTCAACCAAACTGAAAAGCACCAGCTGATAATTCATATTGATCATTAGTGTTGCTTTGCTACCCAATACTAGTAGACTAACCTAGCTAAGCAGGCTTATTCGTATTATAAAATAATTGTATGTATTTATTGACTCCCAGATTGCAGATCCTAAACAGATGAACTAATTTTGATATAAGTAGTTGTTTTTGGTTCAAAGCTGACGTGATTGAGAGTTTTTTTAGCTATAATCCATCATCATCAGGTCGCTTACTGATTTATAATGATGGGGATTACTTATTTAAAAAAAAAAAATTAAAACTTAAGATTCACCATAATAATAATAGATTTTTTTTATAAAATGCATGGTAAGTAAATATTCTCAATTTGAAATCATATCTTTATACACTCTCTATTTGTTTAAAAATCATATTTAAACAGCTTCTGCTATAGTGTTTTTACTTACCACTATTCTTTTTCGCTCTTTATAACCTAAATATTTCACATCAGGATATTTCTGAGGAATTCTACCCTCTAATATGGCTATTTTCTTCTCCAAATGCTCAATTCGAACTTTTGCTTCTCTCAATTCTTTATCCCTGTCATCCTCAGCCCTGATCTCTGACTCCATCTTGTTTACATGTTTTTCTTTCAGAGTTTCGTCATTGATTTGCATCTGATTAAAGTCTCTATAATCTATATTTTGAAAGTCATTTTGAAAGTCACTTTGAATTCTTTCCTGATTTCCAGTAATTTTATCGTCTGATCTATTTTTATTAAATATTATAATTATTAAAATAACTGAAAAACATAAATTGGTGATCATTATTTTTTTTATTATACTGGATTTATAATACATCAGCACCTTATACACACAACCTAGGCTACATATAAAATTATTATTCAAAGTGGATGAAACATCAGAAAACCTGTATTTATAAAAAGTATTCCTATCAGCGCCTATAAAATACTAATTAATAAACTTACACAGCGTTACAATCGCAAGCAATGTTAAAATTTTCCGCAATTTTGTTAGGTGTCTTATCATTTCTAAAAGTGGCTTGAGAGAATAAGATTACATTTCGTTCCTATATGGCGATTGTAATTATTATTGAAATACATTGACTGGTAGTTTAGTAACAGTTTTTATAAGTTAACGTGTTCCCAATACGGCATTACGAAATTTTAATTGAATTAATAATCTCAAACCCGAAACCAGAACCACAACACAGACTTTGACATTTTATAAAATATTGACACCTTATTGACACTGACATTTTAAAATCCAACTGTCAGTGATGACATCATTATTATTTTAGTCACAGTGAGTATGGCATAATTACTTTAAAATAATGCCACAAGCCTTTTAGGTACGGAATATAAACCACAAGGTTTTAGGTACCGTAAAATGGAGGAAGTAATTGTGGGTAAATTGGGACAAAACCTGAAAGTTTTTTTCGACCTTATTATACCTCATTCTTTCATAATTTTATAAATTATAGGTATTAAATTTCGGACGAAATCGACAAGATAATCAAGTCTATTGTTTCTAAAGCTACGGGATGTGATGACATTAGTCGTCGTATGATTACTTCCATCCAAGTCCAACTTTTGCCTGCTATCACCCATATTATTCATTTTTCCCTCAAATCATCTGATTTCCCAACCTTGTGGCGCAAAGCTTTTGTACTTCCGCTTCCGAAAATCACCAACCCCACCAACCCCCTACACATTTCCGCCCTATATCCATCCTTCCCTACCTATCGAAGGTTCTTGAGACCTGCGTCCATAGGCAGTTGTCCAGATTTGTCTACCAAAACGATTTACTTTCTCCACTTTAATCCGGTTTCATACCTGGACATAGTACAACCTCAGCTCTGTTAAAAGTGACAGGTGATATTAGAACAGGCTTCGAGAAATCTAAGATTACAGTCCTGGTGTTGGTAGATTTCTCAAACGCATTTAATCATGTCAATCATGACATCCTACTGGCAGCACTCTCATGTCTTTCGACCTCGTCTGAAGCACTAAATTGGATTTCTTCCTATCTAAGGGGGCGTCAACAGTCTGTACGTACAGACAAGTCGTCCTCCAATTGGCAATATCTTGACTCTGGCGTCCCCCAAGGCGGTATTCTATCTCCCCTTCTCTTCTCAATTTTCATAAATCTTGTTACTAGAATACTTCGCAGTGCGTATAATCTGTATGCTGATGACCTACAACTCTATGGCCAGGCAGAACTAGAATACCTATCAACTGCCATCGAAGTCGTAAATCGAGATCTTAATGCCATTAAAGATTGGTGTAATAACTTTGGACTAACCGTGAATCCGGCTAAGTGTCAGGCCATTCTATTGGGTAGTCCTAGATACTTAAGCAAAGTGAACCTAGGAACCCTTCCACCCGTTATCTATAACGGCTCTGTTATTCCTTTTAGTCCAAGCGTCAAGGATCTCGGTTTACACATCGATTCGACTCTTACTTGGCAGACTCATATTAAAAATGTTTCTTGTAAGGTCACTGGCATCTTGCGGTCCCTCTATCGTATTAAAAATTTCCTTCCTCACCCGGTCAAGACAATGCTCGTCCAATCACTTATTTTTCCCATCATAGACTATGGTGATGTGTGCTATTTCGATCTCAATGCCGACAAACTTAATAAACTTGATCGCCTTCTCAATTCTTGTTTAAGATTTATTTTCAATCTGCGAAAATTTGATCATGTTTCCGCCTATCGCTGTAAGCTGCACTGGTTACCAATACGACAGCGCCGCTCTGTACGGGCCTTGTGTATGCTGTACTCTCTGTTACATCATCGAAATACTCCCAAATATCTAACTTCATCATTCCAGTATCTTTGCAGCAGTCACGACAAGATCCTCCGATCCTGTAACAACGCACTTCTTTTTTGCCCTTCCCATAGATCCGGTATCGTTCACTCGTCTTTCAACATACAGGCTATTCTTCTCTGGAATGCTCTTCCTCTAGAAATCAGGATGTCCAAAACCAGAGACACTTTTAAGCGCAGAGTCCGTGAGTTTTATGCGACACAATTGGCAGAATCCTAGTATATTATATTATTATTATCAAATCGAGGCATTGCACTCGATGCGCGGTATGTCCAGGTTAAAAGTCCAAATCACTAGCAATAAACAAGTCCGGGGTTAGAGCACAAGATCAATATTTGTATCACGGGATTACCAAGTCCATGTCACTGAGCAAAATCAAGTCCGAGGTCACAGCACTTTATCAATAATATTAAATTCTTTCTTACTAACAAAACGTATCTCTTGGAAGTAGTATGGTAGCACACTGACTCTAGCAACCCTCTACAACTAGTATCACTACGACAAACAATTATGTTAGTCTTCTGTGTGTCTCTTTCACCCATTGCATGAAAGAGTGGGACAACTTTTCCGTCTTTTGTTTTTCGTCGTCGGAGCAGGTAATAAAGCAGGTACAAAAAGTTGGGTCTGGGTCTTTCGGTGGGAATTTTTCTACGAGTTGAATAGCTTTGCTTTGTCCTTATTATAAAATGTATAATGTGATAATGAAAAAGATATTATAAATATAAAAAAAAGAAATAATTAAAATATTTTCTGAGACGTATGTTTTTAGGAAAATAGGCCTTCATCAAAGTCATTAGGTAATCACTTTGAAATCTAAGGGTTAAATACCATGTATTATACCTTTTTACAATCTCAATTAAATATTCTAATTACTTGTAAGCTGTTCAGTCAAGTCCCCATACATTTTTTTTATGATATGTGCGATCAAACACAAAGAAAAAAAGATTTAAAAGAAAGAAACTTATTTTCGGTAGCATTTGTAAAAATAAAATAGGCAACAACACAAAAATGACATGATACATTTGATAATACAACTATTCAAGTATAATAAATAAAAACTGTGACAACTATATTAGTGAGCAAGGGTAAAATTTTCATAATTTTAAAAAAATGGCCGATAACTAAAAAACCATGATACTTTTACTAAACATGAATTGTATTTTTCTGATCCGTTATGATATTCTCCAGCTGCAGGTGAAGGATTATCCATTAATTACGCCACACCCTGTATATTATATAGTTGGTATTTATATTTTTATATTATATGGCATATTATTTGTATTTGTTAGTTATATACATATATTTTGTGTATTTATATTATACTACTTTATTTATGTGTTTTAGCTACATCTTATTATTTTATTTAGAGCTGATTATCGACTTGTTTTATTTTTTTTCTCTATTAGCACCTGCACAATTTTGCTTTTGTACGCCTAAAGGTTGACTGGTAGAGAATGCCATATGGCATTAAGTCCGCCTATGTACCTGTTTTTGTGCATTAAGTGTAAATAAATAAATAAATAAATTTAAACTATGTAACATTTCCTTATATTATATTCTGGTAATCGGTCCTATCAATTGAAAAAATTAAAAATCGGATTCCAAAGTGTAGGGCTAATAACGTGCATTTTTTGCTCAGTGTTAATTGTGAGTTTTTCTTTTCGCATTCGATCGTGAGCGTGTTTAGCAATTATGCTGTCAGCTTTGAACCAAAAAACAACTAGATCAAAATTGGTTCATCTGTTTGGAATCTGCAATGCCACGGACATACACAGATAGACATATCAAACTAAAAGCTCCCATTTGTTTTCTTCGAGAATTGATAATTAAGAAATATATACAATTTGCGAAAAGAAAAAACTCACTC
This sequence comes from Phengaris alcon alcon, assembly GCA_037179445.1. Lineage (NCBI taxonomy): Eukaryota > Metazoa > Arthropoda > Insecta > Lepidoptera > Lycaenidae > Phengaris > Phengaris alcon. The sequence continues at coordinate 438,475 of JAYRCH010000257.1, forward strand.
TACACTCAAGTGAGTACTAAGTGTGAGTTTAGACTTAAGCCACAAGGCTTCTCTCACAGATTCATATAACGCCATGTACTCAGCTTCTGTAGAAGATGTTGCTACCGATGTTTGTCTTTTTGTACTCCATGATATCGTACACTGATCAAAAAGCTTGAACAAATAACCAGTGGTACTGTTCCTGTCAGTTGTATCACTCCCGTCTCAGTCTGAATCTACATAGCCGCATATAATATTTTTAAATTCACCTTTTTATAGGTTAATTTTAGACCAACAGTACAATTTAGATACCTTTTGAGATTGTTTTTATTTGTGTATCGGCTTAGTATATTCACGCTGGTGTTTAAGTCAGGTCCGTGTACACAACATGAGGTACATTAAGCATCCTATGACATTACGACAAGGAGCGTTGTATTTTTCATCTGAATTTAATGCCTCATAATTCAGTTTACTTTCTAACGGCGTACTTACAGGCTTGCAATCCTGCATATAAAATTTATTTAAAACCGTTTTTATATACACATGATCATTATACATACATTTGATCCAGTGTTATAGTGTCTTCTGTACGAGTCACCCTGATGCCGAGAAACAATTTTATGGAATTTAAATGTTATTTCGAAAGTACTCATTAAATATCTTTAAAACTATTCATTGTATCATTTTCTGCACACGCGATAAATAAATCATCTACGTATAAGACAACATATATATTTTTATTTATGTCGTCTTTATCCAATAAACATATACACCTATGAACTAATGAATTTTGAAAACCTTTTTCTTTCAATGACTGTTCAAATATTTCAAACCAACCTGTTTTAGCCCGTATAAAGCTTTGCTTAATTTGCACACAAAGTTAGGCTCGCATTCAACACCATCAGGAACTTTCATAAATATTTCTACCTTCAAGTTGCCATTTAAGAATGCAGTATGTAATGTATCATAAGATTATTTTGATTAGCAAAACTAATTAGAAATCTGAAGCTATTCTGGCTACGAGAGCAAATGTTTCGTGGCAATCTGTACGGTATTCCTGGCTAAAACCCCTAGCCAGTAGACGCGCCTTGTAATGCAAAGTTTTTCCCAAATTCATCATATTTGATGGCAAAAATCTATTTAGAATCAACACTATTTCGATTTTCATGCGTAGGTACCAATGTCAAGGTATTATTCATAGAAAGAGAATTAAGTTCGTCTCTAATAGCCTTTTCCCAGTGTGGTCTATCTTCATGAGTCTTAATCTCTTCATATGAACTTGGTACTTTATTTAAAATGGATTGAGCATACAACAAGTAGTAACCAAACTCTTTGAATGAGATGGGGTTACGACCTTGGAGCCTATCATTCCTCCTTAGCTCACTATTTTTATTTGTGATTTCAGAATCTACCCGCAAAGAAGGAGAATCAGATTATATTTCAGGCGTATGCGCTAATTTACGGATTTTAGAAGGACATTCATCTTCATCTATGTGACCCCTACGACCACAATGATGAAACTTTATAAAATTTGACCTTTTCTTCGCTTTGGGTTTAAATTGTTTTTGTTGATTATGCTGCTGCTGTCTCGTGCAGTGTTGTTTTCGTTTAAATGTTAAATTTTTGTTTTCTATTTGTAGTACTTTTAAACTTGAGTCGCAACTCTCATTCTTCAGTATTACTTCATGATCCAGTAGTCTCGTCCTAACAAATGCTAAGGTTAAACTGTCTTCAGATAACGTCTCAATCGCTTTAATAATACTATTACAAGCAAAATATACAATACAACAAAAAAAAATTGCGTCCCAAGACTTTTTCTTTCATACAAAGCGTCTAAATTATTCAATACGTCTTTGGCTGTACTTCCTTCTTGTGCAAAACCGAGATACGAATCCGACAGGTACCATCCTCCACTATCACACTTTTTGCAATGCGATTTTGTTTTTCCCACACACTTGTTCGAATTACGTCTTCACTTCGTCACTTCTTCGTCTATGGCATTTATAACGTTCAATTCACAAAGTAGCGACTGAATTCGGAACTTCCACACGCTATATTTCTCACCGTGAAATATTTCGTTTCGACTTTGAAGATTCCATTTTTGCAACCGTCGATTCCGATTTGAATTTTAACGCAGTAAATTAAGAGCTTAACTTATGAATGCACGAGGACGAGGACCATAACCTTATTTCCCAAAGAAAATGTAACTTACGCATACATGTTTTCATAAAGTTTATATTATTATGAGGATGTTTTGAATCGATTTGTGGTTTCAAGTAAGTGCCAGTCCTGTCAAAATACCCGATTAACCCCCATATACGACACAATTAACACTAGAATGAAGGTGAATCGGTAGTTTTTTATTACTTTTTGTAGATTTTCTGTTTTAACTTACATTATGCATTGTAAACAAAAATACATACTACCTGAAGTAATTAAATAAGATTTTAATTAGATATAGAGCAGAATAGAACGGCTAGAGTCATATTTGTCTGATAGAGAGCAGTACACAGAAATTTAAATTTTTGTATTATGGACATTCTTATGTACATCAGTTATAAAAATATTATGTACATCAGTAATAAAAAGATTTTAACCACAGAAAAATCTAAAGGTGAGAGTAGGTGTTCCGCAAGGAAGTGTCCTTGGGCTATTTTTGTTTTCGCTGTATATAAACGATTTCCCTGACATTGCTAATTATGAATGTACAGTGCACTTTTTCTCATGACATAACTATCCTTATTAATCAATTTGTAATAATATTGACATTGAAATAAATAATTTAATCAAAAATGTAATCATTTGCAAAATAAAAACATTAAAAGGACAACACATTAGAAATTTTCAGGTTTCTACATCGATGAGAACTTGAATTGGAAGGCTCATACGGAATTTGTTTGTGGCAAAATAAATAGATTTTCTTTTGTTCTCCGTAGACTCAGACAAGTAGCAACTCTACCAACGGTTCTGGCAGCCTATCATGGCTATGTTGCATCAGTTCTGAGGTATAGTTTATTGCTATGGGGCAATTCTACAGTTATATATAGAGTTTTCATTGCGCAAAAAAAATGTTTTAGGGCTATATGTGGAAAGCCGCCATGAGTCCGAATATGAGTCCTGCAAACCACTATTAAAAAAACTAAATTTATTGACCTGGCCAAGTGTTTATACTTATATACATGAATTAGTAAACAATACCAAGTTAAAATACAAAAGTTTTAAAGAAGCACGATACTTATCTCATCTAACATGTCTCATCATACATTAAGTATATCTCAGGAATACAAGAAATCCTGATCGACTGGTGCTTGTAATGTGAATGTAATTCCTAAAACAGCCTTGTATCAAAAACAATTTTATTCCATATGCTTTTTAATATAATACATCTTACATGTACATAAAACGTATAACGCAACTCCATCTCATATTAAATCTACAATAAGTTCAAAAAGGAACTTATGAAATGATGTGAAGACACGGAAGGATAAAGCACTTAAGTCAAATCTTTATACTAATAAAAATTTTACACGGCAAGGTTTTAATTGTTTGGTGTAAAAAAATATACTAAGGATTTTGTTTTTATTATTATTTAGTGTATAATTAGGAAGTGCATATTACAATAATTATTTTTAGCCTATTATTAGATATTATTACTATAATTATCGGACTTAAGTTATATCGAACACAATGAAAATGCTACATAAGTGGTTTTTACCGCGTAATATGTACATGCCTTTTGTAGCCCTAACCTAATGTAGCTTACATTTATTTTTCTAATTATAAAATAAAAACACAAATTAAGTAGATGAAACCTAATATTAGATAGTTACTTAACACTCACTCAGTTATTTAACACTCACTCACTCTCTTCGGAATCTTGTAAATCTTGATCAATGTCTAATGTGATCAAATTTTGGTAAAAATTTTGAAAACATTCCGGTATTAAAGGTAATAGCGATAATATGTCGCGTTTTTTTTCGACACTTTTCGGTACAGGCATTGTGGTAATAGGTAATAAGGTGAAGTTTTTTTCTTGCCTCGTAACTCGTTTAAAGTTCATCGTTTTAAACTCCTCATCTCTCGAAAGCGATGTTTTGTATTTTATAACACCGTAGTCGGCGTCATAACATAGCCACTTCACATCATGCCATTTAAAATTATTGCCCTCAGTATCTTTTTTTCGAGAAATCAGTGGGCCTTTCAAGAGACTCGCAAAATCAAAAAATTTAGTCTGACCCATTTCTTTTACAGTAAATTTTTTGCTGCTTGAGCGTACTAATTGCAGCCAATCATGTGGGTGATAAATTTGTAATTCTGTCTTTTTCTTCTTTTTTTCTATAATAGCATGGTCTAAATCTACCTCCATGTGTGTATGACCTGGTACCATAAACTTGTGATGTATACATTTTATTGACGGCTTTAATTTCAATAAGTGAGTAAAGATTGCAGCCACGTGGGAGTTCTTATTCTGTCCGCCACAAGTATCCGAGTACAAAGTAATATCGGTAGTGTGCTCAGGTCAATTTTGTAAATATGCAAATAAACAAGATGCGATTTGATTAGCACCTCGACCTGAAATGGCCTCATGCCACATGTGGTGCGTTGAGTTCCCAGTTGCATTGTCGTGTACAGTTAAGTTAAATGTCCATAGCTGTCTTTTGTAAAAAGCTACAGACGATTGTAATGCCGGGGTTGGCAAACATTGTTGTAGGTCAAAAGACAGACACTTAACTCTATCGTTTGCAGATGCATTTTGTTTATCGACTTGTTTCTCTTTATACGCCATATCAGCAGCCAGGAGATGTGAGTCGCGTTCTGTTTTAATTTTTAATTTAGTTGCTTCGTCATTGGCAATGTTGAGCTTCATTTAAAAAACGTCGCAGTTGTGACACGTGTCAACTTTCGGTTTTTTAATACTTAAATTCAATAGATGGAATTCTCTGCGGTATATTTTATCATTAACAGGGTTTTGATGAGACGCTAAATACAGTGAATACATTTTCGAAATGGTCAAGTGCGATGGTAAATATTTTCGGTTGCTTTTGCGTCTAGTATAATGGCTTTCATACAATGGAAAAGAGTTGATATGATTATCAACCTCTTGAATTTTTTCTTCAGAATGTTTGTTTGAAGGTGTAGCCTTTCCACGCTCATCAGTTTTCAGAATGCCACTCACGCTGTTACGTTTTTTTAAACCAATTAATTTTATAAAATTGTCACTTACTGATAGGGTTTTTGTGAAGCAACCTTGATATACGGATATCTTTTCATTATGATTTTTGCTTTTCTACATCTTCAGTTCGACGTCGCTCAGGTTTTTTTCTTGTATGGTCATCAATGATGAAATAAATGCAGCCCTTAAATTATACGAACCAAGATCCCAAACCTCTTTAGGAATAATTGCACGCTGTTCGTCACTTATTTTGTCTCGACACTTATTTCGACAGGCAGGTAATTCTTGAATTATTCGCTTTTCAATTTTTTTCCCCGAAACTGTGACATAAGCTTGACCAAGATTTCTTTTTTGTTTATTTTCTTGCGCTCTTTTTCTGCTGTGCACTGATTGAACTTATTGTTGCACTGGGGCATCTTCGATATTTTCAATATTCTCAAGAACAGCGTCACCTAGCTGCGTGAGTAAGCTCGGACTGCCTGGAGAGTAGGTGGGATCAGTAACAGAATCGGCGCTAGAAAAGTCACCTAAAGTTTCATCAATGGCCGGTTTTTGAGTGCCAGATGTACTTGGCTGTGGATTATTAAATGGATTTTCATCACCTCAAAAAACCATCACCTTAGTAATGAAAATGTTATAGTATGGTTAATTATACAGAAATTAACATAGAACGAGAGAACATACCTTAATTTTCAGTATTTAGGGCTAGATTCACTAATTTCCTCCCTCTGGTATTCATTTCGCCAAACTTAAATACAACACAACCTTCACACAAAATTACAAATCACGACTAATGAAGAAATTTCTTTAACTGCCACTCGGAATGTTCGTTGTCGTCGTCAAAGTCCAATTAAATAGTCAGTGCAGTCAATGAGTCAAGTCAGTCGATTTAGTAAAGTGGTAGAAGCTTTACTGAAATTTTCTAGCAAGTTTTGGAGAGAACACAAATAGCACGCTTTTTGTAGTTGTACCACTTGCCCACACTTGTGCACATCAAACGAATGTCTAATGGTTATTATTCTACCAATATTGCACATTAAGAACCGAAATTACACAAATTTTTATAGAAATACAAATACAACAACGTCGCTAATTGTCATTCCCGGCAAAACTCCCTACCTAATTAGTTTACTTATATCAAATACAAAAAGATTTACTATGGTATATATTAATATAATCGCGCAAAATTACGAGATATCAGAAATTTTGTGCATATGGCATATATACATTTCGTCGCAACATTATAAACGTGTGACGTCACTGACTAGTACGACTTTTTTTATGGGGCGTTTTCATGAGACTCACAAAAGTGCTTCAAACAATCCGCAATATCTTTGAAAATGTTGATTTTTAGTATACTATTCCTTTTGTAAAGTAGTCTTATTTTTCAGACCACTATTCATTTATGTAATAAAAAAAAGTACAGGAAAATACCGTATTAAATACTGTACGCATACTTGAAGCTTACTGATATGAGATGGCGTGCTCGACCTCGTCTTGTCTCTTTCCTTGTCGTACCCTCTCGGTCGCACAGCTACCTTGAGAACCCCACCATGGCGACGCCACAAGCAGTGGCCTAATTTAATTTCAAATCATTGGCGTCTGAATTTTCGACCCGTCTGCACCTACCAACAGTTCATTTTGTGATAAGTGCTTAAGCTTTTATTCTATTTTATAAGTGTGAGCCTGATATAGCAGCTATTCATGTAAGTGCTCATTTTTATTTTCCTTACAAAGTGAATACAACTAACGGTTTTTACCGTTCCTATTGAAAATATTTCTATAAATAGATCATTATTTTTATAGAATCTATAATAATTAAGTTATATACGCTACCCTCTAAAGGAATTCAGTAATTTTATAAGAAAAATTTTACCACTTTTCTAGAAATTTTCATCTACCTTCAGATAGACTTTTTTGTACTTATTTTTTAGATTTCTTTATAATTAGAACTATTTATAATATAATGCATAGTGGTAATGCTTTTTACGTTCGTGCTTTTTAGTTTAAAGTACGTATTTTTAGTAAAACACAAATCTTTCTATAGTTTTCAAATATTTTTAACTACCGTCAAGGAATACTTTTGTTTGTCGTTTATATCTTACATTTTCAAGCTTTTTGCATGGAATCATAATATTAGGTTTCGTTTTTAGCATGGAAAAAACTAATGATGTAGTTGACCCGGTCGAAGATAAACCGTGCCCGAGTACCGCCAACACTAGCTCGGATTCTTCACCTTCCTCTTCCTCATCTTCTTGTACGACCAAACGGCGACAGCGCCACCGTAAACGCAAGGATAGAGTTTTCAAAAAATTGACACAGGAAGTAGGCGAACTTAAAAGGCATCTTAGATACAACCACGATCACGTAGATAAAAGCTATTCGCCTTTAGTTATTGATAACGTAGACCTCGACAGAGACAATTATAGCGATAATATTATTGACGATCAAGTTAGTGGTAGTCTTTATGATGAAGAACATACTAATAATGCCAAGTTAGATTTTAATTTTGATATTGAAGTTAAATTAAAGGAGCCTTCGGTACCAAAGGCACCTGAAAAGTTTCTTAATTTGCTGCAACAAATTCAACATTTTAATAAAGATGAATGGAGCTAAGTTCGCTATGCAGAAGTGCAAAAGCGGTATAATTATACGCCAGGTTTTACTGATTTAGAAGCTAACGATGAGATTAAAGCTTATGATAGTCTACGTCATTTATCTTACGCAGATAAAGCTTACGCCGGTATTACCTTTTGTTTGCTAAAACAGCGCGATGCTCTGCAACAGACTCCTAACTTACTTTTATCTTGGGCTAAAGATGAGGTAAACCTAAATGTCGACTCTTTGCATACGAAGGTTAAGGAATTATTTATAAGCGGCGATTATGCGTCTGTTTCTGCCGATCTCTTACAGCTCGTTTGTGGTCACAGAGCTGAGGTGATACAGATGCGCCGAGATGGGATCATAAAATATGCACGTGATCCACTAACCAAATCATATTTACGCAAAATCCCTCCTTCAAATAAAAACTTTTTTATTCTGAATTGCTATCGAGAGTTCTTGATAAGGCAGGTGGCGTTAAGAAAGCTTTTATGCCTTTGATAAAACTAAAAAGTTTTGGAACTACCTCGCAGGTAGTTAATAGTGGCTCTAATCATCCCCCGCAGGGAAATAGTCATGCGCCCTCGCAGGGCACATCTCAAGGTTGCTGTGGCTCTCAATACACACGGCCGTTACAGAATTACCAACCCTCGCAGGGAAGGTACACAAGTTATCCCTCGCAGGGTTCTCACGAAAACTCTAACGCATGACGTAGCAATAAAGCTAACCGTAGTTCCTTTCGACAACGAGTCGACCGGCAGCCAGCGGTACGGTTTGAGCATGCGAAGGACAATAGAAAACGGCCTATTAATAGAGAATCCAACTCAGGTAAGAGAAGAAGATTCTGACTCGAGATTCCAAGCGGGCCGACTTTGTGCGTATCACAGTCATTGGAGGGCGTTGAAGGCACCACGTTTTCTTTTAAAAATAATAAAAGGTTATCGCATACCCTTTTAAAAGAAACCTCCTCTACGCCTCCCCAACATGACACGCACCTGCCTAGTGACAAGAAAGTGCGAAGCAATGTCAAAGGCAATTCAAAAGATGAAGGACGAGAAAGTTCTCGAAGTAGTTCGATCTTCCCCCAGCTTCATTTCGAGCATGTTTCTCATTCTGAAACAAGACGGCTCGCACTGTCCAGTGTTCAACTTGAGCAAGTTGAACGAATATGTACTACCGAACCGAACCATTCAGGTTAATAAATGCCCAGACTTCCTACAACCGAACGATTGGTTGTGCAAAGTGGATTTGTCCCAGGCCTACTTCAATCTATCAATCGCTCGTTCTCACAGACGATTTCTTCGCCTGATTTACGACAAGGAAATTCTTCAAATAACGTGTCTTCCCTTTGGCCTCAGCACGGCCCCAAGGGTCTTTGCCTGTTTAAGCAACTGGATTGCTCAAATTCTAAGGGAACTGGGTATACGCGTCATAGTATACCTAGACGATTTCTTGGTGGTCAATCAAAATTACCATATACTAAAATCACATATCCAAATTGTAGTGGATAGACTTCAATATCTGGGCCTTCAAATCAATTTCGAAAAGTCAACGCTGACTCCGTCCAAATGTCTGACCTTTCTGGGTTTTCAATGGGACCCATGGCGCAATTTAAAATCTCTTCCGTTAGAGAAGGTGTTAAACCTAAAAAGAAAGATTTCCGTAATCCTTCAAACTCAAAAAATACACCTAAAAGAGTTGCAAAGTCTTGTCGGACTCCTCAATTTTGCTCGGTTTGTGATTCCGAGGGGACGACTACACTTTCGAGACACTCTCATGTTCTTAAACGTTGCCATGAAGAGCCCGCTTACTGCCGTGCATCAGTTGCCAAACACAGTAGAAATGGAACTGCAGTGGTAGATGGCCAATTGCGACCTGTCGTCACAAATTCATTTTCCACCTCCAACAAAATTCTTAACTACGGACGCCTCGGACGTAGCCTGGGGAGCCCAATTGGAGAAAATATTTTTGAGTGGAATGTGGTCAGGTCCAGAACAAAATTTGCACAGCAACCAAAAAGAAATGTTAGCGGTGTTAAAGGCACTCCAAAGTCTATGTCACAAGATAAAGAAATCCACAGTCCTCCTAGAGTGCGACAACAAGACTGTTGTGTCTTATTTAAAAAACGAGGGGGGGGACCAGGTCATTACCGTTGCTCCAGTTGACAAAAGAAATATTTCACCTTTTAGACTTACACCACATATAACTACAGGTACACCTCTTACCGGGAAGGTACAACAGTCATGCAGATCATTTATCACGACATCTGAGTCTTCCGGAATGGCATTTACTGCCTAATTGCACAGAGAACCTGTTCAAGAAATTCGGAACACCGATGATCGATCTCTTTGCAAGCGAAACGTCGAAAGTAATTTCCAATTATGTGAGTCTGGATCAAACGGATCAGGAGGCGATATATCACGATGCGTTCTCCCGAACTTGGAATTATCCCCTCGCTTGGGTGTTCCCGCCACCTTATCTAGTTCCCAAGATGCTCATGCACTTGAACAAGGCGACAGGGTTCTATCTGTTGGTAGTCCCGAGATGGGAACGAGTATTTTGGACGGCGGACCTAAGAACCCGAGCAGTAGCAGCCCCGCTTACCATACAGAATCTACACCTGAATTTAATAGACATTGCGACAGGTCATCCCCCAGCAGGAACCCAAGACATGGAATTGCAGGTGTGGAAATGTGGGGGTGGACAGAGGAGCTAATGGACTGGAATACAAACCACCTTAATCTCCTAAAAAACTCTTGACGTCCATCGACACTAAAAACTTACAAAGTGGCGTGGAACCGCTGGCTCAGATGGTGCCGCACTAATAAAGAAAATGCCACTCATCCGTCGGGATCTGTTCTGGCGAAATATTTAGCTGATCTTCATCTTATTGATGGTCTAGCTTACAATACTATATTAGTACATAAGTCGGTCGTGTCGACATTGTGCAGTGTTGAAGATGCGGGCAATTTATCTTCACATGTTCTGGTAAATCATATGCTTAAGTCGATCGCTGTAAATAAACCAGTCTCTAGAAAACCAAGTGTATGGGATATAGACGATTTATTGAAGCATTTGGAAAAGCAAATTATCGATAAAAACAATGTTTTCCAAACTTGTCAACATACAGCCACCTTGCTCCTTTTATGCTCAGGCCGAAGAGTTGATTCAGAACACTTCACAGTAAATGAAGACTCGATTTGTTTTTGCCTTTTTACGGATCTAAAACTGATAGTGCGAACTACAGACAGTCGGGATGGAAGATATTTTCAAACAATAGTTCCAGAAATTTAGATCCTGTTTTTTGGGTTAAGCGGACCATTGGTTTATTAAAAGAAAAACGGAAAGAATGTAATTTACATAATCTTTTCATTAATCTAAGAGGAAACCCTAAGCCGGCCTCCAGAACGGTTATTGCTGTTTGAGTAAAAACTGTATTTCGTGAAGCAGGTATTACTGCCTCTCCAGGAAGTATTCGCTCTGCCGTAGCGTCTAAAAACTGGGTTGATAATTTACCTCCTGATCAAATATTGGCCAAAGGAAACTGGCGATCAAGTAATACTTTGTCGCGTTTTTATCGCAGAGAAGTAAAGTCGTCTCGCACAGGTAAATCAACAAGTTTGGCTCAATTATTATTTAGCCCTACAAACTGATTTTATATTTACTTATACTTTATTCTGTAATTAATTTATACTTTATTAATTAGTACAAATCAATAAATCTATTGATCTTAGTAAGGTATTTTTTACATTCCTATTTTCTAAGCTCTTCTAATATATAATATGCCTTCACATTGGCGTCTTTTTCCCACCAGGCGATAACAAACAGGTCTCATATCAGTAAGCTTCAAGTATGCGTACAGTATTAAATGATGGTGTTTTACCTGTAAATAAAACACATATTAAATACTTACCTTACTTGAAGCTTACATATTTAATACTGCCTGGTGATATTCGACTCAATGATTATGCCACTCAATGACTCAATTAGGCCACTGCTTGTGGCGTCGCCATGGTGGGGTTCTCAAGGTAGCTGTGCGAGCGAGAGGGTACGAGAAGGAAAGAGACAAGACGAGGTCGAGCACGCTAGCGCCATCTCATATCAGTAAGCTTCAAGTAAGGTAAGTATATAATATGTGTTTTATTTACAGGTAAAACACCGTCATTATTTAATACCTAGTTAATTTTTAGAACTTTTGTAATTTCAGCATTTTTATGACATCTAATTTTTGACATTATTACTTCTAATCAATATATTTTTTCTAATTAATTTTGACTTGAATTAATTTAAAATGTTTTTTATTGAGATTGATTTTAATAAACATTATCATTTGTTTATTTTCCATCTTAAGATTGAATTTTTATTTTATTATAATCAATTAGGTACTTAATTTTTATGATAGTTGTGTTAACTGTTGACATTATTGTTAACGAAATTCATATAAGAAATCATGTTAAATAATAATAAGTAGGGTACATTATTGTTATAGTTTACAGAACAAAAGCTATGCCTACGATATAATTTTCTTAGGTAGGTACTAGGTACCTACTGTGTTTATGCCTTAAATAACCTTAGCTTGATATGTATATTGTAAACTAGATGTGTAATAACATGTATCTACATTTAAAATTAAATAACAATGTTATAATAATTTTAATTTTATATAATAGTGTAATAATAATATGTTATTTTAAAAATGTTTTGCATGCCTTTCGATTGACAAATGTGCTGTAGTGAATACTTATACTGTTTACAGCATCTGTAAAAACTTACATTTGAGCAAATAAAGAATTATGAATTATGAGCAAAAAGCAATAAAAATTGCTTTATAGTTGGTTTTGTATAAGATATTTGGGAATATAATAGCGTTTTCGGCGTTTAAAAGTGCCCCGGGTCAGGGTAGCTAAATGGCTACCGAAACAGTCAAACTAAACCAGTAATTATGAAGTACTAAAAAATCTTGTTGTTTTTGTGTGTACATTGACATTTACATTCGGCTATTTTCGTATTCATTCGGCTGCCCTGCCCCGGGGTAGTTTTAAATGCCGAAAACCACGGAAGATGGATCTGAAAACGGTATAAGTTACTGACCCTTGTTTCCTTACTAGACCTACAATAGAACAGAGTCTATACAAAAGCACTCTGATATTGGCAACTCCCAATTGGTGCCATTCCTAAATTCAGCCTTTCAGCATTTGATTAACCTAATAAAAATGTAACGTAGAATGTAAAATGTAATGTATAAAAGTTGAAATTAAAGTTGGTTTCATATTTTTTTCTTTCGATCATTATATAAATATAAACACGACTACTCAGCAACTGTTTTGATTTCGAAGCCGATTCAATACATCGGGTTGATCAACAAACGCTCCATCAATTCCAGCCTCTACGAAAGCTCTTAGTTCGCTTTGTGTGTCACCAATTTCGTCATCAGCCTCGCTGCTTCTAAATTCACGAGGTAGGTATGTGTTCTCTGACCGGAACGTGTATGGATGAACTTGCAGACCGACTCTATGTGCGTCTTCAACAAAGCTTGTAGCAGATCCCAAGTTGTCATTTTCGTCACGTGGAATAATGTATCCCTTGTCCGGTCCTACTGCTGAAGCGTAAGTGGCAATTTCAGCCAGACCATCAGGAGTTGCCATTTTACCGTAAGTCAGATTCGTTCCCATCTCAGCCTGATCAAAAGGTAAATTGTCCTTATTAGATCCAAACAATTGCAATAGTCTAAGATTTGTGATCTTTTGTAGTTCCTTTAAATTGTTGACTTCGAAGGATTGGATGTAGGCAGGTGCGTCAGGTCCAATATAGCCGTTATTGTGGAAGATATCAACTAAAGGTTGTTCCATACCAAGTCCAAGTCGTCGGAAGTGAGTGCTGTACTTAATTTCGGGATAGATGCCGATTGTGCGATTGTCACTTATTTCTAAACCTTTTACAAGATCAATTATTTCTTGGAACGTGGGAACATCGTAAGCTCCATCCATACGAGCGTTACCTGGTCTTATGTTTGGTATCCTTTCTATTGATCTAAGTGTTTTAATTTCATCAAGCGTAAAGTCTTCTGAGAACCATCCACTTGTTGGCACTCCATTGATGTCTTGTGTTCTGTATCTGTTAGCAAACTCTTCGCGCTCTGCAACATCTGTCGATAGGCTGAGTTCATTTTCATGGCGTGCTATAATGTGGCCGTCTTTTGTCATTACCACATCTGGTTCGATATAGTCGGCTCCCATGGTGACCGCTAGAGCATATGCACCAGTAGTGTGTTCAGGCACATATCCGCTTGCACCTCTATGGGCTACTACTACAGGTTTGCAGTCATCAGGACCACGTCTTCTACTTTCACAACAATTTGCATACACAAAGAGAAAAACTACACAAATTAGCGTTAGTTTAGTACGTTTTGCCATTGTTCTAGCTATCGGACAACTAAAAAATAGCAAAATAATATAAAACATTATCTTTATCAGTTGATAATATATCATTCTCAAAATTAAAGAATTAAGCCTAATCCTAAGAATTTGTAGATAATATTTTTAAAGATTTTGAATGAATAAAAGCAAATTTCTCAATTTTCTAATAATTTTAACAACATCCAAGTTTAACATAATTTGAAACATGTTTGATGAAATTGTTTAACATTTTTAATATCTAAGGGTCAGGCGCTGTATTTTTAAGATAGCTTTTCAAAATTAAACTTTTTTGACTACGGAAAAAAATACACGTCTCATTGCAAGAGTTCGAATGTCAAGTCAATCAAGGCCATCATATACGGCGAAGATACGATAAGATACAATATCGCTCGCTGTACATTACGTACGCTATAGATAATATTATCATATCCCTATACAGAGTGTGCAAGTAACATCCGATATTCCTTCAGAGATTAAGCTTTGAAGCTGTATTCTTTTAAACATCAAGATCGTAATATGAATATGCAATTGGTCTATATTGTACCTACAAGCTTTTTCCACACCCTGTGTCGCTCGCTCACATTCATTCATTCAAGATTAAGACGAGGTCCAAGCACAAAAACCAAATGATTTACATGCACACAATCAAAGACGCCTTACACACACATTCCGCTTCCACAATAGCCTTCAGATCTTCATAATGAACTTTGGTCTCCGGCCGTCCACGGGGCTTGTTCTGCAGGTCGAAATTTATAGAACGAAAACGTTGGAACCAAAAACGCACTGTGTTTTCTTTTGCGACACCGCCGCCATACACATCATTAATCCTTCGAGCCGTTTCTGCAGCACTGGTGCCACGGTGGAACTCGTACTTGAAAATAATACGATATTTCAAGTTTTCCATTTTGTAAATAGAGTGACGCAAAGAAAAAACCAAAAGAGAAAAAAACAAATGAATTACGGTTTCGAAACACAGATGCATTTGTAAATAGCGGTATAAATTTGAAATTGGAATTCCTAACCAAAGAATATTTGAGATCAAAGTGGCCAGTACGACAAAACGCCAATTTCATATATAAGGACCTATATAAAATACTTTATTATTTAATTTATAAGGCTTTCTTATTCACATTAGATTAACCTGTATATAGAGAGAGTGACTTAAGCGGAAAAAATTATTGTAACTTAGCCGTGTGATACCTTAAGATACGATAATAATATTTTATATTAGGTCTTTACCTATGAAATTGCCGTTTTGTATGAAAAAATTTAAACGAATTTTTTTCATGTATTTTTTATTTGTATTTGAAGTTATCACCCATGCAATCAATGCATATTTGCCAACGCAGTGGCAGTTTATTGATGCCCTTCTTAAAGAAATCAGGTGGACGGGAGGCAACAAATTCTTCAAAGGCATTTTGTACTGCCTCTCGGGTATTGAATTTTTTTCCCGTCAAGAAGTTATCCAAATTCTGGAAAATATAGTAGTCTGTAGGCGTAAGGTCTGGTGAGTAGGGCGGATGACGGAGAGCTTCCAACCCCAGTTCTTGCAACTTGGAGACCGTCTGCTGTGCAGTATGAGGTCGCGCGTTGTCGTGCAGGAGCAGCGGAGACGAGCGATTGACCAATGCTGGTTGGAGATGTGCCAGCTTCTCCATCATTGTGTTCAGTTCTTCACAGTACACATCTGCAGTAATGCTCACCCCGTTTGGTAAGAAGCTGTGATGAATCACACCGGCGCTAGACCACCAAACAGTGACCATCACTTTTCTAGGGGTAAGTTTTCGCTTAGGGCATTATTTAGGTGCTGAACCAGGATCCAACCAACTTGCTGAGCGCTTGCGGTTATCAAACAGAATCCATTTTTCATCGCAGTTAACAATGCGGTTCAAAATTCTTCATTTGTGTGTCTGTTGAGCAGTGCAAGGCACGTCTCGACGCGTACTTCGCGCTGGCCATCATTGAGTTCATGGGGCACCCATTTGTCAAGCTTTTTTACCTTGCCAATTTGACGCAAATGGGCCAATATTGTTTTGACGCTAACGTCGAAAGCTGCTGCTAATTCAGCCGTAGATTGTGTATCATCAGCTTCCACAATCGCCTTTAATTCGTCATTGTCGACCTAAGTCTTCGGACGACCGCGAGTTTCATTTTTCAGGTCGTAATTTCCAGAACGGAAGCGAGCAAACCAATAACAGGTAGTGCGTTGGTTTGTAGTGTTGGCTCCGTAAACGTCGTTGATGTTGCGTGCCGCTTGTGCCGCGTTGCTGCCACGACGGTACTCATATTCCATAATTACTCGAATTTTTAACGTATTCATGATGACAAAAAAGATTAAAATGCGATGAAAATGTAATACTAATCAATAAACAAATGACTACTTTTGGAAAAAGAATTCCATGTTTTTAAAATAAAATTAATTTGAAATTAGAATTCTTAGCCAAACAAAAATTATTTTGATTTGAAATGGCCAGTACTGCAGAACGGCAATTTCATAGGTAAAGACCTATTACCTATCCAGGCATCTTAAAACATAAAATATTAAAGTATCTTCACCGTCTGTGACGGCCTTAAAAGTCAATGTCGAAGGCGCCCCTCTTGCAATGAAACGAGTATATTTTTGTGTAGCGAATAAAATTCAATTTTGAATAGTTATCTTAAAAATGCAGCGCCGCATCGCGTCAGGTATCGTCGCGGTGTGAATAGCATAGCATTTCATTTTAATGTTGCCACACAAATATGCGTGACTTTGCGGATATAATATTCAATTCGGATATAAATCATTAATATTACCACGGAATAGTAAACAACTTGTTTTCTGTTCCGTGATTATTACTTACATACAATATCTAATATCTTTGAGCTAGCTAATAAGCTAATCTACGAGTATGTGCGCTTTGCAACTTGGGAGTCGGGTAAAAGAAATTGGGATTCAAGACTACTTTACTAATAGACGTAGCTATTAATTATTATATTGAATTTTTAACTTTACACACCTAGGTACCTACAACATAATATACCCTGTTTTTTGTTACTTTAATATTATTTCAGATTACAGAGACATATTCAATAATTATTGATTTTCACAAGCTCCTCGAACTCGTAATGGTACGTCAGGTTGATCAGAGAACAGTCCATCGATCCCTGTAGCTAAGTATCTTCTTATTTCGCCCATAAAGTCCCCAAAAGAATCCCTAGAGCCGCTGTGTTGATATTCTTTTGGAAGAAAATTGTTTTCAGCGCGGAAAGTGTACGGGTGTACTTTCAAGCCAACCTCATGTGCATCGTGAACAAAAGTTGTTACCTCTCCTAAAGTATTATCGTCATTACGAGGTATAATGAAACTTTTATCTGGACCTACAGCAGCCGCATATTTTGCCACTTCAGCTAATCCTTCAGGCGTGGACATGTCGCCATAAGTTAGGTTTGTGCCTAAAAATAATTGATCTGCTGGCTGCAAGACTTTGTCGCTTTCGAACAGCTGCAATAATCTTAGATTTGTTAACTTTTTCAGTTCCTTTAGGTTATTTACCTCAAAAGATTGTATGTAGACTGGCGCATGAGCTCCATTATAACCGTTCCTATGGAACGTATCGATAAGCAGTAGTTCCATTGGCAGTCCTAACTGTTTGAAATGAGTGCTGTGTTTAATTTCTGGATAAACACCGATAATACGATGCTGACTGCTTTGCATACTCTTGACTAAATCGAGAATTTCCTGGAACGTCGGTATTTGGAAGGCATAGTTCATTCTGGCATTGCCTGGTCTTATATCTGGGATACGCTCTACTGCTTTTAAAGTTTTTATTTCGGCAAGTGTGAAATCTTCTGTGAACCAACCACTAATCTCATTGCCGTCAAGGGTTAAGTTCTTAAATCGGTTCTGGAATTCGGGATGTTCAGATACGTCGGTGGTTTGTCCAAGTTCATTGTCATGTCTGGCTATTAGTTGACCATCTTTGGTCATTACCAGATCAGGTTCGATGTAATCGGCCCCCATGGTGATGGCCATAGAATAGGAGCCTAAAGTATGTTCTGGAACATACCCGCTTGCTCCACGATGGGCTATTACAATTGGATTACATAAGTCCGGGTTTCTTAGCGGTACAGGTGGTCGTATACGTGGATGAGACATGAACTTTGGCGCTGACGAGACTAGCCCCACAGACAGCAATACTAAAATCCTCAAAGCGCTCTTCATGATTCTTGAATTCTTAAGATTTGAGAACTGAAAAGAAAATTCAACGTGAAACTGGACTTTGATCAAAATTATTGCATATAAGAATTAAGACCTGTGTACCATGTTTGAGTTTTCCATTAAGGAGATATAATATTATGCCTGGTTATCTTATAATTTTGGCATTACTAGAAGACATGGTGTAAATATGTAATCGAGAAAAATTTAATTTTTATAATGCCATGCTCGAGAGGTACGTAACCTTTGTAAGTACAACGCTCTTCCGTGTTATGTCTCTGTACTTGAACTCTAATTTTTGTTTATGTTACAATAATGATAATAAATATTTGTTTTATATAAATGTAGTTCCTAATTCCTGTTTGTCTTATTATTGTTAGATCCGTTATATTCATATATTAGGTTTGGAGTTATCAAGCCGATAATGTTCAGAGACGGGATAAAACAATATTGGATTTTCTAAGTTAGGCACGTGTGCCGTCAGCCGTACCTAATATTATTGTGAGAGAAATCTATCTTCATAATATTTCTTACCTAACTTATTTACTAAAGTAAAGTTTTAAATGTCTATGACTCTCGGTAACATAACTCTGCAGTAGTGATCTATCGAAATAATTTTGCGCGTGTGGTTAACTTAAATGTACTGAGTAGCTAAAATGTAGAGGACAATAATATTTTATTTAAATGTAATATTTATAAAAGCTTTTCCATATAAAATGAACATGATCGTTGTAACTAGTGATGAGCAAAATTGGTCTTGGTCTTGGTCTTGCGAAAAAGCAAGACAAAGACCAAAACCAAGACCGAATGGACAAGAACAAGACCAATACCAAGACCAAATATGCAAGACCAAGGCCGGAGCATCTATACGTTAAAATATTTGTAACAGCGTCAACACATGCTTTTCCAGAAACAAAATATTTTTGGTACTAGGAATCGTCAGTTTCCTTTATTAAATTTTAACATTAAGGATAAAAAAAAAGAGAAACTTAACCACTATTTGAAAATAAAAAGGATCTACAAGAATGTTCTTTGTCATAACGTCTGGAAAACACATGGTTAAAGTATAAAGAGGAACTAATTTTTAACTTCCCGCTAAGAAAAGGGCTTAAGTTAATCTTAGGGGGCTGTTTCGCCCTCATTTCTCTACTATACTAAAACATTATAATTAAAAAGTGGTGAAATTTAAAAAAAAATTGAATATTAATAAACTAAAGGGTTTTGTTAGTTAATAATAGATTGTAAATTATTTTTAATTTATAACAATAGTGATATTCAAAAGTAGAAAAATTAAGTAACAGATAAAATGAGCAAGACCAAGACTTAATATGCAAGACCAAGACCAAGACTGTCCAAGTCTTGGTCTTGGTCTTGCTTTGCTCATCACTAGTTGTAACTTGTAACTTTGTAATTAATATCACTATTATAGATTACTTACTCGGTCAAGTATCTACTTACTTAGTTATTATAATAATTAGTAATAAAGATTAATGTTATTCACGTGTTTACTTGGCACACTAATAAATAAAGATAACAGTTTATTATAATAATACTAGTTGTTCCGACACACGTTGATCTGTCTATGCTATAAAATGTAATAAATAAATAACTACAGTAACATCTACACCTACAACTTACATTTACATAGCCCCGGATCTAGTGGGTTGGGGGGGTTTGGGGGCAGCCAGGGCTCATGCCCCGGGCGGCAAGTTCAGAGGGCGGCTAAATTCATACTTTACAGACAAATATTTCGTGTTATTATTAAAAAATATGTCGTTCAAATTTGAAATTTCTTATATTCTACGCACAAAAGGATATAACTGTTTTACAATATTTTTTTTAACTTTTTTGACTTGTTTAACAAAAACAAATTATAAAATAACAACTTTTCATACCTTTTTTTTAAACCACTAGTTTTTTAGAAATCTACATTGGGCACATCTGTCGATACGCTAGTAGGTGGTCGATTTTTGTTGCGTATTTTAGTTTTATTCATGACGCAAAATATAATTGAAGATATATAAATTAAATACTATATTTACGTACTTAGTTCCATGTATAGCAGGGCCGTAGCTACCTACCGGCGTATCAGGCGTATCAATTATATGGCGCCCCCGGGCTATAGGGGCGGCCCCCGAACATGTGTCAGAAAAAATATCGTAAAACATTATCTACATATTACACAGTCTCACTCTTAGCCCGTACTTCCCGATAAAAAAAAATCATATTAATATCATTTATAAGGCCCATGAACATATAAACTTGAAAAACACGTAGAAAACTTATGTATTATCATATTGTGTGTGTAGACACACAATATGATAATGCAACGACGCGCGACGTGAAGAACGACGACAAACGCGAAAGTTCGTCGAAAACACGTTAAAAATACTGAATGGTAATAAATTTACATATTAATGATTTTCAACGTGTGAAGACTGTTAGACACGGACAACATCTAAATTTAGCTAACATACTTATAACATAACTAAATTTTAGGTCGGTTCAAAGTTTCGAGGCTTCCTGAAACAAAACATTCGAAAACTTCGGCTCGCTCGCTTCGCTCGTTCGCCATTGTTTAAAATTGGTACTAAAAAATGTTTTTGAAAAAAAAAAACATTTTTTTGAATTAATTTTTTTTTTTGAAATTAAATGCGAATAATTTTCGGGTGGGGCGGTATTTTTCAGTTTTTGGCCCGCTTAAAAAAAATTGAAGATCCGGGGCTGCACTTACATCAACAACTACACCTATACCTTTTCCAACATTTCTCACCGTTTAAACCTTCCCCGATCTTCTACAATTATTTCAAGACCAAAATAAGCCAAATCGGTCGAGACATTGGAATTTGCATTCCATTTTTATGAATATTATGTTAATAAAGCATATTGAAATGTACTGTGAAAAATATAGGTAGTAACCTATATTTTGCATTGTTATCAATTATATTAACATAGAAGGCATCATTCCAAAAACATAATAGTATGCAAAAACTAATAGCTTGCCCCAACTTTGCGCGGTCGTACCGCGGTCGCCTAGTGGTCGTAATTCGGCCATAATTCATATTTAAAATTTTAAGTTTCAACTTTATTAACGTTCTTTTGCCTAGAGATTCGCAATAAAAAATATGTAAATGTTGTCTATGGAATACCTACTGATATTATACAAATGTATGTTAGTGTGAGTTATTAATCTGTGTGTAACTTTATTTTTATTAATTGTATGTTTTTCTGAGCATTATTCAAAAACATTTTACTTTCCTGCATACCTTTCTCCACATAAACATTAACTATACCAAGTCGCATACTTCTCTGTTTGCATAATTTTCGTAAAAAGCGATAAGAAGATTTTGACGTGATAACGTCTTATAAATTGATGGAGCCGTCTGCATCCACGAAAAAACATGACTCATGCGTTACCTCGCTAAATATGACGCATTGCCGTTACCTCAGCTGGCCGCGCCTTAGGTATGTGAGCGGTGGGACGGAGAGGCGGTGGCGCTTGATGTTATTACTCAGTTCGGCGCCGGACTTCGCGGCGGCAAAACGCCTACCTAAGGCGCGGCCAATTAGTTCCGCACGCACTATAAACATGACGTTGTCACGTTCAACTATCGTCAGTAAACCGACTTTACAGACAACCGATTTTTTTGTTTCACGTATTAATTTGTGTCACTGATGATGATGATGATACCTAACGAAATACACACAAATTTAGATAAATGTGTGAATCTAACAAAATGAGATAGATGTCTTTCAGGCTTTTATAGTGATGTCATTACAAATAAAAGAGATTATGATATGTGATGAGTCATGAGCAGCTTTGGACAAAAATGAAGTCACGAAGGAATAAATCGAATGTTATTTCCTGATTGTGATGAAGATGTGGTATAAAGTTTGTCCTAGATGTATAGTGTAAATAGGTCAGTACATAAGTACCTACAGATGGAGGCTAGACCTCGGGGAAGGAAATAGGCTACTTTTTATTTCGGCTAATGTACCGTTTACGCGGTTTTATACGACTTTCTGCACGAAGTATTTTTTTATTGTAACAAAAATGTTTACCTAATATATTACCACATTATAAAACTAGTGGAACTATTATTTTCTTTAAATAATTGAGAGGAGATCTATATTATTTACAAATTTTTATATTATTATTTATTATTGCTATAAAACAATTTTAATTTTAAACAAATTACTAAATGAGAAGATACTCACTTGAAACACGATTGTATCGAAAACTGAACGAATCTCTAGATATCGTCTTCGACTTTTATTCCGAACTAAATTTTACAGCCGCGTAAACAAGTCTCATATTGAATTTATTGTTTAAATTATTTATTGTAAACGTGGTTCAACACCTCACGTTGAACTACAATTGTCTCAATAGCTTAAGGAAAATTCATCACAGCTACGTAGCATCGTGACTTAGCCTTGGCTTGTAGTTGTATGGGTTTTAGTTGTATGTAGTTTATCTCTAAATATATAACATTATCTTAAAATATACGTAAGTTTTAATAGATATTTATTTTATAGTCTATTGATGTCATTGTTTTTATGTTCACCGATAACTTTTTAGTTAGCGCCTTAGCAATAAAGGCATACACGGTCCGGTTTTTCTTCAGTTCGGCCTGAACGGATGCAAAATCGTATCGTCTGTGCGCAATTTCGACATCGCATCTGTCGGTCGGATGGACTGAAGCGATTCGTTCCAGTGTTGCCAACTCTGTTTTTGCGAAACTAAAAGAGTAGGTACCAATAACTTAAAAAAGCTACTAAACGTAGAAATCCCTAAAAAACACGAAAAACCACTGCATTTTCAGTTTTAATATTAAATTGAAAATATGATAATTTTACCGTGAAATAATAAAAAAATATAGTAGGAAATATTACGTATATAATATGTAGAAATTAAATCGGTAGTTTTAAGCGAATTACGGACGCGTGCTACTATGTGCTATTATGATAAGGTGTCATAATAGCACATAGTAGAAGGCCATTTTGCATATTATGATTTCTGTCTAGCTATTTTCTACAAAGCCATTACTAACAACTAAATTCCTACTAATGGAATAAAATACTTTAATTGAAGGGAAAAATTGAATAAATTTTGTAGTAAAACTTTGTAAAACATCCAAGTTGGCAACTTTAATTCTGACCTGAAATGATGGACTGAACAGTAATAAAACTGGACTGAACGGTAATAAAATTCGAGTGTAAAATAAAACCGGTCAAGTGCGAGTCGGGTTGCAAACAAGAGCAAGAGGGATTCCGTAAAAACGGAAAAAATCACGTTTGTTGTGTGAGCCTCAAATTTTTATTTTATTCTGTATTAAGTATTTATTATTATAACGGGAATAGAAATACCTACATCATTTGTGAAAATTTCAACTGTCGTGCTATCACGGTATAAGGAGATTAAGATACCCTGGTGACAGACGGCCGTCCGTCTGTCAGCAGCACGTACTCACTAATAGGGTCCCGTTTTTACCCTTTGGGTACGGAACGCTAAAAATGGCAACGTGGTCTAAAGGACATTTATTGGAGTTAATTGAAGTATTTAAAACTTTAGAGCCACTATGGTTTATAAAATCTAAAGACTATTAATTACTATAAAACGAAATGATTCTATGCAACCTTGTGGATCAACCTTATGGAAATTACTACATCTTCATACCATCAGGCGATCCGTTTGCTCGTTTCCAGATCTATTCCATCGCCCATCATAGACATTTGCAATACTAGAAGAGTTACAACTGCGTATCGATCTCTACAACCACCAACCTCTGATGGTATGAAATTATAACAATTCCTAACCACCAGGCGATCGGTTTGCGCGTTTTCAAATTTATTTGTAAGAACTTATTACAATTTCATACGAACGGGCGATCCGATTGCTCGTGTCCAGATCTATTCCATAGTTAAAACGTTTACTGCCGCTCATGGACATCCGCAACACCAGAAGAGTTAAAAGTGCGTTTGCGAGCTTTGCATGAGGAAGGTACCGGTCCGGTGTCCCAAAGTACTCATGCAATAAGACGGTTTTCTGTGAGGCCGTTTTATTTATCCGGTCGAGTGGGTCCATTCGTCCCGAAGCATCTACTATAACCTAAAATAACCTATAACTTCTCAATTTATCTGTTTTGTTATAATAGGTCTTTACCTATTAAATTGCCGTTCTGCAGTACTGGCCATTTCAAATCAAAATAATTTTTGTTTGGCTAAGAATTCTAAATTTCAAATTAATTTTATGTTAAAAACATGGAATTCTTTTTCCAAAAGTAGTCATTTGTTGATTGATTAGTGTTACATTTTCATCGCATTTCAATCTTTTTCGTCGTCATGGATACGTTAAAAATTCAAGTAATTATGGAATATGAGTACCGTCGTGGCAGCAACGCGACACAAGCGGCACGCAACATCAACGACGTTTACGGAGCTAACACTACAAACCAACGCACCACCTGTTATTAGTTTGCTCGCTTCCGGTCTGGAAATTTCGACCTGAAAAATGAACCTCGCGGTCGTCCGAAGACTTTGGTCGACAATGACGAATTAAAGGCGATTGTAGAAGCTGATGATACACAATCTACGGCTGAGTTAGCAGCAACTTTTTACGTTAGCGTCAAAACAATATTGGTCCATTTGCGTCAAATTGGCAAGGTAAAAATGCTTGACGAAGGGGTGCCCCACGAACTCAATGATCGCCAGCGCGAAGTTCGCGTCGAGACGTGCCTTGCACTGCTCAACAGACACACAAATGAAGGAATTTTGAACCGCATTGTTACCTGCGATGAAAAATGGATTCTGTTTGATAACCGCAAGCGCTCAGCAAGTTGGTTGGATCCTGGTTCAGCACCTAAACAATGCTCTTTACAGAAGCAGTAAATTATGTGCCCGAATTATTCGTAATTGATTTTTGAAGACATTTGGCTAAGATTACAAGGCTGGGACTATAATATGATCTCTGAATAGAACTCTGCGCTAATATTTACAATAGAGTTGAAAATCGAACACACATGTGTCGAGAAAAATGTCAATGTCATATATGACAAATCGACAGTCGACACTTCGATTTTCAACTCTATTGTATTAGCACAGAGTTCTATTTTCAGTGCTCTGAATTTTCTGTATAAAACTATATAAAAAATATACTGTATAAAAAATACTGCTAAGCAAGGTTGTGGAAATGGTAAATTTAAATAAAATATAAGTTAGGCTGTGGCCCCATTCGTTGCGTTGCGTTGCTTCGTCGTCGCAACCTATTAACGCATTGTATTCCGTACCTGCATTGTGTCGACGCACGACATCATAATTCACAATGCAAGAGGGTGATAGTGCAGCGCATCGATTCGACGAGGGCTCGATGGTGACTCTACTGGATGAAGACGTCGCGAAGGCTATTGGCGCAGACGGTCTATCGAAGGCGTTGCGGATGCACGGGATGAATGCCGCGAGAGGAGAAGAAAGAAGCCGACTGTACAACTTAGTGTACGGGGTCACGACGATACCAGATATGACATCACCGCGAGAACCGTGGATGGATTGAACCTACTCACTCAATCCATCCCGGAATCCCTACTACAACTCGCTCACCTGCACGATCTCAAGAATGAAGAGATGTACCACGATGATAAGAAACCCCAACAACTGGCAGATCATCGTATCCAGAGAACTGAGAATCGGGAAGAGGAATCAACCCGCAGCCTCGAAGACGAAGCTCGGTTGGGTTATCCACGGCAGAATTCCTAAACGCATCATCAAGCAGGATGAGAACGAAAATATCCTGCACATATGGTCAATCGACAATCCAGACGAATGAACGGGAGCCGGTCGACACGAAACCAGATTCCAGTGGCGCAAAGAGGGCTTCACATTACCCCGGGGGTAATGTGAAGCCCTCACGTTACAACGGGGATTCGAACAACTGCTGGTTGGGACCGGACTCCAGTGGCATGCAGGAGGTGCTATAATCCCGAGGAATGACGGGAGTAGTCGTGCTGATTGCAGGATGGAGCAGAAGTATAAAGAAGCTCAAGTCGTCTTGGCTTCTGCCAATGTGGCGTCGTTGTAGGCGCAGACGATACGAAGATCGGAGATGCAGGGCACCCCGCGGAGATTAAGGCCGAGAAACGTCGACGCAGCAGAAGGTGGAAAAGCAGCATCGAGATCGATATCCTTGTACCGGCTGAACCCGGAGCACAGGCCGGAACGGGCTGCTAATGCTGAACGAGACGAGCTCAGCCGCTCAGGTACCGATTGAAGGAAGAAGGAACGTAAGAAATTCACAATCGTACTGGTG
The DNA here is from genome assembly GCA_037179445.1 of Phengaris alcon alcon. Taxonomy (NCBI): domain Eukaryota; kingdom Metazoa; phylum Arthropoda; class Insecta; order Lepidoptera; family Lycaenidae; genus Phengaris; species Phengaris alcon. The sequence goes on from JAYRCH010000257.1 coordinate 465,141, forward strand.
GCAAGGAAGCACGCCAGAGCGGGACACGGGAGCCGCGAGAGGGTTGTGAACGATCTCAGACAGAATTTCTGGATCCTGAAGCTGCGGCCGACGGTGCGTAGAATTACAAATAACTGCGCTTTTGTCGGTTGCGGATGGTGCACACGAGAACCGCGCCAACTGGACACCTGCCAGCCGAGCGCCTACTGTGCTCTCAACTGTTTCGGTCCAATGACTGCTACCATCGGCCGACGTCACGAGAAGAGATATCCCAGCGCTCTTCACCTGTCTTACGATGCGGGCAGTTCACCTGGAACTGGTAGTCTCGCTGTCGACAGACTATGCACTGAAGAAGAATGGCTTCTCATAAGAAGAATGGCTGCGCGGCGAGTATGGTCGTCAGTCATGCATAGCGACAACGGAATAAACTTCACAGGCGCGAACGTCGAGCAGCAGCAGGCATACGCCGAGTGGGCGCCGACTATGGCTCAGCTGGGCATTAAACACCGGATGCAATGGAAGTTCACCCCGCCCGGGGCGCCGAGTCAAGGAGGTGCCTGGGAGAGTAAGGTCGGTGAAAACCGCCCTACTCGTCACCCTGAACGAGAAATCGAGTCGATAACGCTCGACCGCTCGTTCACGTATCAGTGGACCCCAGTGACCCGGAAGCGATCGCACCAAATCACTTCCTCCTGGGGTCATCGACGGGACTGCCGTACGTCGAACACTGTGTGCTAGCGGACAAATAGACCCGGAGAGCCGTGCAAGCCCTGGCCGACGATTTCTGGAGGCGCTGGGTGAGGGAAACCTCCCCACGCTAATGCCACGCTACGGGGGCGCTCCACAGAGCAGGAGCGCCCTCGTCTCTCGAGTCGTGCATCAGGTCTATCCTGGCCCGGATGGACAAGTGCGTTGCGCTTACGTGCGCACGTGCAGTGGCGTGTTCCGGAGGCCGACATCGAAACTGGCGGTGCTGGAGGAGGCGCCGCAGTCGCGAGCCGAGTTTAAATTTCAAGACCAAAAAGACCATTAGCCAAATCAGTCCAGCCGGTCTCAAGTTTTATTACAGTACATATAAGATAAGACTTTCCATTACTTTGTAATTTTCCATATCAAATCACACATTTTATAAAATTTATGTCACGTCCTACGGGAACGGGATAAAAAGTCCTATATCCGTCTCCTGGTTCTAAGCTTTAAGCTTTCTAAGCTTTCCCCACCAATTTTCAGCCAAATCAGTTCCGCCGTTCTTGAGTTATAAATAGTGTAACTAACACGACTATATTTCTTTTATATAAATATATATATCCTATTTTATGGTATGAATATAAAAATAAAAATAAATGTATATTCAATATTTATTATTTTTAATAAGTTCACAACGCAATTTATATCTTAAGATATTTAATAATAGGTATCAAACACTGAAAAATATTCGTGTTTTCAAGTGTCGCAGGTGAGGTTGGACCTCCAAAGATACGTATTAAAAATAGGTATATCTATTGTTGCGGCCCAGCTGAGCACTTGCCGAATGCGGGATTTGTTATGTACCTGATCTAGTAAAAATAAAATTGAAATTAGAAGGTTCAATTATAATTCATCAGACATTATTGTTGCTCTCTCTGGTAAGAAAAGTCTCGTTTAGAATACAGACGAGACTAATATGTTATTGAGGATTTTAAGGTGTAAAAAATGGGGGCGAAATAAAATAACTGATTTTCAAAGTGGGCGTTAGACGGTATAAGTTTGGGAACCTCTGGGTTAAAGCATATTAAATTATATTTTTTAAGTTTGTTCTTATTTATTTTATTATTAATTATATTTTTTTATGTTTACTTCGCGCTAGGCCAGTATTAAGCGTTTTTTGAAGCTTAAGAGTCAGCTCACACCGAGACGCAACACAACGCGACTTGGTGTGAACTGACCCTAACACCAACAATTTTGTCGAATTTGCATAGAAGCAACCAGTTTAGCTACTACATTAGCCGCTACTAGACTAAAATAATAGCGCGAGCTTACAGGCATATTATGCACTAACATATTCTTGAAAATCCATCATGTCTTTTTAACAAGTAGGTATGTATCGATAAATTAAATTTACGCAAACAAAACATGTCCAATATTCCTTGATGCGTGTGATCCTCCACGTTTATTAAAAACAACCGTAGCCTGTAGGATATAACAGAGCTCCCGTGTGTTGACATAAAGATTTGAGAATACAGGGCTGCCAAAACAGTAATTTTGGGTCTTTCGGAGTAAAAATCACAAAACTTTTGGTTTGTACGATAAAAGTTTAAGAGTCAGCTCACACGGAGACGCAACGCGCCGCGGCATTTTAAATATAGAGATTCATAATTGAACTTTATTCACTGTACAAGAAGATACACGTTTTATTGTAAGATTTCGAATTCTGAGCTGAACGCTGCGCAGTGCGGCTGCGCAACGCTGCCTCGCTCTTACAATGAAATTTGTATCTTTTTGTCTAGTGAATAAAGTTCCATTTTGAATCACTATTTTAAAAATGCCGCGCCGCGTCGCGTCTCCGTGTGAGCTGAGCCTAAGTAGAAAACTATGTTATAGAACTACAGCCAATTAATCAAGCATTTCGACAAAATGTATTTTTTCTGGTCGATAAACTGTAAAGTGATAATTTTTAGTTTTTAGTATTTTTAGTTTTTACTAATGTTATGATATAAAATACTTACCTCTAAAACTACCAAGATTTTTTTTTTATGGTAGTAAATTTAGATCACTTAAAAATAAGTCTTTTCCAATATTAAGTAGGACTTGCGAAGGAAAAACTAGACTTCCTCCCATTGTTTTACAAGAATTTTTTGTCAACCCTAGACTACTAGGGATACCCAAAGACCCCTTTGTGTTATTCGTTTGTTTTTTCCAGCTACCCTCCGCCGCATCACCTAATCCCAGCAGATCGAATTAATATACTTTGTCGTTAATCATTATAGTAAGCTGTGAATACGGAATTAGACAATGATAGCAAGGGTGAACGGTTTTATTAGCTTCAAAGATTTATGCCAAAATAAAACACGATTATTTTTTGATTTAGAGGATTTAAAAAACAATATAGTACAGACTCATTTGAAGGTATTACTCTGTAGGGTATTAAATGTCGATATTAATAATGACTCCTACGGATTTAAATAGCAAAGGGTTTGTAGCAAACCCTTGTTAGTTAGGCATAAGACATTTTATTAAGTTTAAAACTGTATTTATTGCTGATTTCCATCTAAGTTAAAAAAAGATCTATGACCATTCTTCATACTATATGCACCCAACGCTCTCATTAAAATAAATTATGTTTTAAAAAAGTTTAGTTATTCATTATTGATATTAGGACTTGCATATTTAATTTCTTATTATTCTATTAAGTAACATAAAAAGTTAGTCTACTTAAAGTATTTGGAACAAAATGCTCGAAAAATGTATATGTATTAGGTCCTTACATATGAAATTGGCGTTTTGTCGTACGGCCATTACTCAGTACTTTGATCTCAAATATATCTTCTTTGGTTAGGAATTCCAATTTCAAATTTATAAACGCTATTTACTCATGCATTTGTGTTTCGAAAACTGTAATTCATTTGTTTTTTTCTATTTTGGTTTTTTCTTTACGTCACTCTGTTTACAAAATGGAAATCTTGAAATATCGTATTATTTTCGAGTACGAGTTCCACCGTGGCACTAGTGTTGCAGAAACAGCTCGAAGGATTAATGAGGTGTATGGCGGCGGTGTCGCAAAAGAAAACACAGTGCGTTTTTGGATCCAACGTTTTCGTTCTGGAATTTTCGACCTGCAGAACAAGCCCCGTGGACGGCCGGAGACCAAAGTTGATAATGAACAATTTAAGGCTAATGTGGAAGCGGATCCATCGCAAACCACGTCCGAGTTAGCTGCTGGCTGCGGTGTTAGAGATAAAACTATTTTAATCCACTTGAAGCAAATTTGGAAGGTGAAAAAGCTAAAAACCTCATGAATTGAGTGCAGCAAACCGACAAACGCGCGTCTACTGCTGCGTTACATTACTCAACCGGCACAATAATGAAGGAATTTTAAATTAAATCATTACCTGTGATGAAAAGTGGATCTTGTACGATAATCGGAAACGCTCATCGCAATGGCTGAACCCTGGCGAACCAGCCAAAGCCTGCCCCGAGCGAAAATTTACGCAAAAAAAGTTACTTGTGAGCGTTTGGTGATCTAGTGTCGTTCACTACAGCTTTCTTAAATCTGGCCAGACGATTACGGCAGATGTCTATTGTCAGCAACTGCAAATCATGATGAAAAATCTAGCTGCTAAACAACCGAGGTTGGTCATTCGCTCTAGGCCACTGCTGCTTCAGGACAACGCTAGACCACACACTGCACAACAGACGGCTACCAAATTAGAGGAACTTCAATTGGAATGTGTAAGACATCCACGTACTCCCCGGACCTTGCTCCAACAGATTACCATTTTTTTCGAAATTTTGATAACTTTTTGCAAGGGAATAAATTCAACTCCGATGGGGCAGTCCAAAGCGCCTTCAAAGATTTTATTGATTCCTGTCCGAATGGTTTTTTTAGTAAAGGAATCAATGAACTACCTATGAGATGGCAAAAGTACATAGATAGCAATACTATATACTTTGATTAAATTTATTATGTTTAAAAAAATCGACTTTATGTTCCTCCTTTACAAAACGCCAATTTCATATGTAATGACCTAATACTTAATGTTTTTTTTTATTTATTACCTTCGAAAATATTACAATTTAATAAAAACAAATGTAGAGTTAAGGATATAGAGAAATGGCAAAGCGTAATGTAATATACGCTTTAGGGTTGAGCCATCGCCCCCGGGGACCTGTAACGTTGTTGTAGTGGGGTTCCAATAAGATTACAACCCTTAACGCGGTTTGTTTCATTACAATGTTCTCACGATAATACTGTTTTAATAGATTCAATTATTTTCAGTCCCATGTGGAAACAATTTTTTGGATGTCCTTGCTTTTCGAATTTGGAATTACTTTTGGAAAGTTTTTTTTTAATTATTAGATCCAGATGACGTGGACAATATTTGACTATATGTAAAATATATACCTAGTTTAACTTATATATTCTGAACCTACATAATTAGTTTACTTACATTATATACAAAACATTCATTACAATAATTACAAACATAAACGCAATATTTTCGGAGAATAGTAAATATTTTCATGTGACCTATATATTTCATACAACTGCAGGAACGCGTGACGTCAGCTAGCTTAATTATTAATTAATGTACTATCCGTGCAGATAGTACCTATTTAAATTACTCATAGCACATGATGAACTTTTCTTTTATAATATTATTATAGTCCAGACTCTACATATTATGTAGAGTACATATTATGTAGGTAGATTGATTATGTTGTTTTTTCTAAAAGCTTTAAGTTTACTTTGCTTGCCTGACAATTTATTAACAATTCTTGCATTTTGAAGATTAAAAAAGGGAATGAATTATGAAATATGTTGCACAGAAGTGATTCAGCTAAGTGGATAATAGGCGGGCGGTGCGGGCGGAGCAGCCCCGCCCCATACACAGTCCTTTTATTTTTTCTCAAAAAGGATCACATCCGATAAGTAAATAAATAATCTTAAACAATCCTCCTTATCGCGAAGATCTTAATTTTTAATTATAATTTGCAAAGTGGCGGTAAAAGAAATGGTTTTTTGAGTTGGATTCAAATATTACGTTTTAAGTAAAGTAGAACTGGGCTTTTAGTCAAGATGCATTCGATAATTTCGACGTCGAAGTTCGAAATCAAAAATGTATGGGATTTGACATAAGTCATCGCTAAGTGACATGTCGCTTGCGATGACTTATGTCAAATCCCATAATGTATTTTGTTTTCGAACTTCGCCGTCGAAATTATCGAATGGATCTTGACTAAAGGCCCTGAACTGAAAATAAATTCTGACAGTAAAGTTAATTCTGCTTTAGTACATACTGGTTTGGGTTGAGTAGGATATCTATTAAGGCTAATGACTATATTATGTGATGCTGCAAGACCGTATCGAAACGACCAATAGTTAAAATTAAACTGTACCGACAATGGACATGGGCGTGAATTATTAATTTCTTCATTGTCCACGGCTCAATGGAAGTAGGTAGGACAGATTATGCTAACTCATATTGCCGTCGACAGATTCGAGTATCGCAGATAGCGGTGATAAGTATCATCATAGCATTCGCGGTTATGGTCAATCAGTGCTAAGAATTTCTCAATTAACTTAATACTTCTAAAAGTTATAAACACATTGATAGATGTGACTATTTCGGTATGCCGTATTTTACTTTCGCGCCAAATATAGAGGAAACCGTACATTTTGCCGCGATAAACTGTAGTCTATGTTCTTCCCCGTTGTCTACTCTATTTCTGTGCCAAATTTCATCAAAATCGGTCAAGTAGTTACGGAGCCTATTCAATGCAAATAAACATACAAAGAAATACATTTTTCCTCTTCATAATATTAGTATAGATTAAACAATAATAACCTAACCTAACCAATAGCATGTCAGGACATGTCTAAGGAGGGTTCCGTTACAATCAACGCGAAATAGGTTTTCTTTGAAGTTCTTCAAAAGTTGTTGGCCGATTTTGCTCAAAATAATTTTCCTAAAGAGTTTTTAGCGGGATCTATCGACATGGAAACTTACAAGTTTCTATCTTCTATAGATTAGAAATGCGGGGGGGGGGGGGGGGGGCAACTTATACTTCGGAGGTCGATTACTCTAAAATGGTTCACTTTGTGAAAAATTGTTATTATTTTATGATACCGAAATTGAGATCTATACACAGTCTTTAATTATACCAAATTTCATCCATATATATCCATAATTACGGAAGCTAGAAGCGCGGACAGACAGACAGACACACATACGGACGGACAGAACGAAATTATAAGGGTTTCTTGAGTATTACGGAACCCTAAAAATGGAATAGTTATCTACGTTTCTGAAATATTATGCCTAAGCATTACAGCCGAGTTCTTTAAATCAATTAGGTTTAATCGATATTTCATTTTGTTGAATCCTTGAGGCATGAAATTTAAACACTCCATAATACTTCATTACCCGTGACATAGCACCATCAATCATTCCGAAGCTCGCAAAACAATAATCACATTATCATTCTCCCATAATAACAAATGCATCCTCGAAATGCATAAAGAATACGGCTTTGTGAGGTTTTTTTTTTATGTAAATAAAGAAATTTTAAGAAATATCGACTCAAACGCGTCTCGCTTCGAATCGAACAATGTAAAGTTGTAAGCCGACGTATTATTTATCGAAAGCACGAAAAAAATGAATACGAAACGGTTTGACATATTGTTAAAGGTCCTTATAAAATTATTTGCTATCACGCCATTCGAGGTACGGTAGAAGCGATCGGAACGAGACTGTGCGAGTAACGCGAATAAAACGTCATGTAGCCAATAACAAATGAAATACATTGAATGTTCTCGAATTAATTCTTGGAGTAGGTATTGTAGGGAACCGAGAGAGGCTGGGTGTAGCGTACTCTGACTAGCCGTATTTTAGCTCTTATAGACGGATAGTCTGTAAGTACTTATTGCAGTGTATTAGGTAAATTATCTTTGCGTATAGCCATAACAAAATACTTATACGATTCTTATGTTGGCTTTTGGAAAATTGGTAAAATCCTTTTTTTATTTTATGCATTATAATAAATACACAGTGTGTGTGGAATAAGGGATCTACTAATCCCGGTATTCGTCGCTACTTAGGTCAGAAATATTCTGCCCGAAAAAATTAGAGGTATCCCTTGGTTAGAGTTTAGGATTTTGTAATTTCAGGAATTATTGTAATAAGCCTGAATGTTTTTAAAATGTAACAAGTAAATTAATAGGTTCCTCGTAGCCTAGCAATTGTCCCTCTATTTAATGTTCTTATATCTAAATCGACTAAGTACCGTAAATGCAATGTAAATTTTAGTATTGGATCACCACGCATGTCCACAATCTCTGTAAACCAGTCCAATACCCGAGGTATGCGTCCTTCTCATTCCGACTGGCGTCGTGGCATTCATTATATTCATAATTACTATTCCATAAGCACTATTAATAATATTCAAAATGAATTTCTTAAATTCCTAAATGTCATCCAGCTTATTAACCGAGTTCATTTTTTGTGTGGGTTTTATTTGTTTTTGGGCCGGGGTTTTTGGTTTTGGCGCGGTCACTCGTTTTGTGTTTTTTTTTGTCTCCATATCGAGATGAAATATTGTTTTCGGATAATTAGTTGTTTCTGATTTAGTCCATCTTCTATGAAACTTCTTAATTACATCTTTAATTGATTTACTGTAAAGGGGTTTGTTTGTGTGTTTAGTGTAATTAAATAATTTCTTGTGAAAATATTAGGCAAACTATTCAGTTAAGTTTTTGTGGTGAAGAATGTCTTGAGATTTATGTTACTTTTTTAGTTTTAGTGTATCTGTATGTTTGTTTATAATTTAAAACAATATCTTACCCTTTTATTACTTTATTACTTCTGCTGGTACTTGTGGCTTTAAAAAAAGTCCAGTCTTTAGATAGAAATTACGGAGCTCTTTTTAATATATTTTACAACTTTAGGATAGGTATGATGATGAAGCGGCAATAGGTGCAAGCGAAATTTTCAAAGAAATGTAAACTTCACATTGCTGCACATACCTATATTTCCTTGGAAATTTGGCGCGTATCTATGTCAATGCTTGTGACCTACCTGACCGAATTTCACTGATCAGTAAACACTATGTCCTTAATACACTCACTGAAAATTTCTTTACAAGTAGATTTTCATAATATATTTCTGTAGATATTCCAACTTTAGTGATTTTTAAATTACTCTTTGGGTTTTGTCTTCCTACAGTAATGGGTTGGAATTTAATTTTGTACGAAGATAAATACCAAAAACTCAGGTAAAATAAATGATTTCTTATCAAAATTGTTTCTTATTGTTGGGAAAAACCTTTATTGGGTAAACGAGTAGAGAGAAATGTAGAGGCACGCTTTGTGGCCTGTGTAGAGACGTGAGAGTTGGTCAAAGAGTTCGTAAGTATTTTTCATATGAGTCTTACGTTTTTAGTTTTTTTAGCACATGTTAGCCGTTAACCTTTTTTAAACAAATAAATACGTATGGGTCGATTTAAAATGTGAAATAGTCGCACTGTTTAGTAGGTAATTTAGCTTTCAAAGTTTCAAAATTAGATGGAAAACAATTCTGCATAGCTTAATAATAACAATATTAAGCTATGCAGAAATATAAAATTATTAGCATTGATGATAGAGCCGCATCCCAATATAAGCATAGATTAGAATTTGTAAGGTACATTGTATATACTTAATACATACGTTCAATGTACTATTAACTATACCTACCTCAATAAATTACTAAACTAAATTAATTAATTAATTACTAAATTATTATAAAATAACCCGCATACCCCATGCGAGGTTTGCGCGTGACTTGATTAATTATTTTCTGTTATAAATGTTGTTCAATTGTGTAATGCTGCAACTAAACAGAGGTCTTAAAGGTCATGTATCCCACATTTATGGTTTATTTTCTTAGCTTTGGTAATTTCCGAGAAAAATAGGCATTCCCGCAACCAAAATCTATCGCACGTCCTCCTAAGAGTTATCCGTTAATACTATTATTTCTGAAATGTATTTAATAATACAAGTCCTATTGTTAAAGGCAATTCATCAATTACAGATCAATGCTCAACCTGAAGAATCGAATGCAAAAAACAGGCGACTAAATGAATAAATTTAGATTCCGGAGCGAGTGATCGATAGATCCGTAGATCAGATCTATAGATCAAATCGACTTTGAAAATGGATTGCGTGAGTAAGACAAAATATAATTAATGATCGGCGTTCGAAATTCGAATCGGTCCGGTGCAGACATGTTGGCGTCGTCACAATAAACAAAAGGCGAAATGTTTTAAAAAAAAATGTAAAACGTTAGAATCGTAGGTACGATTAATCATTCGTCTTATTCTTGCATCTGTTGCGCCGGCCTGTGAATTTTGCCATTGTTCTCGGACCATGGCTTTTGTTAACGATGAAAATGTTCATCACCTGTTAATCGAAATAACTGTTATTTAATTGAAACGAACGTGATACGTATAATTGGATGTTCTAATTTTTAATTAAAATGATAACTGTTCCATTGTATTATTGTTAATTTGAATGACAAAACAATTACATTCAATTACAGAAGAGTAGTTTTTATAGTAGTATTTATTGAGGTAGGTATAGTTAATAGTACATTGAACGTATGTATTAAGTAGGTACAATGTACCTTACAAATTCTAATCTATGCTTATCTTTAATGACTAGTCTACACTTTTTTTTTTACACCCAATTTCTTTATCTTATAACCAGATTTTGACCAGGTCAGACACAATTCAGACAGTCTAGTCTAAGTCCAAATAAATCGTCAATTCAGCCAATGCGTCAAGTCAGTCGATTCAGTAAAGTGGTAGGTAGACGCTTCACTAAAATCTCATAGGGAATTTTGGAGAGGACACAAAATAGCACGCTTTTTGAACTTGCCCACAGTTGTGCACGTTAACGAATATTCTACCAATATTATACACTTCAAGAACCGAAATAACACAAATTTATGAAGATATACAAAAACCACAACGTCATTATTCTACATTCCCGCCAAAACTTCGTATCCAGACTTGGACATTGGGCACTCTTATGAGGCGAGTCGCAAATGAAAAGAGCAACGACCGACGACGCTGACTCGATCCTTGGCCTCCCTGAAACTAATATCTAACTAATAAGAGTCTCCTCATACATAATCGAATATTATCGAAGGACGAATATGTAGATCCAGATTTTCTGACCAGTAGCAATTTTTATGTATCTACCTAAGTTGGTCGAAATTTATATAATCTACTAGATTATAGAAATTTCGACCAACTTAGGACGGGGCATCTGCCCCGACACATATTTTTCAGTCTTAACTCTGTTCAATCCTCATTTTAATATTTTCCTAGCAAAGCTTCCAATATTTTTCACCGATTAAAGCTTCCCTGAACGTCCACAATTATTTCAAAATCAAAATTATCCAAATCGGGTCCAGCTGTTCTCGAGTTTTAGCGAGACAATGGAATTGCAATCCATTTTTTTAAATAAGAAGAAGACAAAGATTATGAATAACGTTATTGCAATGAAGGAAAACAAAGAAAATTCATACTACTACACAGTATCTACCCAGCTACCTACCTGAATTGCGTAGAGCCCTCAACGCTACCACTACGATACTTACTATAGGTAAGTTTTCAAAGAAAATCTATTTTGTTTGGTACTAGGTAAAAAGTAAAAAAATATGTTTGAAGGGAAAACTTTTATACTATACACATTACGTATATTGTGTGCTTTATAGACAATAAAATTAACAATATCATGTCGGGTAAAATTCGATAAGTCTACTTAACAAAGAACGAAATGATGACATTAATGTAAGTTGTAACAGAAATCATAAAACTCTATCAAATTATAGTAGGCTTTCTAAGAATACGTTTAATTTATCTATTCCGAACCACTAAACTGTAACATGGGTTAACAATAAAAAAATAAACCAAAGCAGCCTTTTTTTCATCTGACAACACCCTGTCTGAGTTTTTTTTTGTAAGCGTATTCGAAAATTAAATTATAGGTTATAATTTTAATATGATAGGTGTGTATGACATAATATATTATTAAAAAATATTTGTCGAGATTTTATCTACATATTTGAGATTCGATTTAAATAATATTTATGCCTACACCATTATGGAAACTTATTTTACTTTATAGCTTTCATAAAATGTCTTTTACTAACGAAACATTATTTTATCATATAAAATCTATCGTTTGTTTAAAAAATTGGGACATAGGGCAAAATAATGGAGTATAGTTTAATCGTGTTCGTAAATTTAACGTAAACGGTTCGAAGGCCATAATCATATCTACAACTTGATGCAATATTGGCTATTGCACTTGATTTTTCTTGACGTTGGTGCCAATTTGTTTAAAATAGGGGTAACATTTTTGGAGGAAAGTATAAAATAGAAGATTACCTATCATATTTTTCAAAATAACATCTTCGTTTTAATTGTACATAATTTGTAACTGGCCAGTTATATTTAATTTACCTACGCTAAACGCTTTGTAACAAAATACTACTACACATTTTTTTTAAATAGTTATATTTATTAAAGTTAACAAATAGTACATAATATTAAAATAATACAATTAAAAACTTATTAACTATGATAGCAGCAGCCTATCTGTCTATAGTAACTACATAATTATATACCTAACTAATATGTAGAATACATTCAGTTGAGGGACGGACGCGCAGACATGGATAGTAATATTAAAATATTCAGATAGGTAGTGGTAGATAGGTTAGGTAAGGTAAGTGTGTGTTGTTAGGATGTATTGGTAGGTAGGTACCTTCCTACAAAGTAGGTGTAAGTAAATGTTTATAAGTGTTAAGAAAAACCAATAAAGGACATTACAATCATTTCATACATTCGTGGGCTAGAATGTAATAAGATAAAACTGTCTATATACATAGATTTAGATTAATGAGAGCCTTGTGGAAAATACTGTAACTTTTGACAATCTGATAACAAAGTTATGAGCTGTTTAGTGAAAGTGAGGTTATGTTTCAATACCAATGACATAAACTGTTTAACATAGTCTACAAAGAGAATGTAACTACGTATACTACGTATTAAGCGGTGGAACTCCGAATAAAAAAAGTTCGAGTAGAGTAAAGTTCGAAATTCAAAGTTTTACCTATCTTTTTACGTATTATCGGCTAAAAGTGCAAAAGATTCAAGCCTAAAATGAAAAAAATATATTTAAAAACACTAGGTATACGTAGGTTATTATTATCGATTTTTTTATTTTAAGACCCAATTATTAGGTTAAAAAGGTAAATAAAACAACTATAATTCGATCGTTTTTATTGCATTAAAAAATTACAAAACTAAAATAATTTTTCAAACTTAAAGAATTTAGAATTCTTTTTAATTTAAAATTATACTTCTTCTTCTATTTCTGCATCACCAATCAAAGGCGATGTGTGAAAGAGTACACACGTTATAAGAGCGAGCCAGTTATATGGTTTGCACAGACGATATTTAATTTGATATTTAAATTGAATTTCGAACATCAATACTTACGATCGCCAGTTGCGACACCTGTTTTAGGTGGAGAATGCGTGAAAAGACATAATAATACGTTATTATTATTGATTATTATGATGACTTAAAAACAATAATGATATAACAGGAAATATAATAAGAAACAGAAAACAGAACAATTTTAATGTAGTATAATATAGTTTATTCGTCTTCTATAAAGATTAAAATGTCGTCAAGAAATTATCCAGGTGGAGCAATATGATCTCGATACCTTGTCCAGCTAAGATACTATAATATTATTACACGTAACATGAGCATTGAGCACTCAGCAGGCTCAAACAGTTCGTCTGCTTACTAATTACAATGCAATTACAATAGAACATAAGAATAATTTTTCAAGTTATGTGACCCGGATTCTGTTATAATTAAAGAAGTGGTCGTTGAAAATAAAAGTATTTAGGAAGGCACTCAAAACGCAACAGTATGAAACGTATTAGAAAACACGAAACAAGTGAATCAAAAGTCAAAACGTCAACGGCCAAATCACAAAATTGACAATTATAAATGACTTGTGCAAAAAGTATTTACTGTAATACTGAAATTGATTAAATAAACGGACGATATCACGAAACCTAAACATCTTTCTTATTTTTCTTGGCTCCCAGATTGAGAATAGAGCTGATTTTTTATATTTTAGGACAAAAAAAGACTATATTTTTAAACCATATCTCAAGCCATTATTACATTTGGGCCCACGATGTTCAGTCTCCTTTACATTTACAAAGGGCTAATTTTGACAAGCAGACTCGTTAACCAATAATTTTAAGATTTGTTTTTTATATTTTGCTATCTTGTTTTTATCGATATCAATGGAGATAAAGGTTTTGTTATAAGTGTCAGAAAGCCTGTAGAATGGTGAGCGCTTACCAACATTAGTTCGGCAGACTGATGTGGTCTTCGACAATGTGTTGTTATGGGTATCCTATTATCATATTTTATTATTTAACGATATGCAATCATATCTAATAAGACATAAATCATAAGGTAACATCTTTTCATGTTGATTTCATTTCATCATTTCATAAAATTATACCTATCTAAAAGAGTGTGAAACACTCGAGAATGACAACATCTATAGTGCATAGAGCGCAGAATTTTTTTTGGACCATTTCGATAGCGTCGCAATAATACGAGTTCCAAATAGCTACAGCATATTCAAGTTGTGAAAGGATAATTGATTTATAGACATGCAATTCAAACTAATAACGTTTTTGTCACTGATCTATGTTAGAGTAGCCATAAAATGTTATCTGAAAGGTGATCACCGCAGACCCCGCGCCAACACAAAAGATTCTTAACGACATTGTTTTTTGTTTTTGGCGGCGATGGCGTTTGACAAAAATACTCATTTTTCTAACATAATCATAAATAACATGCATAAAAATCTAAACGGCCTTTATTCGAAAACTATTGACTTTTCAGCAATAAATGGAGTAAAGGCTGCATCTTTGTAAGCTTAGGTAAATTTTTATGAAAGGCTATTTTCATATTGACCTATGTAAACAACGAAAATTGTTTAAATTAAATTGCTTATATCAAACCAGTGACATAGATTTCTGCAACGGATAAGCAAGCAGAGTCGTCCTTATGTGCCAGCAACTGGCAAGGATCAGGGCTAGGGCGGGCGGCGTCGGTTGCTAAGCAACGCGCCGCGGGTGGGCGGGGCAATCGATACCAGTCACCTTCACCTCGACAGTGCCCGCTTTTCCTTTCACCCGCATCCGGGAACCTGAGCAATTTCTCGTCTAGACATTTATATGCGAAAAAAGGTTGTCTTATTTTGCAATGTAAGCGAATATTTCTTCTACTGTGGAACTATGGTGGAACTAAATAGATACGCCTAATTATAATACGGTTTGTCTATGTAAGAAATGAAAGACGAGATTGGAAATAACATAATGTTAATTTAAGTCCTAAAAATCCATATTACCTTTCCTTTGATATCTTTTCCGATAAAAAGTAGGTACATAATCTTAAGACCGAGTAGAGAAAACTTAAAAATAACTAAACCATGATAAAATTAGGGTATCATTTGTAAAATAAATCAATAAATACCTTTTCGCATATGCCAATTCAATATTTTTATTAAAATAAAAATATCTTTTTATTTTTATTTTATCGTGTCGTGGACGCCTCACAACGCTCGGATACGGAAAAACAAACACGTACGTTTAGTGCGCTACACATCAAGGTACGCTTTGTGTAACTAAACTAGTAACTCACAAGTACAAGGCAGTAATTATAACAATATCAGCGCAAATATTTTATAGGGGCTGTCAAAAAATAAATTGCGTTTCGTCATTTTCGCGCGTGTCGCCGACAGGTTGTATCGATACTGTGTTAGCGCACAAAGGCCCTGTCAGAGGCACCGTCAGGGCGCAGGGGCACTGTCAGGGGCACAGGGACAGACGGGGGCGAATTACGGCCTGTCACGCCCAGCCCTCATCAGTACCTGAGACTAATTTAGACGTTTACTTTGAATGTATTTGGAGAAATTTGATCGAGGGTTTTGTCATAATGTTGTGCACGTCATCACACGTCACAGATACAAATGGATTTGTTATTCCGTATAACCTACTCCCTAGTGACTAGTCCCTTCATCACTCTGACGTTGGCAAATCCTATCACAGAGGAGGCTATGCCAAAAGAAGAAGAATACTAGTCCCTTGTAGACATTATATCGGATTGTCAATCAGAGACTGAATTACTACGAAATATCAGACGAAAGGCAGGAAAAATCAATTCGTACTTCATACTGATTAGTAATTCAAGAGCAATGCTAATGAATACGTTTATAAATGTCTGCAGTCTGCGGGAGCCAGCGTCTGAATATGGGACATAAACAACTTAATTGGTTATGTATAAAAAGTGACAACGAAAGTATTACATAGTGTAAGAAGGTTCAGGAAGGGCTACAGAACTCTATATTAGTTATTGAGTACCTGGGAGACCGAGTTTTACTCGTAGTTCTAGTAGTAAAAAAAAAGATTACCCAAATATTTGTCTGACCGGGACTCGAACCCGAGACACCAATTTGCCAATAACGCGATAAGTCCAACGTACACGTAGCTGAGCCCCGTGATTTGACAGTTAGAAAGCGAAATAACTCATATCTTATTAGGTATTTAGATTTTAGGCGAGGAAATAAATATAAAAACTCAAAAATGCGCGGTTCTTCTGGAAAAACACTTAGCTATATCGGTTTTTCACCCCCAAAATCCCCTGGATACAAAATTTCATGGACATTGTTGAAGCCATTTCCGAGATTCTGATTATATATACGTGGTCCGTGCCGCCTCCGTGGTCCACTGGTTTAGAGCTTGGCTCTCGACTCGGAGGTCGTGGGTTCGATTCTTTCATTAGAACAACAAAAAATGTTGTTTCCAAGTTTGGTTAGGATAATGCAGGCTGATCACCTGATTGTCGGACAAGAAATGATCCATGCGTCGGGTGGGCATGTAAAAAGTCGGACCTGCGCCTAATCGCTAGTCGTGTCGGTCTGTCCGTCCCACTGGGTTTCGATAGTAAAGGAAGAGAGTTTGCTCTTGTGTACTGCGCACACACTTGAGCACTATAAAATTACTCCTGCGTTACTGGCCTGGTATCAATGAAACCGACCACACTCACTGAAATCGGTGTCGGGAGCTTTAAAAGGTATTGTAATGTAGAGTTCTAAAATAACTGTAAAATTGATGTTTTATCAATCTAAAATTCGTAATTATTTCCACTACATATTATACAAACAAAATTAATGTTTATTTATTGAAATGAGTAACCATAGAGTATAATTAAAACATATCGTCTAGTCCGTATTTTATTGGACTGAAGGGTAAGCCATCCCCGGAATATATGGACCATAAAAACACAATTACGATTTTATAAACACTACATTTATAACTACTTTACGATTGTATTATTTATTTTATGTAATATATTACGATGCGTTCAAATCTTCAATTTTCTAAACGTGCCTTCAAATATTTAAAATTTCTGGCGGAGTACACTTCATTAATTTATTGTATTGGAAGGTGGATGGAAGTATGGAGTCGGCGTGTTACAGCGTAAGACTTCTTTCTGTAGGATAAAGTGGTTTTGTATAACAGTTTTGAGTTAAAAAAACCTCTTTTATAAATATCTCAGACCACAGGCTATCATATCTATTACTATATAATAAATACGCAAATTTTGTCTAAAGAATGTGAAGGAAAGATTGACAATTGTGTCAAACCAACACCTACTTTTATTATACAAACGTATGAGTGTGAGTGAGGTAGTGTGTGTAACTTTATTTTCATTATTCGAGTACGACGAAGTCAAAAGCAAGGGTACAGATTTAGGCGGTCTTTGTATGTATGTTTATTTGTTCTACCGTAGCGCCTAATCTACTGGTCAGATTTTAATAAAAGAGGTGTCAATAGATTCGTAATTATAGCCCGGGTAACATAGGCTATATAAAATATGTACTTGGGTTATAGTTTTTGATAAAAATTGTAGTTATGAATTTTATGTGTTTTTGAGCATTATTTAAAAATATAAGCTTTCTGAACACCTTCCTCCACATAAACTTCAACTGTGCCAAATTTTATACTCGTAATTTAGATAAATTAATGGTTGTTTTTCCACTTACCGGCCAGGCACCGGAACGGCTGCAGGGGAAGCAAAAATATAATAATATGAAAAGTATATGACATGTTTTCTCCGCCGCCCCAGTGCCGGGCCGTAAGTAGAAAAAAAAGCTATAATCATTTGAAGAAATAAGTAGGTAGCTGGTAGAAATTTTATTTTTTATATGGTGTATAATTGAATCTGTCTTCAATTTTAAAAGATAAGCATCATAAAATTCAGTTTTTTTTAAATTTTTTGGAACTTCTTTGGACTTAGAAAGTCCTCTTCCACGCATCTTCTATGGTCCAGCGAAGAGCCAGGTCCGAGCCGGACGCGCGCACTAAATTTAAATATTTTAGTCCTTAATTTAAATTTTTGACATTTTTATTTTATGTTGGTATTCGTGTAGTCTCTTGATGTTATTTGTCATATTCGTGCGACGGAGCAACGCGTCACTGGCGCCTTCCACGATGTAGAACTAAGAAGATTAGAAGTGATATGACGCCCGAGGATTTTACGCCTGTATTACGTATTGTGATATTGCAATGCAATGTGGGTCTATTCAGATAAGATAAGTAAGGTTTTTCCCACTACAATCGGAATACAGAAATAATTTAAAAGTATTATTATATGTTATGTCATTGTATGACATAAGTACTTTAAGACATGAAACGACACTTCAACAAATGTTGAACTGATTTTAGTCTGTGTTTTTAAATCATCGGTATGTGATAGACTACAACAGTTTTGAGTTTTCTTAACACCTTTCAACAACAGTCAAATAATGATTAAATATTGGCTCAACTATTAATAGTTTTTTTCTATATAACATCTACAACTTTCTAAATCTATGGTGAAAGTTATTCATATTAGGTATGTTTTCTAAAAATTAAAGAATTCTTAATTAGAAATTTAAAAAAAGCATTTTTGTCTAATTTGATTTCTGGATGTTGTATTTAATTAATAGCTACCTAAACCTAATCAATATATAACAATGTATGTATTCTGCTAAAGCAAAGTGTGAATGAAATATTAAACACAATATACTGTGCATAAAATATTATGACCTATGACAATTTGATAAATTTCTGCAAAACTTAGGATTAGTTCACACCACGACGATACGCGGCGCTGAATTTTTAAAATAGCTATTCAGAATTGAACTTTATTCACTGTGCAAAAATACACACAATATGACATCAGTCATATGAAACGTCAATAGAGTTCAATTTCGAAAAGCTCTCTTAAAAATCCGCGCTGTCGCTTTATTTGATGTGTCGTTTATTCGCAGACTTATAGTTAAGTAGGTTGTAGCGGCAAAAGCACATTATAACCGGTAATACTTAACAAGATTATTCGAGTCCTGATTTATAGGTAATTAATTACTTTGTCCATTTATACAGTAATCGTTTATGTCACCATTTTCTTCGCGCTTATGAAGCGGTTATCAACGCGCGCCGCAATGTTATTATTTTTTATCACTGCAATAATTTCAATATGTTTCCCTCATCCTGTTATAAGTACGTGACCCTGATAAAGGCTATTTATATGATAGTGGATTTTATATGTTTTACGAGGTTTTTTATATCTCATTTAAGTTATAATGATACAAGGCAGTTATAAGTGTTAATCTTTTTTATTAACTCCGTTGAAATGAATTGACATGAGAGCGCATAAAATACAAAATAAATGATATGTTTGGGTTTTTATGTATATACTATATTGTTATTAAGGCTATATTGTCGTGTGCGTAAAATGTGCAATTAGAGGAAATTGCTAGTAATGCAATTTAATGATATAGGAACACCGGCGAATCAAAATGAATGAACCGAAAATATGGTGAATGAGGCTGGGACTATATTGTCATTGGTACTGTATTGGAATCCCGTAGGCGGATAGGGGAAAATTCAGAGCGTTGAAAATAGAACTCTGCGATAATACAATTGAGGTGAAAATCGAACACAAAAGTGGCGAGTCAAATGTGATTGTCTATGACAGCTCCTTACTCGAAATTTCGATTTTTAACTCTATTGTATTAGCGCAGAGTTCTATTTTCGGTGCACTGAACTTTCCCGGGTCCGCCGCATTCCGTATCATATTATAGTCCTAAAAGCCTCCGTGGTCCAATGATTTAGAGTTTGGCTGTCGACTCGGAGGTCGTGGGTTCGATTCCCGCATTGAAACGATAAAAAAATGTTGTTTCCAAGTTTGATTAGGACAATGTAGGCTAGGCTAATCACCTGACTGTCTGACAAGAAAGATGATCCATGCGTCGGATGGGCATATAAAAAGTCGGACCTGTGCCTAATCTCTCGCCAGTCAAGTCGGTCTGTCCGTCCCACTGGGTTTCGATAGTAAAGGAAGAGAGAGTGCTCTTGTGTACTGCGCACACACTTGGGCACTATAAAATAACTACCGCAACCGTCACCTAAATCGGCGTGGGGGGGAGCTATTATATATGTAGAGATTAGAGACTATAGTATGTACTATGTACGTAGTCATGAAGGTATGTTGTGTAATGCAGTGTTTAATGATATCCTATGTGTACATTCTACGTTTCTATTCAATATAAAAGTTACTACTTACTTCGCACACCTTAGGTCAGGGATCCCCAAACTATTTTGGACAAGTGACCCCTTTTCCAAAATTAACTGTTATCTCAGACCCCCATAGCCAAATTACATATTTTTAAGATCAACCCCCTTATTCATAATGGTCCGCTAACTTAAAACAGCTGCTACAGAGTGTTATTTTTCATTCTGACTTAGGTCAATAGAAGAAGACAGAGTAATTAGCAATGCTTTATGTTAGGAGACTATTATGAATAAGGGGGCCTATCTTTAGTTTTTTCCTATTGATACAAAATACCTAGGTACTAAGGTACCAACTGGAAAACTTTGCACTTGGTTAAGTGAGTAAAGTTGACTTCATTTTCTCATCAAAATTTAACAAAATAAAAATACATACAATTCAGTAAATATCAAGTTTAATTTATAGTGATTATTACAAATTAAGCACTTAAAGAATCTTAAGTAGGTAGGAAATTATATTGAAAAAAGTATTAATTCGCAAAGAGAAAATAAAACATACAGTGTGATGGAAGAACCTGGTGACTATCTACCAATCTAGCTACATCCGGTTCAATATTGGTGAGTTGCAGTCTTAAATCTCCATGTTCGTTGATTTTCAAACGGTTTCTTTGTTTCGTCAAAATGTTTGTTACCACACTAAAGCTTTTTTCAACTAGGTATGATGATGGAAAAGCAATAAGGTATTTTTCAGCAATGTTCCACAATGTAGGATACTGTGTTTCAATGCTGCGTTGCAACCAGAACTTCTGATTGCCTTGGTTGAACTTCTGCTTAAGCTCTTCGTCTGTGCTGATGGTAATCAACTCTTCTTGCATTATCACATTGGCTTCTTCTATGGCTGTGGTATTGTACGGATTTATTATTCATTGAGGAATTTGTAAATTTAAAAGATCCTCAAACCTCTCCGTAAAATCCTTGTGTAATGCGTCCAAATGAGTGACATATAGTAAAATATCATCATCTTGAAGCATTTCTGGTAATTTTGACAGATGCGGAAACTGCGAATATTTATTTCTGCCTAAATTTTGTTTATAAAGGAGTAGTTTACCCACGAAAGCCGATACTATTGATTTTGTTTTAATCAAGTTAAGAACGTCACCCTGCAGCTGCAAATTAACTTTGTTGAACATTCCAAAGATATCATTCAAGTAATAAATATCTGTTTTACAATTGTTCAGATTTTCTTTCAAATTCGGATCTCTTTCTTCTAAAAACTCCAACACAGATTCAAAAATGGCTGAAAATCTTTCTAAGCAAGATTAATTTATTAATTTTTTACTTTCCTCTTGATAACCAGCGAACTTCAGTGTGCAGAAGTAATCGAGTAAAGACTTCTTCGTTTTCCTCATATAGCTGAGCAAATAACCGAGAGTTCAAAGAATTGCTTCGAATCTTGTTGATAGCATTTATTACATATTGTAAAGACTTATGCAATCTAGGACTCAGCTTTTTTGCTACTAAATGCTGCCTGTGAATCACGCAGTGAATGACCAGTACATCAGGCAGTTGTCGCTTTAAGTGAGCTATAAAACCACGATGACGACCAACCATAGACGGTACACCATCAGTCGCAACAGAAACAATGACTTCCATGGAATAGCTTTGTCAGTAAAAAAATGTTCCACGGCCTGAAAAATTGATTCTCCTCTGGTCTTCAAATATGTAACAAAAAGCAGTTCTTGGCACATATTTTCATCTTTGATATATCGAACATATCCTAACAACAGAGCTTCATTGCCGGGTAATGTAGACTCGTCCAACTGGAGAGAGAATCTGTTGGACTGTAAGAACTTGCATAAAATGTTTTCCACATCGCGTCCCATCTCGTCTATGCGTCTCAGAACGGTGTTATTGCTCAAAGGTATTCTCTTTAAAATATCATGTGCGGGCTTGTGCAACACATTGTTAAGGACCTCCGCAATGGCTGGTGAGATAAGCTGCTTTCCAATTGTGTGGGGGTTTCCCCGACTTCGCTATTAGTTAAGATATATTATAGGACGCTCGTAAACCATCATCGTCTTTAATAGATGATGACGCAAACATCGATTTTATGGATGGCCTTTTGTCTAGTTTTTCTTTAAGTGCTTGAAAAAATGACAAGGGCTTACTTTTTTTGTCAGCATGTACACTTGATAAGTGATCATCCATTTTTGTAGGCTTCATGGCATCGTTACTGAATACTTCAGTAACGATGCCATGCCACAAATCGGCAAGTGTTGATTTGATGGAGATGCAATAAATCCGAACTTCAAGTAGTCCAAACTGTATTGTCTGCATTTTTTTTTCGTGTCCGCCATCATAGAACTCTCAGTAATCCTGCAAATAAATAAAATAAGAAACTACCTAAATAAAAAACAATAATAAACTGTTAAATTTGCACACTATCTTATTTTTATCACACCCAGGTAACGGATGTTTGTTAGGTATTACTGACTTACTCATTGCTAAGCTTGGATACCTATATTAGGTAAGTAACTATAGTAGGTAATTAGTTATAGAAAATTTGTATTAGGTAAGTAGGTACCTATCAGCATAAGAACGAAAACCAAAGCAAACTGAACACTTCAAAGTTTAGGTACCTACCTACTTAACAACTTAAGTGTAAGTAATTTTTACAAATACTTTTATACCTACCTATTTAAAATATGTTGTGTTTACCATAGGGCAAAAAAAAAATGTACAATCAAATACTAAAACAAATTAAACTAGTAAATTTTTGACTTTATTGAAACAATTGAAACAACTGAGGCAACTGTAAACTCTGTTGCAAACAATCTACAGATATCTCAACTGATCACTATCACACAGTGGGGCAATGCTGATGCTCTGTGCCGGATAAAAACTGTTTGGTACTTACACTGTAAATTTTTCATAAACTGCAGATATTATATGGTTACGCTATTAACTCGCGTAGGGAGCTCAGCATTTTGTGAATTCTTTTTCAGTCACTTTACTTAACTTAATTTAGCTATATAATAACTTTGTAATCTCTTGAAATAAATGAGTACTTATATGAGTTATTATCGTTCAAGCTCCAATGAATTTCAAAACGCAAATGAACTTTCAACCTAAGTGCAAGCTCATTAAATAGTAAAATATCAGGAACACATTTGGACTTGTTGATCGTTCGTGTTAAATTGCGTAAGCGTCAAATAGAGACTAAGTCAAAACGCGCCTGAAGGACGTACGCTCGAACTCATTATCTTGCACAAACTTGTCCACACTGACTTGCCGAGTTTTTCGTCTTGTACGAACTTGAGACTTTACATTACTACAACAATAACAAACAAAACAAAAACAAAAACAAACATTACTAAAACAACAACCTACAAAAATATTAATTATTCTTAGTACACGTAACACAACATAAACAATACAGTACCTACCTATCTTGAAAGCTTAAAATAAGAACTTGTGTTAATTTAATAGGGGTCGATATTTAGACCTCGTCGACCACCAAAATCAGTTTTCGTATATGTTGACCCCTAGTAAACTGATATCGACCCCAAGGGGACCACTTTGGGAATCCCTGCCTTAGGTTAAAAGTAGAAAGCTTACATAAAATGCGAAAGTCGTGCGTGTTTTATAAATTTATAAATTGTTTTATGATATAAGCCCGTTAAATTATAAAAGACAACGTTATAAACAATATTTTAGAATGCTTCAATCTTTATGTTAATTTCAGTAAATTATGTACCTACTAGTTTCTAATATTAATACCAATAAATATATTAAACGATTAATTGTAGAAGGTCAAATGTACGATATTTAGTAACAAATTAAATATTTTGTTAGATAAATTTTAATAACGGTCAAGCGCGAGTTCCGTCACAAGAAGTAGGTTGCGTTATGCGTACTGCGTAGCAGTAACTGGGGGGAGAGTAAGATAACCCTAGAAGATAAAATTAACGTCAATTTTCCAATTTTCAATATACCAGACCGACCATCTTCTCTTGGAAGAGAAAAATCGATCTAGCTGGTTCTTATCCCTGAGAAATCCCGCATTTTTTCAGAAATTGTTTCTCTTTCGTCGTGCCACAATATGTCAATAATATGTAAATAACTAGAACTCCAAGCAAAATCGGTCTCAAACCGGTATAAAATATAATTTAATTAAATTATGGTTTGGGACTATATGATCCGGAATCCGGAAGGCCGTAGAAAATTCTGAGCATTGAAAATAGAACTCTGCGCTAAAACACTAAAGCTGAAAATCGAACACAATGATTTTGATTGATTGATGAGTGTCAAGTCAAATGTCAATTTTATAATTTTCATGTAATTTCATTTCAGCTCGACACTCGAAACTTCAATTTTCAACTCTATTGTATTAGTGCAGAGTTCTATTTTCAGTGCTCTGAATTTTCACCGGCGTTTCAGGTTCCAAAGCATATAGTCCCAGGCAACATAACGTTTATTTCGGGCGGCATAGGTCTCTATATTATAAATACCTTACAGACTAAGAAGACTAGCGTGCTAAAGCCGATACGGTGCCAACAGTTAGCAGTGGCGCCGTAAGGTCCATGGCTCTACTGCGCGGATCTCTTAAAACCAGTTAGTTAAATCATTAACATGTTTAGAATTCGTTTTAATAATTTAGGCCTAAAATTTCATATTAATTTATTTAGTAAAAGCCATATTAATATTAGCGTGGTGTTTTATTTGTTTTCAATTTTAGAAGACTTTTATGAGTTCATATAGTATTCATATTTATAAACATCAGTTAATTTAAGCAAGTTTGAGGAAATTGCTATTAGTTACTACGAATAAAGAGGGAGTTAGTTATCAAAGTAAGTTTTATATTGAGACGCAATTTTTGGTAGGGAATACCTCAACGTAGGTTCCTGTCTGACATTCCGCCGATATTAAGTGTAGGTACTTATTTACGGCTATCACTAATATTGGCACATGATACACTCCTCGGTATACTTTTTCCCCCTTACTAATAAAAATATTACACAACATATTAGCTATTTTCAATGTTGCTGCCTTTGTCTGTCAAGTGACTTTTCCAATGTATCAGAAAAAGACGGCAGGGGCTTTAAGGGCCTGTCCAAATCCACGGAGATTTTCTGCTCAAGTGCAGGCTTTCAGTTCTACAGGCTACGTGTCCAGCCCACTACCGTTTGCCATTTAAGGACGAATCCTCAAATGGCTAAGGATCGAAATCTAAACTTTGAAGCCTTCTCAAAGTTTAGATTAATTATTTCCACTTTTAAGGTGGCATTACTTTATGAACCTCGTTGATACGTTAAGATAGGTTTAAATATTCGGTTGTTAATGCTATTGTGCTAATTTATTTTTGAAACTTTAAACACTTTAATTATTGACCATGTCCAGTCCAGCTACTCATTTCAATTTTAAAATACCACACTTGTGACTAATTACATTAATATTGTTTTTATTTTAATAATGCCAACCTAGTAAGTCATATTTTTTGCACACATAACATTATATAAATAAATGGTAAGCAATAAAAAGCTGCAAAAAACTAAAACGGTGAAGCTCCTTTAACAAATTCAAATTGTTATAAGAAAATGATCTTTTTTAATAAAAGTTATTAAAAAAAAGAAAAATGTACATGGACGGAGCACTAAATTCGAAGCCGTAAGCAGCTATCTATCTAACAAAACTGAAAACATAAATGGCAAAAACCCATAATAGTGAAAGAGAAAGCAAGTCCATGTTTTTTCTTTTTTTTCTAAGGTTGTAACGACGTTGGAATTACGACTTTATTGCACTTATAATAAGTGTTATCATGGGGGTAAGCAACGATATATAATTATGATTCTTCTCTTTCTATCCTATAGTTGTTTATCTGAGCGTATGAATTTTCATTTTAAAATGTTAAAAAATGGTATTTATAAGGTCATGTAAAATTTTGTCACCCTCAAATGTGACGAGGTGGCCGAGTGGTTAAGGCGTTGGACTGCTAATCCAATGTGCTCTGCACGCGTGGGTTCGAATCCCATCCTCGTCGATAGACTTTTATATTATAAATACTTTTTAGTGATTTTTAAATTTATTCTTTATTTTTATTTAGGTTGTGTCTGAATAATAAAACAAATAAAAAGTAAATAAATGGAAAATAATATGGTAATTATTTCATAATAGTATTATTTACGTTGTATATTATTTCTGATAAAATTTATGTCTTATTATTGTATTAGTTGTGTACAATGAACGTTTGTATACCCGCCAGATTGTGCGGTGGACCCAATCTCAGGTACAGGGCACCAAAGGTAAAGGTACCAAAAATTGTACTCACGTTACTTAGATTCTGATAAAGTATCTATCTTATTTTTTGGATTCAGAATAACATAAGGAACAATACGAATTAAAGTCCCTCTCTAAACATAGTATGAACAGATATATAAAGGGTAGAAGTTTAATGATTTTTATTTGTACTTCGATGATTTTCCATTTTTTACTTTTATGAAAACTACAACATAAAAATAAGCGATCCTTGTAAATTTCCATTTATAATATACAAATGTCATTATTATGCTACTATTATAATATACCTACGTTAGAATCATTTCAAGGCTGTGGGCAAAGTTAGTAAAATTTTTAGTACCTTTAGCGCCCTGTACCTGTGAATTGGCCCACCGCACAATCTGGCGGGTTTAAAAACGTCCTTTTTTACACAACTAATACTACAATATGACATACATTTTATCAGTAAGAATATACGGGGAGTCTGGCGGGGCCGGGATCTCAGTCCACAATGTTACTGCAGCAGGTCATTAAACTATTTTCTAATCTATTTGGCATTCCTGCTCAAATGTTTGGTTTCATATATTTTCATATACTTTGATTTTAGATACGTTAATATGACGAAATCATTTTATTTATCAATAAACCTATTTATTTTTAAAATAAACTATGTAATACAAGTTCAATTTATTTGTAAGTATAATATTATTATCTACAATTATTTTTACATATTATTTAAAACCTGCTTGGACTCTGGTGCTGCTGCTGGTGATTATTATTTAAAAATGGCGCCTGTTAAAAAGCTTATAGCAAAGAACATTTACTACCCGAAAAAAAAAAAGTAGTACATAATAGGTACTCTATCAAAATCAAAAATAAAAAACTGCCTCACAATTCTAATTCATCAAAACAAAAAATGTATATACAAAAAATATATATACTCACATACCTAATTTAAATAAAAATATTTAGAAAAAAAGCTAGGACAAAGTAGTTAAAAATAGAACATGATAATGGGTGGCGGGCCGGAAGTGAGGCATTTCCTCGGATGTCCTCGCCCCGGAACGCCGCGTCGACGTACTTCCGGTTGCCAAGCCAATTCATATTTTCGCCATTATTGCTCAGCACTATTGGGCACGATCCACACGATCTTGATCGTGACGCTGTTACAAAAAAAATATAACAACTTTATGGTGATAATTTAGAATATTGTAATTGAAAAAATGTATATTTGTTACTTCGAATTCAAATGTGAACAGAATATTATGTTAATCCATATTGAAACCTTTTTTAACAGAAATAATCTGTAAAGTCGCATTGGTTGCAAATTTTAAGATAGGTATATATTATAGACGAGGCATGTCGAGGCAAAAACTATTCCCACTTAAATGGCCCGAAACTTTTGGGGTTTTTGGGGCCATTTTGACATATTTTGAGGTATGGTGAAATCAAGATGGCGTAACTTTTCTTGTATCAAGATTTGTTCTGTCAAATATTGTACGTCATAGCCTCATACTCGTAGGCCCATCCTTAGTTTTGATATCATTGAAAATTAAAAATAGGTATATCCGTACAGAAAAAAAAAATGGGTCAAATATATTATAACTTCTTCCTTTTTTTGGAGACGATCTAATTAAATTTAAAAAGGACAGACCTAAAGAATAGAAAAGTCAGGGTTTTCCGTATTACATCTATTATATAATACCTACTGCATTGCATATTTAACATAAATTTTAAAAATAGTTCCTTCATAATCTATACTAATATTATAAAGGGGAATAGTTTGTTTGTATGTTTGTTTGTTTGTTTGCATCGAATAGGCTCCAAAACAGCTAGACCGATTTTGAGGAAATTTGGCACAGATCTTATATAGTCGATCACGGGGAAGGACATAATGCACGGTTCATCTAGTTAGAGATCATTTAATATGTTCCAAATTCCAATCCTCTTTATGTTTCAGCTAGGTACTACGACGACTTGTTCGAAAATAACGCCTCAAAGCCTCACATCGATCACTTTAGCCATGCGCGACGCTCTTAACGCAGTACGCTAGTAAAAAAATGCAATTGGTACAATGAAACCAGGTACGCCATAGCTTGGTCAGGTAGCAAATACAATTTAATATTAATTAATTAAATTCAATGAATAATTCGTTCACTCTTTGTATTGCTACGGTCGTAGGCTGTATGTAACCCGAAGCGCAATGGAATATTACAACGAGCGTTTTTAACCCCTCTCTCTCCTTTTAGTACCCCTGTCCTGTTCAGACCAAATAAAAAAGTGAAGACAGATTTCTGCGAGCCACACAGTGTGGCCGGTCTAAACTCTAAACTACGCCTCGCCGTGTAATTACACAGTGTCTGTCACAGTGTCACAGTGTCAGGCACACACAAAACGAGTGTGGAGTTTTTATGTACCTATGTAGTGCGTAGCCACACGCCCACTACATACATAAAAAACCGGCCTCAGTTTTTGTTGAACAAATCTCTGTCTTCACTTTTTTACTTGGTCTGAGCCCATGTCTAAGTACAGTTAGTGGTCGATGATTATATTAAGCTGTGATTAAGTAGGCTAGGAGTCAACTGCAGTAACATTCAATAAGTGTGTATGATGACGTATGGCGAGTCGCGTGGCGGCCGCGTGTCTGTCTGTCTGTCCTCTATATTGTTGTTGTTATTTATGTATACTGCGTAGCGGAATAGATCGAGGCCACGTGACTGCGGGGATGTTACACACTTCTTCACACTGGTTGAGTGTGGGGACAATTACATTAGAAATCTAAGTAAGAAGGATACTGTTACGGAGTCTACGCGCTAAACTCTATGGTATACATATGGAGGGTAGAGGAAAGGAGGACTATGTCCATTGTCCATACATGAAAGTTTCCGTAAATAAGCGTTATATAACAGTTCCAAAAGTGGCCATAATGGCGCTAGAGTCAGAATTGGGTGTGATATGAAGTTGGCAATAAGAGATGGAGTGAAGTTAGTTGAGTTTAGTTATTTAAACTTAACTATTTGTCTGTCGAATGACTTTTTCAAGGTATCAGCACAAGACAAAGACATTGAATGCAGTTTATACGTTGTGTAATTGTTTTTATTATTATATACCAGCTGTCCCGACACACGTTGTTCTGTCTTAACTATGAGGTGGAATAAATAACCTGCAACCTACACCGACTCCTACTCCTATGAGGCCGAATGATTTTTTTGAAATAAACCAAACGGATAAACTGAATGCACCATCATTTAACAGTCAAATGACAAATTGAACACAGTGAACAGTTAGTATGGGAAAATTCAATGGTCATTTTTAGTATTTTCCCCGCAAATTTTCCAATATTTCTCACCGTTTAAACCTTCCCTGAACCCACCTTCACTGAACATACCACGTTTTATCGTGGTATAACACAACGGGATAAAAAGATAACAGAACGAAAAAATATAACAGAACGGGATCCTGTGTCCGTCTCCTGGTTCTAAACTACCTCCCGACCAATTTTCAGCCAAATCGGTTCAGCCGTTCTTGTGTTATAAATAGTGTAACTAACACGACTTTCTTTTATATATATAGATTTAAAAAAAGCGCCTAAACGTACTTAGTGAGATTGCACTTATTAAATAGTTACAAGAGAAATATCCCAATCATAGATCTATCAAAAGGCCCAATAATCACAAAAGTAATCGCCACACCAATAAGAACAATAAATTACGAACATCCCAACATCGGCGATTGGTATCGGAAGAGGGAGAGGGCAACTTCCGGATCCGGCCTCCTCGTAACTCATCATCAGCACTCCCCGGGAGTCCCTCCTCTCTCCTCCCCGCTCCCCTCTCGTGTGACAGCCCCTCGGCGAAGGGGAAACGGTAAAAAATAACCGAATATACTACCAGACCCCAACATTTTATTTTATGGTTAAGTTTCTTTATGGATTTGAATAATTACATTTTTTGTTGTGTGTGAGTGACGAATACGTTTTTATGCATCGGGTAGATTTTATTTATTAACTTTGAATCAACAACACCTACTTAAGTTCTCTACTTCCCTTTCAAATATTAAATGTCCGCAGAAATACTTATATTATTAGAACGAATAATGTTTAGTACCAGTTATAGGTAGGTATTAGGTACTGAAACCAGGCTATGATTTGGACAAGAAAAATGACTTGAAATTTTTTATGATAAAGTTTCTTACTCCAAGACCTAGAAGACTTAGAACTATTAGAAAATAATGTAGGTATTATAGTAGGTACCATATACTTGTTATCAGGCAAACGTCTTATCGTAAATGTGCCAATAGGCATATTGTGCTCCCGCTGTTTTACTCTACTTAGTATGCCCCACCGTATCTCAATTTCCTTAACAACACCAGGTGAAAACTATTAGTACGTGACGAATTGGAAAAGTTTGTCCAACTTACGTGAGGAGAAATGTATACCTAATCATGGGGCCATACCTACACTTTAATTTAATCAGTGGCTATACTAACAATTAACGTTTTATTAATTGTTGTAAAAGGTTATACAGGGATGGAAATGAATTGGCAACACCGCCTATTGGCTATATTAAAAGTGCCGTTGTTAGATTTTAATAGATAGTGTCGCCAATCCATTCAATCCCTTTAAAATATTATTTATTATCAATATCTTTGGAGGCTAGTAACTACACCATCAAAAATATTATCGTAGTTAGCGGAGGCGCGCGAAGGCCGAGCACCTGTGTTTTCATTAAGAGCAAATTGAGCTTTATCGACTAGGCCAAAGCGGACAACCTTAGTATTGCAACAGTACATTGTGGCATCGCTAAAGTTGAATTTCGGCGGTCGCATTGTGTTCTTGGTGTCATAAGCATAACGCGCCCACAAACTTTTGTTCACTCGTAACATGCACTTGTGTTTCCATTATTGGAATTGCAGATAATGGCATTTAATATTTAAAATTTAATTAAATTAATTATCTACTTCACTTCAAAATCAAACTTATAATTGTCACTTGTCTCTTATTAACTCATGTCATATAGATTTGTGACCCCTTTATGGTAAATGTAAGCATGTCCTCCTATCCGTCTATTATTTTAATCAATAAAAATATTTGTCTTATTAATACCTAATTACAAAAATGACAACTAAAATTTACATTTGGTAGAAATTAATTCATAAAAAACGTCTAAAAATTACATGTACAGGTCAAAGATTTCAAAACTAACGATGGGCTATGACGTACATTTGACAGAACAAATCTCCATACAAGAAAAAGTTACGCCATGTTTATTTCACCATAGTACCTCAAATGTTAAAATGGCCCCAAAACCCGAAAGGTGGGGCAAAACCATTTAAGTGGGGACAGATTTTTCCACGACATGCCTCGTCTATAATAATATATACCTACGTCTATGGTGCAGGTAGGTACTAAAATTTAACTCAAAGTTCATTTGCTCTCTTTGTATCGGGCGACATTCTAGTCTTTACGTACTTTATTAAGGTTTTTACAACCACCGCATATACGGCAAACAAAACATTTCGCTTTTAATAATTTGCCGTTTCTAATAAATAAAGATTTCAGTCGGAAAGGGTCCGCTCGAAAAAAGACCGCCCGGGTTGAGTTTATTAAAATTCAACCCTATTGTATTTATCATACATTCTTTTTTGCACCTTCAACGAATATATTTGCAATAGTTTACATTTATCATATCAGTTTTTTCGCTACGTTGATTGTTTTCGATCGAGATTTCTGCCGATATCGATGCTGATAAAGGAATTTATAAATCGATCAATCGAGCTAGATCCATAAAGTATAACTGATGAATTTAAATCGTAAGCGTTTCTTAATGAAGCCCAGAGACTAATGGTTTGGTCTTTATAATTATTTCAGAAACCTCGTCTCTGTAGAGCCACCTGATATACCTATTACCACCTATTCTATACCTAGCTAACAAGATACGCCAACTATTATTTACAATGCGGGCTATTTATATATGAGCTATCTTTACTTTTAAAACTTTCAGTGACGTCATCTTTGTAATCAAGAATACCGAATTCGTACGGTATCAAAGTACGGCATCTTTGGTATTCTTGATCTAAGGACGTCAAGAGCGCAGGCAGTGTTAATAATATTCTCGGCATAAGAGTGTTTTCCGATCCAATCCGATATCCAATATCGGATCGGATATGTGTGAAAACGCTCTAATAGGCAAATACTAAAGGCACAGTACTCAAATCACTGAAGTCTAAACGGATTGCACGAATGGTTTTTTAAAATGATTTGGGATTCCATGTTATGCCAGATATGGAGGAACAAGACTTAGTACAGGCCAAGCGGCGGCGATGACTGCTAGAATACCTGATACGACGCAATGAATGTTTAAAATTTTTACTGCATCTCATAACGTGACGGATACACTGTGAGGGGTAGATTTTTTAGTGCACCCTGCACGGGTGAGTGGACAAGAAGATAATAGCTGGGGCTGTGGGGCGGGGCCAGATGTCAGGCGCAGATCTGATCCAGAGGGGACGGTTGGGTGTTTCTCATAACTTCACACTGTACCGGGTTATCAACATACTAGAGTACCTACTACCTAGTGATTAGGTACTCTATATTTCTAATAGTGGTTTACTGAAAGTAACGAGGTAAATATTGATAGATAGTAGTAGGCAAAATTGGAGACAGATCAGACATGTTATCTGGCTAGTTTTCTGGCTGATGGTAGGCAAGTCCAGAAAACTAGTCTCTAGCAGATGATACTGATTTATGTAATTTTTTTGGTAGATTAGGTTCATAAAAAGTTGGTATTTAGTAACATTTACTACATACCGGTTTCTGATTTAAATATTAATGAAGATGGCGGGTAATTTGCCTCATCCGCTTTATCTATTAGCTGTGATCACTTGTCATCAGGCTCGATCATGTTTTTTTTAATTCATGTCATTTATTGTCGATGTGAATAGACAATTTATCTAAGTTTCAATACAAATTAAATTTATCTAAGTTTAATTTGTAAGGACTATTAGTTCTAAGATAAGTTAGAGGCTAGTTTTGCAGAGTCGCAGGCCCACGAGTTAAGTGTAACTCACCTATCCTTACTAATATCATCAATGTGAATGTGAGACGACATAGGCAACTTTTTATCGCGAGAAAATGTACGATTCCGGGATTTCCTTTTGCGCGTACTAAATCGCGGCAAACAACTAGTAATTAATATAATAAAGAGGAAGGATTTGTTTGTTTGCATTGAATAGGCTCCGATACTACTGGACCAATTTTGATTAAATATGGCTCACAGAGATAAGCGCAATGCCCTATTTTAACAAATAATATGCGTTATAATACCTAAATCAAAATATCGTCTTAGCAACCTCTCAATATATTCAAAATACCTATCAAATGATATCCCGCACTATGTGTTAGATGCGAGGAAAAAAAATATCATCCTCACTTAAAGTGTAGGGGAGGAACCCCAAAAAAAAATTTTTGTGATTTTATTTTAGCACTTTGTCGACGTAGTCAATACACATATCCATGCAAAGTTTCTTCTTTCTAGCAGTAACCGTTGGGACGGTAAGCCGAAGACAGACTCACGGACGGACGGACATGACGAAACTATAAGGGTTTCGAAACGTAAACCACGGAACCCTAAAAACGACGATTACTACCATTAAGATTAACTTAAACTTAAACCTTAAACTTAAACCCATTAAGATCGTGGTCGCACTATTCGCCTTTTGAATTATGGAAAAAAATCTCCTTGACCACTAATTTAAAAAATTTAAATTGTGTAACTTACGAGAAAATTAATAAGCATTACATTTGACATATAATCGCTTATATTATTTAATCAATCGATAAATATGTATGTTGAGATTCGAGCAACAGGGCTTCGTGATGAAGGCCATTAACTGCGCCAGGCAATTATCCCCAGTGTTCTACGTCGGCCTGGTACCGAACAAGCGCAATATGTTAACATAATATTTTTTAATTTCTCGTACGAGGAGCGCATGCGCAGGAGTGAGATTTATAATAAGAAAACGTTCCTACCGCGCATGCACAAGGATCTATAAATCTTTCGAGTACTGGATCGGCCAATCCCTGTTGAGAAACGATAAATCATCGTCCGACGGCGAAGTCGACCGCTCGTAACGTCTCTCTCGCACCCGCGCGATGTCGCGCTTGCTGCATCATTTATCATTTTTGCCTCTCGTTCGTTCAATGATAAATTCAATTCTCTTTTGGAATATGATTGTTCTTCGTTTTGTTGTTGTTTTGTTGTTGATACCGTCACGGAGTTGAGTTTTTTGATCGGAATCAATCGAAATGATCGCGAGAATTGGATTTCCATTTTAGATTTCGGCTCTCGAGGTATCAATCTTTTAAACCTTCGTAAGACCGTTGTTTACGATTTATTTAGTTGAGGAATCCTAATAGATGTTGTAATTGTATGTTATTAGTGCAAATCTTTGAGCTCGTTAGCAATTTTGAAGTTTTATCTTAGATTCTAAAATTCTTATTTTTACTATCAAAGGTTAGGCTTCAAAATTTATTTCTAGAATATTTTAGTTGCTCAGTTGATCATAATCGCTTCTAGACATCAATATATAAAAAAATAACAATATAATAGTAATAGGCATTTATTTCTCGCTATGTACATGGCCGTAAAAATACATGGAACATTTTAAACTAATTTAAATAACATTTCTTTCAGTCGTTCGAACGGACGCCCGTTCTGTTGTGAAAAAATACATTGTTGGCATTATTTTTATATTCAATATTATTTTCTTTAAAAAGAACATTCAGCATTACCGTTACTATATTACTATGACATCTTATTACTATTATCACTGTGTATTCCTTAAACTATTTGTACATACATAATATACAAGTACAGTAATGTTAAAACCAATCTTAGGGTGCTTTGGCTATCATTACATTTTTACAATAAACAATATTAAAGCTTGCTAGAAAATATTGTGCAGTGATAGGTGATTGAGAAACGAGTGTACGTCTTGAAAAATATTAACGTAGAACAAAATATAGGAGATCACAAAATGAATTGCGATATTGTAATATACATGCATGCACACAAATTAATAGCATGTGAAAATGATTTCAAATACATTTTAGCACCTAAGCACTAAGCAGAAAAATGTAGCCTGGTGTATACTGGTATGTATACTC
Organism: Phengaris alcon alcon; assembly: GCA_037179445.1. Classification (NCBI taxonomy): domain Eukaryota; kingdom Metazoa; phylum Arthropoda; class Insecta; order Lepidoptera; family Lycaenidae; genus Phengaris; species Phengaris alcon. The sequence continues at coordinate 500,967 of JAYRCH010000257.1, forward strand.
TTGACTAGATTCTATATTGGAAATGGATTAAATAGGCATATTAATTAAAAACTATGATGATGATAATATCGAATTACATCTAGTTTTTGAAACTGAAACATATTTTAAAAGAATTTCACAAAACCAACACTTCATTTCAGTGATTGCATTATTGTTAAAGTAGCGCGAGCAATAAGCAGCATTTTGGTACTTGATAAAATACAATTTATTTTGATTCAATCATAATGTTCCTTTATTTTAAAACACATAACACAACTAATTTATCAAGAAGACATTTTAATTAAAATAATATACCTTAATTTGAAAATGGAACAACTGTATTTTCTTGTCACTCAGTACTATAATTTTTTCCTTTTAAATTGTGTTTTTTTTTTCCTTTATACTAAACACAGTACACAGAATAAAATACCTATATGGACATAAAGTTATTTACTCGTGAATTACTGATTTTTTTCAATGAGAATTACTAGATATATTTAATTTTTTATGTAACTTGAACGCGAATTGCGACGGACGGTATGTGTAGGTTTTAGATTCGATCAGTCCTTTAGCAGTTTATTTGTTTATAGTAACTAACTTATAATACGGCTGCGCTTAAGATAACTCTTCACTCCACGATATATAAATATTTACAAATGTAGGTATAGTCAGCGTCAAAAATAAGTAATTTAACTTAGAAAGATGCTATAAAACTTTTACAAACTACTTTGAAATGTTCATTTCATAATAATATTAGCACGTTAAGATATTATTTTTACTAGCTTGTTGATTGGTGACTATAATATTGATTCCTGTTACAATCTTATAGCAGAAAATAATAATGTAATCCTGTTACATTATTATTTTCTGCAATTTATGAAAGATATTTGAGCTACGACGAGGCGCAAACAAATATAAAAATCTATTGTGAACATTTTCACAACAAGCAATGGTTCAAAATTACTCTAATAAGTTTCTTATAGGTTCTTACCACTTACTTAAATTCTATTCACTATTTTTATATTAAGTCATACGTTATTAGAATCATTAAAACCATTGCTTATTAGTGAAAATACAAGTCTTATTTGTAACAATAACAATAGATAGGCCATAACAATATTATCAATAAGTTTTATATCAAATTGTATTATTAGTAGTTTTATAGAACAGCTATAAAATGCCAAGAAAACATGTTCATTTAAAATGAACTCGTGTTGGCGTTGAAGTGAAAGTGCCCCCGGATAATGATGAGTGTTTATTGCCATACTTAGTAAATAATAAACTTGATTTAATTTTTTTTAATGCGAACGCTATAGAACATAATACATAGAAATTCGTAACGTTTCAAATAAGGTGATTAACTACTATTGATAGTTTTTTACTGACATCATGTCCGGTAGGTAGGTAAAATGTTTCTTTAAAAATTGTTTAGCTTACATATTTCCGCCACTGACTGTACCTGGAATGGTAGTCTATAAGGCAAGGCTCAGACTACAACGATGGTTCGATCGTCGAATGAAGAGTTAACTAAGCGCGATGTTGTCAATACGCTGCGGCCGCGCCGGAGTGATGCATTAGATGGTGGTGGTGGTAGGACTCCTGCGAGGGACACCACCAGTCCGGGATGGCGTGCGTTACCGGCGGCGCCGGCTGCTGGTGCCCACCGAAGCCACCCCAGTGACCACTGAACCCTATCTTGTCGTTCGCCATACCGTTCCCACCTATATTCGTCAGGTGCTGGTTGTGGTGCGGCGGTGCGGGCGGCCTGTCGTACTTCTGCTCGTGAGGGTTGAGGTACTTGTCGTTGAGGCTCTGCAGCTTGTCCGTGATGGTGGGGTGGTGCTGATGATGATGCTGCGGCGGAGGCGGGGGCTGGACCGGGGCTAGCGGACTGGCGGTGCCGGCCGTGACGCTGACGCTGCCCGCCGACGAGGAGTCCTCCACGTCGCTGTCGTAGCGTGGCGACGCGTCACCCGCTGCTCCGTGGACCTTCATATGTTTCCTCAGCGACGACGGGTGCGTGTAGGACTTGTCGCAGCCGTGGACCCGACAGTTGTAGGGCTTGTCAGACGTGTGGACGTGTGAGTGCTTCTTCCTGTCTGAGGAGTTGGCGAATCGCCGGTCGCAGCCAGCGTACTCGCATTTGAAGGGCTTCTCGCCTGTAAAAAAGGAAATAGAAATTCGATTAGACTAGCTAGACGGTTACAAAGAATTTTATTAACTTATTATATTCTGAATAACTAGGTATCTCGATCTACTCAATTTAATAGTAGATAGATACCAATGCGTATTTGCAAATATTTTTCGAAAATTCAAATAAATCGATGTGCGTAGGCAACGAAGAAATATTTATGGTTAATATCACTAAGTATAAGCTCTCATCTTTTGCAATTAAAAATTATTGGATAAACCATAAACTATATACGTTTACGGTATTCGATTACGGTCAGAAGGTTGTAAATTGTTGAAGACGTTATGAATTTTAAAAGCTTATCGTTAAAATTGTTATCAAGATACACTTTAAATTTTTATTGAGCTAGTAGTAGAGTAGAGAACATGTTTGCGAAAAAGACTTCAACAAGCTAGCCAACTTGAACGCGAGTTCTATTTTAAATATTGTTTTATCAGTATGTTTTTTGGGCTGGTACCGACTTCATAATTATGAAGAATTAAGAAGAAGCGAAATTGTTAAAATTGTAGCCAAATTTAAAAGGGGAATTATTTAGAAAATAAGTTTTATTTCATAAATGTTTGTACATTTTTACTTTGGAAGTCGGTTTAATTAAATTACAAATGATATGTTTTTTTTTTAATTTTGTGATCCTTCATCCTTACCATTTCTAGATGTCATATTCAAATTTCAAATTCTTTACCGATTAATCATTGTTTTATAAGTATTAAAAACCTATTAGTAAGTTTCTTATAACATCAATATGCATAGTGAAACATGGTACCCATATTCACCATAGTCACCATAGCTACATTAATTACAGTTTAACTACTATTTTTATTAATTAGGACCTACGTCGAATTTTATTTCGTCTCGTAAATTCCGTACTCAGTTTTGTTTATGGACTTTTACTTCATAATAGATTTTATTCCCTAAAGTATGTTTACCATAAACATTTATAATTTTTTAACGTGTAGCATATCCTTAAAACTAATATAAATGATGATTCGAAATAAATTTGTTTATTTTGTGCATAAATTCCATCAGCGTAAAATAATTTCAACTTACATATCATTTCATATAAAAGTTATATTTTAATGAGGTATATATAATTTAAAATGTATTAATTTATTTAGAAATTATATCCTAGATACAGTATAAGACCAAGGAAAAGGGCGAACTCAAAGGGAGTAAAGGAATATAGAATTTACGGGCCATAGTCGTGTGTTATAAAACGTTTCTGATATCTCACTCTCCAGTCTCCACAACAATAAAAACAGTTGCCAGCAAATGCCCGTGGAATCACGCCATAAATAAGGAGATTTGCTGTTGTTTATAGTTTACGACTGTAAATAAATATTCATAACAATTGCGAGCCATACTTAACACGACCATAAATCATTTTTGTAAGAAGATTTTGTCACACTGCCCGTCATGAGGCAGGGAGTATTCTTGATATACGATTTTATACTTCATTACAATGTAATAAAGTTCAAAGCTAAGTTTCTCTCCCTCGTTTTAACCGCACGGGTTCGCATGGTGACTTATGTCCTTTTCCTAACTTAACTGTTAACCGTTCAAATTTTCGTGGAAGTTAACAGAAATGTTGATATATAGAATTTAATATAAGTGAGATATTTCACGTTGTACTTTTTAAATGAATGTCAATTAATTTGAAAGTTGATGTCAATTTAAATAATAACAGTTATTGTTGTAGCTACAAGAAAAAAGACATGTCTTAGCCTAAGTATATCTAAAAACGTATGTAATTGGCAATACCAATTAAGCATTTTAACAAGTTAAATGGTCCAGGAAATAAACATAGCGTTATTCACATAATGCACATTAGGTTATGACTTATGACACCTAATGTAGATTGAAGAAGCAACAAAATAAAGAGATTTAGGTACGCTTGGCACTTTTAACAGAAGCAAAGACCAAAACGTAGGCACGGATAAAGTTTGGTTCAGGTAAAAGTTCAAGCTATGGACACCGTATGAATAGCTGAAAGGATGTGGAATTCCAATTGAGAATATCATTCACCGTATCCAAAGTAACAAAATCGCGGTATCCCAAAAAAGCCCTATTATAACGCGTTTACAGACACTTGAGATTAGCATCTGTAGCGAGATCTTCAAACGGACAATGCGGGATTACAACCGAAGAGGTTTATTTGTAAACACGACAATAGGTTTTTTTTATTTGTTGTGTCGCCAGCCAGTGTGCCCATATTATTGAATGATCGCGCACACCTCGCTGAACTTGAGAAGAATACGCGGTCTCCAGTATCACTATTTACTATTCATACAGATATTCAATGTCGATACAAATAAATGAAAAGTGGTCTACTCTTGCTTGCAAAAAATCTTAAAATTTCATGCACTATGCGAAAAAGTTTGTTCAATTTTGATAGAAAAACCTAGTTTTGATAATCTAGATGTATAAAATTAAGGCCGCACATTAACGTAAATTTTTTGGGTATGTCTTTTCTAACCAGTTTTGTTTATCCAACCTAAAAATACACCTACTGATTATTTATATTATGCTTCTTAAAGTTGTCAAGGAATCGACTTAAAAATCGACGTGTAGCTTCCTGATTTTTAACCTTACCGTGCGCCTGCAACATTGATTTAGTGGTTCACAAAAGCTTCTCGAAGGGTCTAATTTGGTTCAAAACAATATAATGACAAGATAAAGGCGGAACGACATCTAATTAGTAATCGCGGGCCTCATCTCGATCCCGACGACAAATTCTATTAGTGTCGATGTTATCTGCGCACGCGACAGTCGAAGCCGCGCGCCGCCCGGCGCGACCACTTGACACATTACGATAATCATCAACTCCTTGCTCTCGAGTTTGAGGGTTTTAAAACGGAATAATACTATAGATAATTTCTCATGCTGCACGTTGTAATTTGTAAAACAAAGGTATTCAATTGAAAATTGTATACAAAGGGCTTTATAAGCAATTTTCTAGGAACTTTAGCGCTTTAGCGCTCGCGACCCAAGAAAATCTTCAATTGCAAAAGCGATTATTGTGTTGATAACACAAAATATTAGCGTGAGTAACACAGCATGAGCTCTTTAAATTGGTAATCAATACGATAATTTTAAATGAAAATTAAAATAAACACTATACAATATTTTGATGTGTAAAAAAGCCAACACGAGATGGGAATGCGCGTCGTGAATTCGATGCACGCCGAAGGGACGGTGGGGTCAGATTCTTATCTTAAACGCCTGTATCACCCAGGAGAGACACTTTTTTGAAACATTATTATCGACACGAAACTTTATCTCGAAACGTTTTCCAGAAGGATGTTTAACATCTTAAATATTTAAAGGGTTACAACTTAGAACAGATTTATACAATTAATTTTTATTCCGACGTTAAGTGGCCTGTCGTTTTTTCGTTTACCAAATCCGTTCATTTTATTGGAAGCGTTTGAAAGATGAGCGTATTTAGTTTATAATCAGTACGTTTGTTTTTATTTTGTTCTTAGTATTGCGAAATCTGATTGCATGCAGTTATTGCTTTATTTTCGTTTGGTTTTTGATAATATCTCTCACATCTAAACGGGTTTCAATACAACTTTGTAATCATTATTTTATGAAACTTAGTCCCGATTTCACCAAACTTCTTGAAACGAGCTTAATTCAATTCATACCGAAATTAAACGATACGCAACGCGGCGCTGCATTTTAAAGATAGCTATTCAAAATTTAACTTTATTCATTACACAAAAAGATACACGAAGATCTTTTTGTGTAGTAAATTATTGTAAGTCCCTGTAACAAATTTCTTAGAAATAAATAAATTCTAATCTATTCTAAAAATGCGGCGTCGCGTCACTTATCATTACAGTACGAACTATCGCTAAACCCGGATTCTTTCTCTCTCTCTCATTCGATGTTAGAACGGGACAAACAGATTGCAAGCCGGATCTCAGCCCTAAGGTTCGCGTTGGTAAAATTGTGGCTTAGTTTCAGAAAAGAACCTTTTAGCATTTCAAAACTACATTAGCATAACTAATTAGGTACAATATCAAAAATATTGATATGACAAACTCAGTAGCCTTGTTCAGGCGCTTGCTAAAAATTTAATAATTGCAATTTCATTGATTCTAAACTTATGAAAACTTTCGCTTAAAAATAAAACTTTTAAATATAAATCGAGGTTAGCTTTTAAAAGAGACATTTTATATGAGGTTGAATTATAGAGTTTACAAATTCTAGGAATTAGTGATGAAAACAGTTATAAAGTACCTTTTTGGCAGATTGCCTCCATATTGAATTACTGATACTTAGGAGCGCTTCGCTGTGAAAACAAGAATTTGGAAATAGCAACGTGAAATTCAAGACTCGGCCTTTACTCCCAGGTTGTTTGGATGGTGTTAGGTGTGTTTACAGAAACAATTGCAGGTTAAGTCATATCGTGTTTCAGCTATTTAGAAATCACCTTATAATTTTAAAATTGATTTTTTTCTTGTATTCGTAAATTAGGTACGTAAACGAATATTTTACAAGAAGTGAGAAATATGAAATGTCGCCTATCAGCAGGTCTAAAATGGCAACATTAAAGGAATCTTAATATGAAACATCAACTTTTGAAGAAGTTACATTTAAAGTTACTTCTAATGGTTCTCTTAATTGGGGAGATGACTACATCTAAAATATTTAGTCTCGATACTAGTACCTACTCAGAAATATTGAGGCATTTACTACTTGGTAAATGTAAAAAAATATATTATTAATTAGATACATCTAAAAAGTACAAATTCTTTTTTTGCTAAATTGGTAAACAAAACGTACATCATTAGTTTACTTACATTATATTATACAAAAACATTCAATAAGGTACGTAAGTATGAACTTAAACGCACAAATATCGGAGATGTTTACATAATATATGTTCCTGCGGCCTTATCTGTTTACCGTGCCTACATTTCATACATTTTTACCTACATGTACCTACGTGTTCACAGGTAGTCGTCGACGACGTCTTTAGTATGTAGCGTTTTTACGAAACTTGCGAAATTTTGTATACAAATCGCTGTACCTTTGAAAATATTGACTTTTGATATACTGTTTCTTCTGAGAAGTTACTCATATTTAAGAGTACCTACTACTACTAAGCAATAAAAAAATCAGGCATTAGCCTATTGACAAATAAGCAATTCTAATTACGTGTACCGTTTTACGCATTTCTATTGGAAACTGTCAAAATAGAATTGTTAGAAGTTACTGTAAAATAAACTTCTTCAATAGCTGTTGATGTTTCATAGTACGATTCATTTAATGTGTGGCCATTTTAGACATTCTTGTTAAGTAAAACTATACCTACTGCTGTTTTGTGGTGTAGAATCTGGAATCCCACACAAACCAAAAAGTGTACGAGTTGGTTTGTTATAGTCAAACCTATACCTAGCCGAAACAGGAAATACATGGATCCTACATCTATTGAAATACGATGAATATTTATAATTATTACATTATATAATGCCGAATTTGCAACTTGGAAAAATACTTGTACAAATTAAAAATACTATTTCATACACATACAACGTTGCTATCTTTGTCTGATACGTTGGAAAAGTTACTTGACAGACAAAGACAGAAACATTGTTTAAGTTATCCGTTGTGTAAACATTTTTATTAGTAATAGATAATATTACGTAATATAATTTTATTATACGTTAATATTTAACTACAAATTATTCATTATGTGTACTTTATACAAATGGCAAAGAGGGTTTAGTAACAAACCTCAAGGATAAAAATTAATTACTTAGGTAGGTATTATGAGTTATTGCTATCATTATTTTCAATTAAATGGCGTTCCGTTAAACTACAATACAGATAACATAAACCTAATGTTTATTGCCGTTAATGTGTGCGCAGTTGCACGTTTGTAATTAAATGACAAACAAAATGCCAGGAGATTTGTGTCTGCACAATCGCCTAATAAGTGTCGGATAGCTTATTCGAGAGTTTTGTCGCTTGCTTAGTACTTTATACTGAGCGACAGAAACAAAACATCTAAAATATACTATCTAACGCTTATCAGTAGACTGTGACGCAGGCCCTAAGTAAGTATAGGTAATTATTATAAAATTATTAAAATGGTTTATTAAAGTCCACTGTGTTATTTAAATAACAAAGAATACACATAAAAATCAGTCAATTAAAAAAAAAATGCATATAATAATCTATGTACGCTTTCACGGCACGTCATCTGGTCCCGTGGTTAGTACTTGACGTGTTGCGGGTAACAGACAACGGAAATATACTTTTTATTTAAAGAATTTTTATTTTATACACATCCATGAGTCATGAAGCAGCTGAACACAGAGTTTTTTTTACACCCTGGTGGGATACGAACCCGTGAGCTCCGGCATGAGGCGCCAGCGCGTTAACCGCTGAACTACAGGGGTCATCAGTTCATTCCATTCGTCAGTCCATTGTATTGGTTTTAGGAGCTACTGTGACGACAGTCTAAGTCCCTGAAGGTTCAACTTAAGTAGTATTTAATGCCTAACTCTTTTAGTGAAGGGTCAAAACAGCTACAAAATCATCAGCACCGATATATTTAATTAGTTTCATGCGCGTGTTCTGTTCGCTATGACGCGGCACATCGCATTGCCCATTATATTTTTATTGGGATGCTTTTGTATGAGTTGGCAGATATTTATCGGCTATCGGAACATTCGACCCGCGCGCAGCATAAACCACCTTGTCACACGCTCGTTGGGCGCCCGATACTTTTTGTTCGCATCGTATGGAAAAAATGAAGATATTAATATATCTTTCTAATTCGAAATACGTCGGGGATAAAGGACGACCATAAATCATTATGTATTCGTTTTTAAATGCGAGAAAATCGGTTTTCTCGGAACGCAAACGCCGAGCTGTCTATAGCGTCAATAGACGGTTAATAGTTATTGGAAGGACGAAACTATTATCAATGATTTAAATAACGTTTGAACATTTTATTTCACTGTGTCAAGCTGAATACAGTATTTAACATTTTGACTACATTATAAGAGTGAACTAATGATTAGTTTCTATGTAAACTGTTTTTGTTCTTAAAATTTATGTAAACAACCTTTGTAATTAGTGGAGATGAAAGAAACGTTTTAAAAAAAGGGGATTTATAAATAAAATGTCTGTACTTGTAATTAAAACCGGCCAAGTGCAAGTCGGTTCTTGTACGAAATGTTCCGTACAAAATGACAAAAAAAACACGTTTGTTGTACGGGAGGGCCACTTGTTGTTATAGCGGCAACAGAAATACATCTCTGTGAAAATTTCAACTGTCTAACTATCACGGTTCATGAGATACAGCCTGGAGACAAACAGACGGACAGCGGAGTCTTAGTAATAGGGCCCCGTTTTTACCCTTTGGGTACGGAAAAAGATACTCATGAAAAATTTCTTTAGTTATGGTAATGCTTTTCTCCTTGTTTATGTTCTGATGTCATAATTATCTTTGTTTTGATAGTATTTTATCCATGGAGAATAGAATTAAGGAGTACCATCTCCATACATGAAATTTGTCCGTAATATAGCGTTAAATAGGGGGCGCTACAGACGCAGACGGGAGTAAAGCGGTAAAATTTAAACGTATAATTAAATATTAGCATCTTCTTCGGTTTTATATTTAAAAATATTTTCGGCTATACGAGTAATTAGAATTTTCATGATTTACTGAATTAACTACTTTTAATCTACTAAAGTCGTCAAAAATTTTAAATAACTAAACTCAACTCACTTTACTTCATCTCTTATTGCTAACATCATATCACACACCCTTGCCACTCTAGCGCCATTATGGCCAGTTTTGGAACTATTATTTAATTACTTTTGTCGGACACTTTTAAGCTTTTCTGCCTTAGAGAGATGGTACTCCTTACCTCTATTCTCCATGATTTTAGCTTTACCTTCCTTTAACTAATACTCTTAAAGCATAGTATAGCTTATAGTACAAGATCCCACTGCTCGATTCTGCAGGAATCTGTTTTTTTGATAAAACTAATTTTAAATGAATGATAAGAAAGTATGCAATGGATTAGGGTTGCCTATAAAATATTAGCCGCAATTACCTGTAATTAATTCTAGTATAATTAATTCGATAATGTAATTTGCAGCTATATGTTTTTTTAATAAAATTTACGACATTTGAAAGAAAATGATGTGACGAATTGAAAAAAATATTGGTTGCCAGCTCTACCTAAAAATAACAGTCAAACGTTATTACTTAGTTTGGTTACTATGGTTGTGGGAGGCCGTTCAAGTATATATTCTAACTAGAGCCAGAGTCGCACTGTGGTCGAAATTCGACCATAATTCACATTTTAATTTTAAAGTTTCAACTTTTTTAGGTTTCTTTTGCCTGTTAGATACGCAATAAAAATACGTAAATGTTATTTATGGATTGTGAAAGAAAGATTGACACTCATTGACAATTGTGTCAAACCTAATGTAATACATACAAAAATGCTAGTATAAGTGAGGTATTGCTGAGGTATTTCATTAATTTAATTTATTTCTAACCATTATTTTAAGAAATTTAAGCTTTTCGCACGCCTTCCTCAGCATAAACTTTAATTGTGCCAAATTTCACTCTTATACGTACGTACAATTCTTTTAAAACTGTACTTGAAGTTTTTGCTTCACGTATTAATATAATGACAATTTATCATAATGTTAGAATTTATAACACTCCAGTCTGTACATTAAAGCTGAGACTATAATATGTTGCGGAATCCGGAACGCCGGTGAAATTCAGAGCACTGAAAGAGAACTCTGTGCTAATACAATAGAGTTGAAAATGGAAGTTTCAAGTATCTTCCACTTATAATTATATTGAAGTCATGGCTACCTCTGTTTGCGGCCATTTTCCAACTGGCAACCATGGATTTTCGTAATTAGTATATATAAAACTCTAATGTATTAATTTAAAAAAACAGGTGAGTGTAAATAATTAACAAACATATACATGTTTACATCTGGCTCGCTCTTAACCTTAACTTTGCGGCTGACTGGGAGCTGGCGACCAATTTTTTTTTCAATTTGTGACATAATCTTTTTTCAAATGTCGTAAAATTCATTAAATAAACATAATATATCTGCAAATTAAATTAGCGAATTAATTATACTAAAATTAATTACAGATGATTGCGGCTAATTTTTATAGGCAAGCTATGCCTATTTTGCATGATTTGCATACTTTCTTAAAATTCATTTAAAATTAGTTTTATCAAAAAGACAGATACCTGCAGTGGGTGGTGCAGTTGTTATTCTATTATAGCCATAGGTTTTATTATGTTGCCCGTGACTTCGTACGCGCCAAAAGAAACCGTACATTTTGCCGCAATAAACAGTAGCCTATATCCTTCCCCGTGGTCTACTCTGTGCCAAATTTCATCAATCGGTCCAGTAGTTTCGGAGCCTATTTAATGCAAACGACCAAACAATCAAATCTTTCCTCTTTATTATTAGTATAGAGTATAGATATATAATTTTTTACCTACAATACAACAATAAAGTGCCTAGTTATTATTATTCTGTAGGCGATGTTCAATTATGTGTAACATGTAGGTCAGATATGAGTCGCAACGAATAGCCAGTCATCGGCTACTCATTAGCCGGCTAGTGTCTGACTAGCGGCTAGTCACTAGTGGCTAGCGGACGTCTATCGAGATTAAACTAACGATTAAACATGCTCGGGGCATAGTTACGACTAAACAATTAGTTACAAATTACAATGCGATTCAAATGAGAGTAGGATCGACTTAGCTCATGTTCAGATAATTTCCTACTATTTAGGATTTTTTATTTAAATTCGATGCAAGACTATTATTATTAATATTATGTTAATAAGTTTTTTTGCATAACGCACTTTTCAAGTGATATTTGACAGAAAAAGGTTATTGACATTCCTATTCTTATTTGAAACGCATTGTACAAATTGCATTCGAATCGACTATTGTGGAATAAACTACTTTCTTTGAAAGTAACTGAATATTTTGGTGTTATTTAACGTTCCCGATATTCGATTAGCCATTTCCCTGCGTCTTGGCACCCCCCACGTCGTTCCCCACCGCTGCGTTTGTGGACAGCCTCGGACACCACGGGCTGTCCTGTCAACGAAGCGCCGCCGTATCTCCCGACATCACTGCCTGAACGACCACATCCGTCGGGCTCTTGTCACCGCCGGAGTGCCAGCTGTGCTGGGACCCTCTTTTTTGGCGCGCGACGATGGCAAGAGACCAGACGGTATGACCCTGGTTCCTTGGAGAGTGGGTCGGGCTCTTGTATGGGACGCTACTTGCGTCGATACACTTGCTCCGTCCCATGTCCAGGGCACCTCGAGTACTGCAGGAGCGGCCGCCAATCAGGCGGAGAACCTCAAGCGGCGCAAATATGAGAACCTTAGTGGGGATCTCATATTTGAACCATTTGGGGTTGAAACCTAGGTTCATGGGGTCCGGGTGCGCACAAACATTCACAGAGAAATTTCCAAAAAACGAATCGAGGCCACCGAGACCCCAGAGAGACCCGGCACCTATCTGGCCCAAAGAGTGAGTAGCGCAATCCAGCGGGGAAACTCGTTGAGCCTTCTAGGTACTCCACCTGGTGGGGATGACCTGGGAAATTTCTTTTTATTGTAGGTTTTTAAATTTTTCTAGTAAGTATTATTTTTCTTTTTAGTAATTTTATAGTTTGTAAATATTTTGAGTAGTTACTACTATACTTATATATATTAATATTATGTATTTCATGTAATTTATACTAAAAATACATGTTTCTCAGATGTATATATTATATCAGGTCACGTTTAACGTTCTGTTGTTAATTTTGTTTCGTTAACCGTTCTGGATTTTGGTTTCGTTTAGGGTGTGTGAAGTGGGCTGTCTAAGGTCACAATATATAATAAGATGGTTGATTATGTGGCGTCCATAAATTGCGTGAGACGTTTCTGATGATTTTACCCCCCTCCCCCTCTCCCCAATATCACGCGATATTTTTCAAAAATTTTATATCGTCTATAAATGTGTTGACTTACTCTAAGACTAGTAAATACTATTATTTGGATTTGAGATTATTCTAACAGGCATGTGAGACGAGCACGACCTAATTTTCTCGCATTTTGAAACTATTTTTGAGAGGAAAAATTACATTGCCGAGACCTCTCCTCCAAGTGAGATTTGGCTAGGTTCGCCCCACCCTAAATACCTCACGTAATTTAGGGACGCCCAGTAGGTACTCACTACTTACCTAATGGATACCAAAGTTTAACTTAAGACTACGCGTGAACTCTGAACTGTGAGTTATGAACAGGTGCAACAGGTATAAAATGATTTACGATTATAATTTTACGTGCATAAAAATGACTCTGCAGACACAAAAGATATCTTAAAATGCAGTTGGCAACCCTATTCAGCAGTGGAAAGTAAATTGGACTGCCAGTACCATTGTTCTGGCTGAAACAGAAACATCATCCATCTTGCTCTTATCAGAGCATCAGCTGAGTGTCCCAACAGATATTTCTATTCACTCGCAAATAGAGGAAATATTGTAGTTTTTGTTTTTAATACAAATCTACACAATGTTGCAGTATTTCGTCCATGTATTTTGAAAGACTATAAAATGTTCCAGAATGTAGTGAAATTGGTTCGTCATTATCATTTCTCAGTAGGATAGTTTTTACATGTCATTTTTATGTATATGTATTTTGCACATATCACGAACTAAAAACAATGCGTTCATACCAAAATTAATGCAGTAAACAATGCCTTAAGACTTAAACGCATTAATTTAATTGCATATGCGTTTAAGTGGCACAAACATTGATAACTTGAATCTATATTTCACAGGGATGTTCTAAATTAGCGAAGTCGGTTCCCACTGTATGAATAATGCGGTGCGATACACCTGCGAGCACAAAAATAAATACAAAACCACGCGGGTTCGCTCGTCAATCCGGCCGTCAGCTTTTGACAGCCCAAACCGGCATCAACGCTGGCCCGTGCGATAAAAAAATGACAGAAATGTACAAACTATTTTTTATTTTAGTTATTTTTAAGACTAAAACTATTAGGACGTGACATACTGGGAATTCCTTCCCATCAAATACGATGGGTCTCTAATTACACGTTTTTGGATATGTCAATGTTTCTTTGTTAAACTTACGTGTACTTTGGATAATTCAAAGAACTAATTAAAATATTCCAGCAGAAGTGTGTGAAACTCATGCGCCCCAGGTAACTTCAAGGTCTACAAGGCAAAAACTATTAAACTTTGTAACATGTTTTGGTATTTCTTTAGTCTTTTGAGCTCTAAATACAGTTACCAGAGCCACAAGAGCCCTTTCTACTATGATATTGTTCATAATTACAAGAATACACTTTCAAACGTACGACGGACTTTAGTATATTTCTATGTGTCTAGTTCCTTTTAGCTTTTATGCTTCATAAGTATGTATAAAAACTTAAGTAGCAGCTATATTTATTATTTATGGAATCGACATTATAATCACTTGTCCTCCATGAAGTCCATGTACAATGTTAATTCCATAATATCAAACTTTGTATAAAAATATTTTTTTTTGTTTTCTGTCAAGTTTATATGTCCAGGAGTACGTTGTTTTCGTTTATCGGTGTCTTGTATAATCTCAACTATATCTATGGTTTTGATCGATTGTACCAAGATAACTTATTTCTTATTTGATAGATGTTATTTTTATATTAGGTATGTAGCTGTTACTGTGTTGTACATGGTAATAGAATCCTTGCCTAGATAGTAGATTATTCTAGATAACGATTTCTTCGTTTGAAATGAGAATAATCTACTATCTACAATCACCACACTTACTACAATTCGTCTCAAATATTGTATTGAATTATGATTTTAAAACTGAAATCTAACCTTTTCTTCAGCAAAAATCTAATATAACAAAGATTAAAACATCGCTATGAACTTAATATTTAGGGATACATAAATTTTATTATTTTGTCATATTGTCTGTGTCGTAAATTAAACGAGCATAAATTATATGATTGTGTGTCCTCTCAACGCCCACGCATCAGATTTCAGCCCCCGGCCAACTTGGGACAAACCAATATGTCTAAACGATATTATTTTTTGTTTTTTTATTTTCGTTGGCATTCCTGACGTCCGTTTTACAAATACCCTCGCATTTTTTATGGTTAATTAAGAAACCGTGGAATTGAGAATTTATGTTTTGTCTAAATGTATGAATTAATATGGTTTATGTGACTTAATATTTATTTGTATCAAAAAAAACCTTTTCTTTGTTCAGTATAAAATAAATGTGTCTTTTTTTAAATGATCCCGGATCCTAGATTATGTGGAACGTAGATCAAATATTTCTGTTAGTTATGACTCAACCAAATACCTATAACAGCCTCTCGAAGGTAAGGCTCAACTATCAATAATGACGAATAAAGTTATATTTTTTAACCTAAATTTTGGACATCCCAAGACGTGTCTTAAACTTTTTGCTGACGGAAAGCTGCGCAGGTGGACCTCATAGATTGTGCATCAGAGAATTCGTCGCCATACATATTAATAGGAACAAGGTGTGAAAGAAAAAACGTATGAATGATGCAGTGAGACCGACCACACTGCCGACAACCTGAAGGAATTTCGCGCACTCCACCACAAAGGCAAGGTTTTTCTCAGCCGTGGAACCGGCTGATAGCTTCGTTTAACGAGGAATCTATGTTTCTGGAATACGTTTACAACATTTTCTACGAGCGTGGACAATGGGCGTTTTTTATGCTGGAACGCGTTTAGGATTCGTGAAATGTTCGACTCTGTAGACAGGAACGTAAAAATTGGAATAGACTTAAATTACAAAATCAAAACATTAGGTTACCTTATACATTTTCGTTGTGTACCCTACGTACGTGCGTACGTACGTTAAAGTTAGGTACTAGAATAAGTTGTCGTACCAAAACTTTTAGAATACATTTTATAAAACTGTAAAGTATTCATATTGCTATTGTGAGTTGAAAAAATCAACGTAAAAGGCTGTATTGAACGGTTTTATTTATGTCTGTGGAGCACAAAACACTTATCTAGTAAATAAGTGAGTGAGGCAATATTGTGTAAGCGGGGGCGAAGGAAGGGTGCGTCATTGTCGTGTATGCGAGTGTACTGTTGCCCGCTATTTATGACAGTTTGTATTTTTACGCCACATGAAGTGTATGTTTTTATTAGCAACGACTTCAAAAGTCCCAAGTCACGTGTGACGTGACGCAGTTTCAACTTTCTTTAGGTCGGCATATATTTTGTGCGAACAAAATTCTATTAGCTATTAATTACCGAAATAATATGAAGAATACCTATGTGAATGTCCGTATTTGTACATCTTTATATGTCAAGTCTTACTTACTGAGTACTAATTGATCTAACCACAGCTCAAACCACTGAACAGATTCAGTCGAAATTAGCCTCCATTAGTCAGGGCTACGTTGACATAGGATGATAGGTAACACGGATGGTGTTACGTTTAAGAATATTTCAAATTTGCTGCTGACAAGTACTGTCATCGCCTGATAAGACGTTTTAATGACGTACCTTTGGATGCTTCTTGTTCGATTTTCATTTTTCTTTTTGCATGTGGGTTAAACTGTTATTTAGACTTTTATATCTAATTGTTATAGTGTCTCTTTTCTTGAAAAGATTAAATTATTGTAGTTTAATTATCATTAAAGCAATGTATTGTATTGTGGTATTTAACGTAAACAGCTTCATTCTGCCTTATTATTCGGGTGGGCTCTGGTAGCAACTTATATTATTATTACAATATATTTTATTATTAATTATTTTTGTATTGTCATTTATTTATATATTTATATTATTATTGTTAATATAATAACTATATATTATTTATATTAATGATAATATTATGGAGTTAAATTTGAGTATGGAAAGTATTGATTTTAAATCATGTTCCTCATCGAACTGTTCCTTTCACAGTACAGAATCTTTAGTACCCCTTAATGAATCTTTGGCTATAGAGTTTCAAGATATGTCCAAAAATTTTAATGTGGTCCATATTAATGCACAGAGCATTCCAGCCCATTTCTCCGATATGTTGGCGCTATTCGAGCCGAAACTAAATATCCATGCTATACTCGTATCCGAGACATGGCTTATACCGTGTCTCCTTTCCCAATGTTATGCACTGCCCGGTTACCAGCTGATCCGTAATGACAGAACTGGTCGAACTGGTGGTGGTGTCGCAATTTACCTACGCTCGGATATTCCCTTCTCTCATCTCATCATCATAGCATTATATTATAGGTACTACAAATTTACAGGAAGGTAGCATTATATTATAGGTACCTACTACAAATTTACAGGAAGGTAGCATTATATTATAGGTACTACAAATTTACAGGAAGGTAGCATTATATTATAGGTACTACAAATTTAAAGGAAGGTAGCATTATATTATAGGTACTACAAATTTACAGGAAGGTAGCATTATATTATAGGTACTACAAATTTAAAGGAAGGTAGCATTATATTATAGGTACTACAAATTTACAGGAAGGTAGCATTATATTATAGGTACTACAAATTTAAAGGAAGGTAGCATTATATTATAGGTACTACAAATTTAAAGGAAGGTAGCATTCTATTATAGGTACTACAAATTTAAAGGAAGGTAGCATTATATTATAGGTACTACAAATTTAAAGGAAGGTAGCATTCTATTATAGGTACTACAAATTTACAGGGAGGTAGCATTATATTATAGGTACTACAAATTTAAAGGAAGGTAGCATTATATTATAGGTACTACAAATTTACAGGAAGGTAGCATTATATTATAGGTACTACAAATTTAAAGGAAGGTAGCATTATATTATAGGTACTACAAATTTAAAGGAAGGTAGCATTCTATTATAGGTACTACAAATTTACAGGGAGGTAGCATTATATTATAGGTACTACAAATTTAAAGGAAGGTAGCATTATATTATAGGTACTACAAATTTACAGGAAGGTAGCATTATATTATAGGTACTACAAATTTAAAGGAAGGTAGCATTATATTATAGGTACTACAAATTTACAGGGAGGTAGCATTATATTATACGAAACGTTTCCTAATTTTCTGATAGGTACTTAACATTTTTATACGATATGAATAACAATATTTTTTTAATATAATCGGAAATGCAATCGGTTCTTTGTACCTAATAGATGGAGCTACTAGGAAATTTAGAGCAGGTGTTTGAGGTAATAAATACAAATTTTTGAAAAGTGATTTTTTATTCCCAACAAACATGTTTGAGGCAGAGCCTAGTAGCTCTTGGGCTATAAATGAAATTATAGGGAACTCAATTTTAGAATGAAATATAGGAATTTATATAAGTTTTACTGAATACGCATCTAAATAAGATTTTGTATTCCGTTTTCTATGACATTTAAGCTTCTTTTGGATTTGTTTATAAAACAGACAACAAGAAGATGGGAAGTTTTGGTAAAATACATTCTACCCAAATCCTTAGAGATGTTCTCATTTTGCAACCATTTAAATAAAGTGTTTTTGATATAACAATTTATTTTTACAGACATTTGATTTGCACTGCTATTAACCAAGGCATAATATTTTCCAAAATTAAGTTTTTTTCTCTAAATACCCTAAGATAAAAGTAGCCCAAGTTACTCCTTATAAGTTATCACGTCAGCTATCTGCCAGTAAAAGTAGCCGTTTCAGAGATTAACCGGAAGAAACAGACAGACAGAGGGAAAGACAATTTTTTTTGTATAAACTTTCATAGGCATTTATTGAAAACCTGTTAATTTAAAATTACAAACAAACACTTCAATTCTATTTATTATCATATAATCCACTCAGCTCATCCACTCAGCCTCCTCCAGTAAATGTTCCAGAACATCTATTTATTGATATTACACTGTTTCACACAAAAGTTTTGGTAGGGGTGCTGTACTGTCCTTCTTCTCATATAAATTATTTTACAGCCTTTGAAAGTTTGTTGGAAGAACTCTCGCCAGCATATAAACATATGATTATTATGGGAGATTTAAACACGTGCCTACTTAAAAAGGATTACAGGTCCAATAAATTAGTATCCATTGTCAATTCATGTAACATGCAATTATTGCCTCTAAATGCAACTCATTGTGCTTCCAACTGTACACCTTCTCTTTTAGATGTTATGATTGTCGCATCCTCTACATCTATTGCAAAACATGGGCAATACAATGCTGACATGTTCTCGTACCATGACCTAATTTTTACATCATGTAAGATTAAATCGCCTAAACCGAAGCATAAGACGCGTATGGTTCGTAGCTTTGTAGGAATCGAGTTGGAAAAGTTGTGCGCTGATACACGCATTTTGGATTGGTCTCCGGTAACAGATGCTAATAACATTGATGCTAAAATTAAAACTTTCACATCTATCATTACCAAACTATATGACGACCATGCACCTCTCAAGCCAGTCAGAATAAAACATTTACCTGCACCATGGTTGACAGATGAAATTAAAGCTCTTATAATTAAGAAACATCGTGCTAAGGCAACTTACAGACGACAAAAAACTAACGAAAGTCATGAAAAGTACATAAAAATTCGTAATCGCTGCAACACTATGTGCAGAGATGCACAGAGGCGTTACATTCATTCATCTATAGAAAGCGGTGGGACAGCTAAAACATGGAAATTTTTAAAGTCTGGGTATAGGTAATCGTGGTGGGCAGGTCCCAACCAATAATATTAAGCTTGATGATCTTAATAAATTTTTCTCATCGCCATCAACGTTATTGAGTACGACCGACAAAACTAATACGCTACAACATCTCTCTTTTCATCCTCCTGAAAGACTCCTTTTTGTTTTCGTCCAGTCAGTATCAGTGAGGTTAAGAAAAGTATAATGTCAATTTCATCTAATGCGGTTGGTTGTGATGAACTTAGTCGTAACATGATTGTTCCAATAATTGATATTATATGTCCCGTCTTAACAGATATCCTTAATTTTTTTTTGTCCACAGGTACTTTTCCAGAATTCTGGAAAAGAGCTAAAATTATCCCTTTAACCAAAAAGCCTAAACCACAAATTTGTAAGGATTATCGACCAATTTCTATCGTACCATTTTTATCTAAGGTATTAGAGCGCCTCATCCATCAGCAGACTGTTAACTTTTTAAATAGGTTAAATTACTTCAACCCCTTTCAGTCTGGTTTCCGTCCCGGCCACAGTACAACTACTGCATTAATAAAGGTGACTGACGATATACGCTGTGCCATGGACAATGGGGAATTAACGATTTTAACACTTTTGGACATTACAAATGCTTTTAACACAGTTGACCACGATATTCTCTTGCAAATCATGATCTCTCTAAATTTTTCACCTACCGTGATTGCATGGTTCCGTGGTTATTTATGTAATCGTCTTCAACGTGTTGCGGTGGAAGAAGTCGTATCTGAGTGGTCAACAGTCACGGCTGGTGTCCCTCAAGGCGGTGTCCTATCGCCTTTACTGTTTAGCATTTTCATTAATACCATCGCCAAAAACATCTTCTCCTGCTCTCACATGTATGCTGATGACTTGCAGATTTATCTCCACGCATCACTTAATGACTTACCGTCGGCTATTGCACGAACTAATGAAGATCTAAAAAGTATATGTGCTTGGAGTAAATCTCATGGATTAGTCATCAATCCTATGAAAACCCAAGTGATTATCATCGGCAGTCCAAGGTTGTTGACAAGGGTTCGATTACAGGATCTTTGCCCAGTAATGGTCGAAGGAAACATTATCCCATTCTCACAATCCGTTAAAAATCTTGGAATTCATCTTGACTCAACACTATCTTGGTCTAAGCACATTGGTGAAATCGGTAGGAGAGTTCTTGGTGCGTGGAGTACTCTGAGGCGCTTGCAGCATTTTCTGCCGATTCCGACCAAAATTCTGCTTGCTGAATCGCTTATCCTTCCTATATTAGATTACGCTGACAGATGTTTCACAAATATTTCAGAAGAGCAGCTTAATAAACTTGAGCGTCTCCAAAACCTTTGTATTAGATTTATTTTCGGTTAACGAAAATGTGATCACATATCCGAATTTCGTACCAAACTCAAGTGGCTGCCAATCAGACTTCGGCGGAATGCTCATATACTGTCCCACCTGTATGGTATACTGTATGACCCCAAGTCGCCACCTTAATTAAAAGAAAGGTTTAAATTTTTGGACGATAGTGTAAAATCTTTTCGAAATTCTAATATATCATTAAAACCCCCTACGAGAAATACAACATTTTTTGACTCTTCATTCACAGCTCGTGCAGTCAGTCTGTGGAACAGATTACCAATTTCATTAAGACGCGCTCAATCTTTGCACGTATTTAAAAATGGAGTTAAGGAACATTTTTTGTCACAATTAACATGGTGATCTTTACAGGAGATAAATAATTTGTATGCATTATTTCTACTTTTAATAATAGTATTTATTTATTTATTCTATAGTACGATATGTAAGTATTTGTGTATGTATTAACAAATATTATAAAGTAGTGTACCTAAATAGTATATATCATAAAAAAGTATTATGAAATCTTAAATTACAATATGTATCAAAATAATTTTCTCTTTACGTGTCTATAAAGCCACCTACTATATTATATATAGTATACATAATACATGTAAACATGTGTCATAATTATAAAGGTTGTCTGGCAGAAATCGCTTGTAGCGATAAGACCACCTTTTGTGCTTTTATAAGTTTAGTTTTTCTATATTCTGTATGTCCTATTGGTTTTTGGTGCAATAAAGAGTTTTTCATTCATTCATTCATTCATTCATTCATTCATTTTCATTTTCATTCATTCATTAATTCATTCAAATTTATCCGGAAGCACTCTAAAAGTTCAGAATCGTTGGTTGGTACTTGGTAGTTAACAGTGGTGTGGGGTTCCTATAATTTCATTCCTATCGGCTTTACTTACCACTTACCTTTGGAAGACCCTCATCCAAATCCCTCTACCTATTATACAGGCTATGGTTTAACCGACTTCCAGAAACGAGGCGGTTATATGTTCGGCTGTATATATTATATACTTACTTTTTTTGTTTTTGGGTAAGTTCAACGATTAGGTACTCCGCCGCGGTTTGTGGACCTACACACACCGGCATATTTAGCGGAACATAAAATAAAGGTTAGGTTAGTATCTTTTTGGAGTTGAGGACTGAATTATGCCTGACTTAGCCCCAACGGAGATTACCAGGGCACTCGAAATGCGAAGAAATGGTCAAACCTACAGAGTGATATCCAGAGATCTTCGTCGACCAGTTTCAACGATCCATCGCAGTATCCAACGGTTCAGGGAGACCGGTACTTATTTGAGAAGAGCAGGACAAGGCAGAAAAAGACGCACTTCGAGTAGGGATGATCGTTTCATTCGGCTTCGTGTACGTAGGAACCCCCATTTGACGGCCGTCCAAGCCCGACATGATTTAGAAGCAGTGCGGGGTGTAACCGTAAGTGAGCGTACGGTACGAAGAAGGTTCGAAGAAGCTGGTTTGGGTTCATTTGTGCCCGCCAAGGCTCCAAGGCTCGAGGTAAATCATCGTAGAAACAGGTTAACTTTTGCTCAGGAACATCGACTTTGGAACGCGGACCAATGGAGTAAGGTATTGTTTAGTGATGAGTGCAGAATTCTCTTAAATCAAATTGACGGCAGGCAAAGAATATACAGACGCAAAGGAGAACGATACATTCAGACAAATTTTGAAACTACAGTTGCAATACGGTGGTGGATCAATAATGGTTTGGGCGGGCATTTGCCCGCCCAAAAAGCACGTTTGGGACTTGCTGAAAAGAAAAGTTAAGTCCAGAATTTCAGCTCCTGCCAACGTGGGTGAACTGCGAATCGCCGTAGTTGAGGAATGGCGGAGACTATCCCAGGAGACCATCGATAACATCATTCTAAGTATACCTAGACGGGTAGAAACTTTAATAAGAGCACGTGGAGGAAATACGCGATATTAATCACCATTTTTCTAATCTAATTAATTGTTATTTTAATATTAATTTTCACTTTTCCCGGTTACATGAAAAGTTCAAAAATGTACCATTTTTTCACAAATAGCCTTTACTCGCAAAATCTGTTCTTAATGTGATCTCATTTTAAGTAAAACAAATTAAACTTTAAATAACAAAAGAAGTGTAGTAAGTAGATTTCAAAATAAAACCATATTTTTTTAATTATGGACCTTTTTTTTGTGTTCCGCTAAATATGCGGATATTAATTTAATATAATATATATTGTGTGTTTATTTTCAAAATAATTTTTTTTGTAAACATAGTATATTTTTGTAAATATAGCTAACTATTTACCATTTACGTAAGTAGTAGTAGGTATAATATATTTTCGGTCGGTACAATTGTGGCTATAGTCAAGTATTTCGTTGCCAGCGTTATTTATTTGTCGAATAATGTCCTCCATGTTACTTAACTTGTGTATATAAAACGGGTGTGGATTGTTGGCAGAGCCTTATTTGGCGTACATTATAGTTTAGTTTTTTTGTCCATTTTACATTTGGGTTATAGCCAATTAATGTTACACTAACTTATTTTAGATCCTTACATGGCGATAACGGGAAGACTTTTATAGAAAAGTAAAAATAGGTCTAAAGTAAGAATTTTCGTAAAATTTGCAAAATTTTTCTATGATTTATAGTTTTCCTGTGTTACTTATATTATTGATTTTAAATAGAAACTAAAAGCAATATATTATTTTACTTAATTAAACTTTCTTGCTTAACATTTTATTTAATTATTCTAAAAAAAATATGTATATAAGTATTATTTTATGTATTTTTGTTAAAACTTCCTAATTCCTGCTATAGGCATACCTACCTACTACCTACATTAAACAGCATGCCATGATATAAAAAAAAAACTTTTTTTTTTATTTATGAAAATTTTCATAAATTAATGTTTTAAAATAACCAGTTAAACATAATTTATTATTTTAGTATTTAGCAGTCAACAATTATAGGTATGTAATTTTTATATTACACATTAGAATTTTATAATTAACAGAAAACGAAAAATGCTTTAGGACTAGGGTAAAGACTAATTAATAAAAATAATGAGTTTGATGTCATAAATGAAATCGTAAAATGTAAGCATTATAATATTTTATGATTAATACTATACAAGGGCGGCACTGAAAATTTCGGGAATCAAGGAAGTGACACAACATTACTATTTAAAAATGTATTTATTGCTTTTCGAAGTATTCTCCGCGAAATTTGACACATTTTTCCATACGATGGAACCAATCATTGAAGCAACCATTCCATTCGGAAGTTGGGGTCTCCAAAATGGCCGTTTTGTAGGCGTCCACAGCTTCTTCATGTGAGGAAAATCTCTGACCACGCAATTTATTCTTTATTTTAGGGAAAGTATAGAAATTATTAGGGCTTAGGTCGGGGCTGTACGGCGGATGGTCTAATAATTCTATGATTTCTTGCTCTAAAAACTCTTTTGTTCTGTGCGCGGTGTGAGAACTCGCATTGTCGTGATGGAGGATGATGCGGCGGTTGCAGTTCTCTTTACGGAGTTCAGAAACGACCTGTGGCAAACAAATGTTAGCATACCATTCTGCATTAACCGTTCTTTGTCCCTCAAGAGGAATAGTCGCAACATGGCCGGTTTTGGAGACAAACGTGGCCACCATTTTTTTTTGCAACATTCCGTGAACGAACAATTTTTGTTGGCTTTAACTCATTTTCGAATACTCAAATTCGTGACTGGTTTTTTGTTTCGGGTTCGTACGCGTATATCCAGGATTCGTCACCTGATACGATGTTGTATACAGCATTTGAGGATCCTGCGTGGAATCTTTCGAGAGTTCTGACGCACCAAGTAACGCGAGCCGCTTTTTGCTCTTCGCAGAGCAAATGCGGCTCGTACACCTAATTGTTCATGCAAGATTATTTGTATTTGACTCATGCCAATGTCGAAAGTTGCCTGAATTTCGCGGTATGTCACATGTCGATCTTCCTCAATCAGCTTACGCACAGCATCAACGTTTTCTTGGGTGACTGCATTTTTTGGACGACTTTGACGGGGATCATCACTGAGCTTGACACGTCCACGTTGAAATTCAGCAAACCAGCGATAAATTGTGGTTTTGGATGGGGATTCATCACCAAATGCAGAAATCATCCGGTCAACACACTGTTTTTGTGTTAAACCACTTCGAAAGTCATAATAAATCATCGCTCTAGAATTTTCTCGAGTCAATTCCATTTTCTCAACGACTAAACAAGTTTGACAAGACCTTGTGACAAGACCGAGAATCTTTTTTTAAATAAATAAACGGTATTCGATTTTTAAAACCAAGGAGTTTTAAATTAAAAAGATTTTAATATAACAGGAACAGTGGAAATATTCCATTCCCGATACTTTTAGTGCAGCCATCGTATAACTCATATAATATAATTATTTATATTATAATAATTAAAATATAATATATACTTATTTAATATATTATTGATATATAATATAAATAATAATTTATACATAATTATTTACACCGATTTCGGTGACGGTGGCCGGTTTCATTGAAACCAGGCCAGGAGTAATTTTATAGTGCCCAAATGTGTGCTCAGTACACAAGAGCACTCTCCGTTACTCTCATAACCCAGTGGGATGGATAACCGACACGACAGGCGAGAGATCAGGCGCAGGTCCGGCTTTTTACATGTCCATCCGACGCATGGATCATCTTTCTTGTCAGACAATCAGGTGATCAGCCTGCATTGTCCTAACCAAACTTGGAGCCAACATTCTTTTTGTTGTTCGTATGCGGGAATCGAACCCACGAGCCGAGTCGAGAGCCAAGCTCGAACCACTAGACCACGGAGGCTGTTTTTTAAGTTTTAAGACTTTATCGTGATAATGACGACCATAGATTATAACGTGATAATGACGACCATAATTATGATGTAAGAAACGACAGTCTATTTGTCCTTGTATGTTAATTCAAATGAGCAGCCAACCAAAACAGAATACATTTATGAACGGTTTTATATCGCATTTTTTTATTAAATCTAGAGGTTGTCCTGTGGTCGGAATTCTCCCAAAATAATTGTTAACCGACTTACAAAAAAGGAGGCGGTTATTAAGGACTTTTACTATGTTTTGGATTTATTGCACTAGTGTTAGTATAATATGTTTCTGTAAAGAAAGAAAATTATTTTGCAAATATTTATAATAATAATAATCATTAAATATTTCCGATTGCGGATGTAAGAGATTTTAGCTACTAAAAATGTGCTAAAATCTCTTACAAGGTATAAAAAACACTTGAGAGGTGTCAAGGGACACCCGGATGGAACGAAGTTCCTTTCGATTAATTAGTGAAGGAATTGTAATAAAATGTTATTTTTTTTAAGTTATAATAATATTTTTTTTATTATTAACAAATATAATGTAATATAAACTTAATCAGTAGGCTCAATTTTAGTAATAATTGAGAGAGAGAGAGAGATACACGCGCACGCCGCACGGCTTACAACTATAGTGACAAAAAGTGTCGTTACAACTTTGTCTTAATTTTTTCCGTCTAGTCGCGCCCTAGTCCCTTTCGCAACGCGCGATAAGGAACTTCGTTCCAATAATAAAAATTGATAAACTGAAATAAATATCGGACGTTACCTGGGGGGGTATTATGAGGTCTTGTAGCAGTATTACTTTAACATTACTTTTGAATTTCATATAAGCAAACATGATCTCTATTTATATAGAGAAAAAGATATTTTTAATTTGCGCGAAATCTAAAAGTAATGTTAAAGTAATACTGCTACAAGACCTCATAATACCCCTCCTGGTCCTATTCATTATTCATCGGCAATGCGGGTGGTAAGAGTACGTCGGGTAAGTATAAGCAAAAACACTCGATTTTTCCTGATATAGATGACATGGGAGATGTATTTTTCATGACGGCCACAATTCACGAGATAAAGTGCCCATAAACAAGTACAATATGCTGAGTTATGGCGACCATTCTCTCATATAATTTCATAATTAGCTAATTGCTTTGATATAGGATCGAACCATTTCGATCCAGTTTTTGCTTGCAGTCCGTGGGCATTGTCCGCGACGTCGCTCAGTGGAATCGGGAGAACCGCTTTTTTACTCAGACGAAGTTTTTCAAATCAGGTGCCAAAATCGGGAGCGACACATCTTTTAAATAGTGCCAGTGGTAAAGCGACAATGGTAATTTTTTGCCACCTAAATGCTATGTACAAGCGATGCGGTCATTGGACGAACCACATTTGGTGTACTCTTTTGAAACTTTGAAAATGTTATCAGAAAGGTAGGATATTATAAATTGAAGTTTTGAACAATTAAGATATAAAAAGCATTGCCTAAAATTTGCCTAATTTTTGAACGATCTTTTATATAATATTTATATAACGATACATTTCAAGGGCTGTTCGCAGCAATTGGACCGTGCGATCAATGTCATCGAGTTCCGAAGGGGACTGGTGACAAAGAAGATAAAAACTTAAACCGCTTAGCGCTCGCATTGTCTATGGCAACATAGGGTGCCGAGTGATTGGTGTCACCCTGGTGTCTATATAAGTGTACACTAGTCCGGTGTCTAAATGTGCTAGCCACGCCCTTGTAATAAGAGTGTATCATTTGTTCATGATAAAAGTGAAATCTTCATTTCAAATTACCCGAAATCGCGGACGTCTTGAATCTTCTACCTAAAGGTTTTAAACATTTCTTCACAGCATAAGAATGTATTATATATGTGCCAAATTTATATTTTATATATAAATTTAAATTTATATCTGTGCCAAATTTCATCAAAATCGTTATAGTAGTTTCGGAGCCCGTTCAATGCAAACGAACAATTATTTCCTCTTTATATATTAGTATTGATTTTTATCAAGTAATTATTACGTTTAGGCTTACATTAGTGTCTTAAAAATTAAATGAAATGAGTTTTATTTTTGGATGCAGCACATTATTAAATAAAGTAAATTCTACTAAGTATTAGTAAAAATATTTACACCAGGGATACGCGAATACATGTTGCTGTCTTTGTCTGATACGTTGGAAAAGCTACTTGACAGACAAAGACAGCAATGTGGATTAGCGTATTAATTTATTAATAATTGGGATACTGTCTCGAATTGAATACTAAGTGTAATTACCTAGTTTTCTTTAACTTCTTTCTCCTCCTGAAGTCCTTTATAAAATAATGATAACCTTGCTTTCATTAGTGACTGCTATATTAGTTTGTCATTTCATCAATGCATAATAAGGAAGCCACAATAGAGATATTGAATAAAATATAATGTAAAATTTTCACAGCAAAAGTGTTAACAGAACACCGTTATGTTGGTAACACTGGTCCCCTCGCGCATTTTTATTGTTGGCAACATTTTTTATACAATTTATCAATCCGACGCAGATGGCTCATGGCGAACCATACACCTTTGTTGCGCCCAACCATGGGGTTACATCATTATCATATGGAACTTATGTGTATTGATAAAATAAGCCATTAAATATGACTATCGAACTGCAGGTTAGTAAACTAATATGTACTAGGTATGGATAAAAATATTTGTGGGTCGTTAATTAATCAGGAATGTAGTGTCAAAACTGTACTATACATTTATTTTTTCATGGCAATAATTATACCTAATTATGAAGTGTAGGTGCTAACTACCAATGATAAAATGATATAATAATAAAATGGCACGCAACCTATTTATGTTTTTATTTAAGTGATTTTACTTCATTTTGTAAATATTTTACCACTAGAAAAAAGCCATTGCATAATTCTCTGAATGTTTAATTAAAACAACAAAAAAGGTATTTCGTTACAGAACCTAGACACAAACAATCTAGTTCTACTGTGTATAAAGAAAATTAAAAAATAGTGTAAGCGCACACAAATAACATTCATCGCATGCACGGCTGCATATGCGTGCAATAAACACTGTGAGTGCTGCACTCGACGGCCGCACAAGGGGCGACCGCAGGGCGGGGACCGGGGCCCGAGTCCCTACACCCGGGCCCTACGGTACGGCCCGTATTGTTTGCTAAATATTTTGAAAGCGTCATTTTATCCGGCATATTAGACACTGCGTTTGATGGGGGAACGTCTTCGATATTCAAAATCATATCATCATTAACGTTTTGTGCCGCACCCTACATTCTGTGAGTGATTTAAATTACTCAGCCATAAATTGAACGGCTGGTTTGTTACATCGTTATAAATATCTCATACTTTAAACGAGACAATCTTGTATATACCTATATAATCGGTTTCCCGAAAACGGCTGCAAGTATCACCATGAAATTTAGTACGCAGGGAATTTCGAGATAGAAAAATCAATCTAGCTAGGTCTTATCCGTGAGAAACTGCGCATTTTTAAGCTATGTATTATATTTTCTTCCGTCGTGCAATATAATATATAATATAGCAATTATTTCGATTCTATTACGTCAGTCTGATAATTATAAGCAGTTTAGTGTACGTATGTATAATTTTTGTGAAAATTTTAATGAAAATTCGGATTGTGGTGGGTTCGGTCAGATAAACATTTTTGTGATTCTTTTAATTTTTTTAATTCATCAAAACTAAGAGCAAAGCTCTGTTACTAAGGTACTATTAAATAATAACGAAAAATATATGTATTAAGGTTGGATAAAATGCTTACCACAGATTCTATAATCTTAAAACTTTTTCGTCTCATTCTTCAACCGTGGGAGAGCCGTGCTTCTGCACGAATGGGCCGGCTCTATCAGTATACTCGTCTTGTTTCGTCTATAGTGTATCACTTATCATTTTATAATAATATCAAAGTAACTTACAAGCCCATGTAGCTTAACTTACCGAGTTTTTGTTGCATAACCCGGGACCATGTAAAGAAACTGGTCGCTTATGTAATGACGATCAGACAGACAACAATTTCATAAAAGAAAATAATTGAAAGCAATCAAATACCAACAAGATGTCACACAACTTTATCCCATTACGAACCTACAATTTAGGATTTACAAGCAATTACTAAGTTAAGCGACTTCTAAGTTGCCCTAGTTCCTAAAAATAAGTCAAAGGGTTTTTTTAATAGCAAAAAAAATTTAATAGGTATTGTGTAGTGTATATTTTGTTAATTATTATAGTATAATGTATACTTAATATTACCGTTAAGCCCTATCAGAAACTGCATTATCGTTTTTGTCATCACGTTCTATCTTATTAAATACATTTAGAATAAGTACTCTATAAACCATAAAAATAATTAGTAAATAGACGATCAAATTGGTAGTATAATTTTTTACATAACTATTTTATAAAAACTACCACACCACACTCCTGATTTTTTCCAGCCTCATATTAATTTCCCCATCTATATAATTTATAGACACACATGACAGCAACGATGGAATCATTTTTTTTTTTTTTATTATTTATTTAAGGCATTAGTTACAAACTATGAGCCACGAGGCAGTTATAATATACTTATCTAACTTTTAACACAAGATTGCTAACTACAATGTAACAAAATGTAACAAATCATAAACAAAACAACGATGGAATCATTTATGAAAGTTTTTTTTTTTTAAATACCTGACTTAGCTCGCTTCTTATTGTAACTAGTTCACATAGTTGCAGACTATATTACGATTTAGCACAACGATTCAAATAGGTACCTAAATAAAACCTCCTACTAACCACTAGTTTTAATGTAGCGTAGCGGGTCTTCGCCTGGCCTACGTTAAGCTTTTTCTTAGCGGATTCTTGTCTAATTTCCCTTTTTAGGGTTCCGTACCTAAAGGGTAAAACGGGACCCTATTACTAAGACTCCGCTGTCTGTCTGTCACCAGGGTGTATCTCATGGAGCGTGATAGACAGTTGAAATTTTCACAGATGATGTATTTCTCTTGCCGCTATAATAACAATTAATACTAAAAAATAGAATAAAGTGAATATTTCACAGTAACTTTGATAACAGTTGATATCATGATCAATCATCAGGTGACTTTGTCGAAACCGGTCGTGTAATATATTAAAATTAATGTAAAATACTTATTAAAGTGGAAATAGTGCAAGAAGTCCTGTGTGTTATTACTGTGAAACATGAATTTCCACCAAGAACCTACAGTACAATCAATAACATATCTAAAGTGAATATTTAAGGGGGCTCCCAAACAAACGTGATTTATTTTGCCGTTTTTATAGACAATAGTACGGAACCATCCGTACGCGAGTCCGACTCGGACTTGGCTGGTTTTTCTAATTACGGAACCTACCTATACAAATATTTAAGTTTTAAACAAAAACAGGTTCATCATTAATCAATAATTGTATTTGATGAAGGTTCGTAGAGTTTCTCAATGCCGCAAAAATTATGACGACTTCATTTAATTTTTTGTAACATTTTTTTTTTCACCAAAATCGAAATTAATGAATTCAAACTAATAAATAAAAAGATTATTGTGACTCTTATAAGGAATTAGCTGGGGGCACTGTAGTTGTTATAGTGACATAATATATCTAAGCGCTCGAACCGGCCCTTGGGGCACAGGGGCGACACCAAGGCGACACTCTCTACAAATGACAGCTGACAAGCACCGGCGAATGTCAGCAATGTTGACGTAAGTTAGGTCGACACCAAAATAATTTTAAACGTCGCACCAGACAGAATTTATCATAAATATTATGAAATTATACTGCTAATTATGTCAAAGCACGAAACAACCAGCGGCCAGCCCCGTGAACGAAAGTCCTGGCTGGGAAAAACTCACGCCCCGCCCGCCTCCGCATTCGCCCGGCCACGCACACACAGCCGCTAGCTGTCATTCGTGTAAATCGGTGGAATGACGATTCTTTACGTTATATAGTAATATATATTATTTGCCTGGGGCTATATCAACAGGTTACAACCTGTTGATATAGCCCCAGCACTATAACCTTAATTGTTCTATCACATTATTCATTCCTAAAAAACACCGTCGAGGATAATATAACCTCCGCCTTTTCAAATAAGTTAAAAAAAGTTAGCACGACGCTTAGCTTAGAATGCCATAGTCTTCTACGATATATATTTTCAATATGTTAGTAGGTTGATATTTCAAAACTCAAGATAGGCTATGACGTACATTTGACAGCACATAATGATATTTTCACACAAGAAAAAGTTACTCTATCTTCTTTTCACTATATCTCAAATGTCAGCCATCTTGATTTCACCATATCCCAGATGTCAAAATGACTCCAAACAACTCAATAAATTGGAGCCATTTAAGTGGAGACAGTTTTTGCCTAAATATATGCATTGTCTATAATATAACGTTTATGTTAGCAGGTAAGTAAGATATGTATTTGCTAACGATATGGTACTGGTTATATTGGTCAAAAATATTCTTAAATCACGATAAGCTACAATATTACTTTACAAACATATAAATAGATTTAAATCGGTCAAAACAAATTGATACGTTTACAACTTACAAATAATCAATGGCAAGTGAACTCCGCTACCGTCTTCCTAAAGTGTCGTGTTACATCTGTGATCTGGTGTTACATTGGGGACGGGTTTATAAAAATATCAGTTACAGTTGACCAGAGACAAGTAAACAATGCCACCGTCCATAAATAACATCAAAACATAGGTTATAAATTATTTTAAAAATAAAATGACACTTTATAGTTTATTGATTTTTTTAAATATATATATATATATATATGGCGTCGGCTTATCTTAAAACCATTTGCCAGTGTCAAGTAAAAAAGGCGGGAGATAGAACATTCGTTTCAATTTTCAACACTGTATTCCTTTAACGTCAAGTCTAAAGTCTAGTCAAAGTCCAAATAAATAGTCAGTACAGTCAATGAGTCATGTCAGTCGATTCAGTAAAGTGGTAGACGCTTTACTGAAAGTTCGTAGGGAGTTTTGGCGGGAAACACAAAATAGCACGTTTTTAGAACGTTTTTAGAACATATTCTACGAATATGAACCAGAACCACAATAAAAACCGAAATAACACAAATTTAGGGAATAAATACAAAAATTACAATGTCACACATTGACCGCCGAAACCCCAGAATTTAGAGTTAGGTCCCACTTTGGGTTGGCTTTAATTTTTTTCTGAAATACAGGTTGTTTACAAAACAAAAATAGATATTCAAACGCCTAATCAGTATTCGTTCTATATTCTCGTTCCAAAAAAATATATTTTATATATTTAACATATTATTATGAACTTAAATTCATAGTGAGGGCTGAGTGAAAGATTTAGTTTTCATCGAATTAGTTACCATTGTTTGCCACTAGGGGCGTTGTTTCGATGCCATACAAATTGTAGTTAACTACACGGCGAGTAGTGACAATAACTCGCACTCAGCACTCTGATTATCCTATAAAATACTAACCGCACCGCCGATAATGTGCGGCGGTCGCATGACCTTTAAAGCCGACGTGGCGTACGACAGTGCGAGAGTATTCATTCTATGGAGCCTGGCATAGTGAAAATACTTTAATAAATCTCAATATCGTATTTTTTTCCATTGTCGAAAGGGAATTTTAATTCAAACAAAACTTATGAAGAGGTCAGATCTCCTAAAACGTCTCCGAGCATGGAAAATCGAGGTCAAAATTTAAAACCGGCCAAGTGCAAGTCTGACTCGAACGAAGGGTTCCGTAACATTATTTAACTTTACAACTTGTAAGTCGTACAAATATAGAGCAAAATCAGCCAAACATCAAGTTTTTTGTGTTGGATCCTTGTAAGTGGTAGCAGACAGACGGACGGACGGACGGACGGATGGACGGACGGACAGTGAAGTCTCAGTATCGTCCCATTTTTACCCTTTGTGTACGGAACCCTAAAAATCAATTTTTTTTTTCAAAATAGCGGATTATATGGTAATATATAGGTACTATGCCAGGCATTACATAAAAACGTCGCAACCCCTTTGAATTAAGAATAAATTAATAATACATTACGCAACATTGAAGCTAGGAACTTTTTGCTACGCAGCCACATACACTACATATTGACTTAGTGAAGTAGCAGTGACTTGGCCAGCGCCCTCGATTTCAAGCCTTGCTGGCTCACGGCCAAACTTACTACCGATATTATGTAAATTAATAAAGTTATTATGACATATTTATATACTATTTATGACTCAGCGATTTTAATAGAGAACAGGGTCTTAAATTATGCTTATATAAAATAAAGTCTGTTTTAAATACTATTTATTAAATTCCATTATGGTTCGGAAAATCTGACCAGGTAACGGCAACTTGAACAAGTTTCGTATTGTTACAGCCAAGTCCTAACCTTTGAATGTCAATAGTTAATTTATAGAGCAGTAAACCATTTCGAGTCACCCACAAAAACATCTATTCATACCCGTATAAGATAAAAGAAGACATTGAATACAAGTAAAAAAATATAATAGCAGATGTCCACTCCATGGTTTCTCGAAAACGCAATAATTATACGTATGGGTAAATGTGAGTAAATTAAAAGTAATTTGTTTCAACGTATTAGTCAGCTTTTAGTGGTTCGTGGAAAACCGTACATAATATGAAGGAATGGTTATGTAAGTTAACTATTAGTGTTTACATGAAATGTGAGTATTTTGTATAGAGTTTTCAGATTAAAATTCAAGATAGTCATGCTTGTAAGCAAAATATTTTCCTCGTTTGGTACGAAATATAATGGTTGATATGAAATCAAGAAAAATTCAAGGATATTACTATATTCGAAATATCAAATATGTAAGTTTTCCCTGAGAGTAACTTTAGTATTTTTATTTTTGAATTCTACTACTATTATATGTGGTGTGGTTTGTGATGATGGATTCACGAAAAACTGCTAAACGTAAGTTTGATTAAATTTGATATTGTAGTAGTTTAGGCTCTGGATTAACACACAGGCTACTTTTTATCCCGAAAAAGTACAGTGCTCCCGTGCTTTATATATTTACGCGGGCGGAGCCGTGGTTAAAAGCTAGTAATTCTCATCGCACACTGAACACTTAATTCAAAGGATGAAAACCACCACGATACTAACTTACTAGTTAGCAGTTACCACCTATTTAGCAATAAACAGTTCAAAGGCGACAAGCAGAATCGTAAATAACAGCCTTATTACGACGAAGAAAATATTCAGCCATAACTACAGCTCATAACTTGCACAAAGATTTTAATTAAATCGTTTAGACGTGGCTAATTGGCGAGATTTTCATTCTATTGTCTCCTAATCACATTTGACTGTTGCAAAAAGTGACGTCATAAGACACGGAAAGGAAACGAGTTGACGGATAGATGTTTTAATTTATGACCTTTTTCTACGCAAACAATAACAGTTTCGGTGATAAATTTTGAATTGAGCCTGACTTTTGTGGATACCGAGAAAAGGACTCACAGGGAGACAAAAGATTGGTCCCCAGACTCCAGAAAGATGCGTTTGACCGATCGTTTTTATTTGTTATCTACTAGATATTGTCGGAAATGTCTATGTGAAAATACACTTATACATTTATGCAATTACGCATTAGAAATATATTAGGATTTGTAAGCATTGTTATGATTTGTTAATTTTAAATAGAACCTATATTAAATAAGCTTTTGGCACTAGGCGATATTATAAATTGTAAATCAAACTACGTATTGAGGTTAAATTCGGTATTAATTATGATTTATATTGAGTTTTATAGCTATTTAAACTATGTCTAGGATATCTTGTTTGCTACAAAAACTAACTTTATTATAACACTAGTTTTTGCCCGCGGCTTCGCCCGCGTGAAAAATGTTCTTAGAGAAAAAACTTCTTTAGAAAATAACTCTACTCACTGCAATATACTTCTGTATACAATATTGAAAATGTTTTTTAGGGTTTCGTACCCAATGGGTAAAAACGGGACCCTAAAAGCGGCGCGACGCGCGACGTTCGAGACCGCTTGATATATTAATATTTTACGCGCCCGAATTTTACGATATCTTCTAAATATAAGATATTAATTTAAAGAGCTACTATAATGTGTATAAAAAACTTAAAGTGAGTAACGTATTTAATTTGATAAGGATCATACTGTATCCGTATATAAAATAACATACATAATAATAAGCAGGTATTAACTGGGTACGGGCAGCTAGTTTTATTAAGTAAACCTGCATTTTAAATCTGCAATATCTTCAAAAATAGTCATTTAAATTATTTTTAAATGAATATCTTTGAAGATATTAAATAACAAAAATTAATGATATAATTAAATGTACAATGTATTTAAGGTACTTAATTGGATAAGGAATAATGCTGTATTGCTTAAAATCGTTTCGTAAATACGCCATTATTTCACGTAAAAAGTAAAGGATAAAAAATGGTTATCACGGGTTATCCCTAAGAGATATACATACACCATCGCAGACTTTTTTGTAGAGCTTAATAAGGTATACAATACTGTAGTACATTATTTTGATCTATCTCGTAGGGTTCAGCCAACGTTTGCAATGTAAGCGCAAAAAAATGTGTTTATTTACGACATTACAAACCTCTAAAATTATCAGTGTTTCTCAACCATATTATTCATGTTATATACATATAACACTCTCTTGAATCACTCTATCTATTAAAAAACCAGTATCAAAATCCGTTGCATAGTTTTAAAGCTATAAGCATACATAGGGACAGACAGAAAAAGCTACTTTGTATATTGAAACAGATACTATGTATAGTGATGATATAGATGAAATCTCACCTGTATGCGTTCTCTTGTGTATCTTGAGGTTTTCTGACCTGGCGAACACCTTCCCGCAGCCGGGGAAAGGGCACGGGAAGGGTTTCTCTCCCGTGTGCACCCGTATGTGGTTGACCAGCTTGTATTTCGCCTTGAACGGCCGGCCATTCCGCGGACAGCCCTGCCAGAAGCACGCGTGCGTGGTACACTCCGGGCCGCCCACGTGCTCCACCGTCAAGTGCGTCACTATCTCATGCATGTTGGAGAACAGCTTGTTGCAGAGCTTGGCCGGCGGCGGCTGCTCGGGATCCAGCCACTGACACCTCATATCACGTCGGGGCGGGGGCCGAACGTAGCGTATGAACGCGTGTGGCGCGTGGGGATGGGGGTGCGCGTGCGGCACGAGCGGGCCGCCCTGGTAGTGAACGTCGCCGCACCAGCTCTGCTCTAGCGGCTGCTGGGGGAACAGCTCCCCGCTGTACTCCCGCAGGTGGTATCCGTTCTGGTAGCCGTGCAACGGATAGGGCTGGTAGTGAGACGGATGGTGCGGGTGCGGCGCCGCCGCTCGGTGCTGGGGCGCGCCGCAGGACGGCTCCGGTGACATCTTGAGGCCGAAGGACGCTAGGTGGGCATGGTTGGTGTCGAAGAATGCGTTCATGGCGGGAGTGCCCGACACCGGCACATAGCCCCATTCGCCCGCCACCATCCACGCAGCGGGCACCACCCGCCGCTTGCCGTCTGCTTGATATGCTGCCTACGGGCGCCGGCCTCCTCGGAAATGCGGCCGATACTTGTCACCACAGCGACATTACCGCGGACCTGCGACAAAAAAAAAATACTTGAAGAATATGTAAACTGTGCAGGTGTCAAGTAGAAATAATATAAAAGAGCAAACTGGAGACTCAAACCCACGAATGGAGACCGGACACTAAACCTGGCCATCGAAATAAAATTAAGTAACAAAATAAAACAAAACGTTATTTCATAATTCAGTTCTATCGGCCATAAACGTGAACAAATTCAAAGTCATTTCTCAAAATAATATCACTGGACCCGTGGCGGGGTCGAACGAAAAAAAATAAAGCAGGTACTATCTGACGGTAAATTAAACTGAGGATAAATTTATAGGACACTTTTATACGTCTGAGACAAAAATTCCAATTGTGCCCGTGTATATTTAATTTTAATTTATTTGTTAGTCTGTACGTCCTTCAGAAAGATTAAGAGTTTATAAAATATTAAAATAGTTTTGTGAATGATGGAACTTGTTTCGCTACGGTTACTTCGATAATTCGATATTATGAACGCTTTAGTTTTTGTGATTCATGGTTTAAAAACAAACTTATGCCTTTCCAAATCCCCATCGATGAGAGACGTCGATCGTATGACGACATACATCCCAAAAATATTATGGAATACCTACCTGAATACAGACAGGTCTAAAATGGCCACATTTAGTGACAGTACTATGATTAACTTTTGAAGGAGTTGCTCTTACATTAACTTCTTGTAATCATCTTAATTAACAATTAAGCAATTCTTAGTACCATTCTGCGTATTTCTATTAAAAACTGCCAAAATAGAATTGTTAGTTTAGTTACGGTAAGAGCAACTTCTTTAAAAGTTGATGTTTCATAGAACGATTCACTTAATGTGACCATTTTAGTCTTGCAGATGATAAAACCGTACCTAAATGGTAAATTTCCAAGCTCTCAAATAGCCCAGCGCTATAAATTACAAAGTAGATTTTCTAAATTCAATCCACATCATACAATCGCGCAGGAAAGTGTTAATTTTTTGCAAACTGTCACAACTAAATTGATTCCTCGGGGGAGTAACGGAATGCTACACAAAAGATTGACAGTTATGTTGTCCATAATCGCATTATTGTAAATAACGTTGTTTATATATTGCCCGAAGGCACTTCACGTGGCCCGCCGTGCCGTACCTAAGTTAAACAATGTCGTTTCATGAGATACAAATCTAATCGGTATTATCTCGACGCCCCGCCGAGTCCCGTCACAAAGAACGGGTTGACAGGACACTCATGGAGAAATAGGATTATTGAAAATTCTGACATTTAAAGTTTTTAAGCATTCAAACTGTTTGTTATATACGCCTAAACCTATTTGGGGATTCTTCCACATCTGCTCTCTAGTTGATTTGGACAATAGATTTAATCACATTAAAATTAGTGCAACTTTAAGCCAATTCCAGCAATTTTTTTTATTTTTCCTTCCATTCTAGAATAACCCATGTTTTGTAAAACATGCAATATATTTTTAGCTTAGATAAAATAATTTAGAAATTACGACTCTCCGTATTTATCAAATCTTATTTAAAAAATGTTACAAGATAGGTAATAATTTAATCCAAGACAGTATAATAAACTGGCAAAATTAATTCAGAAAATCTTGAATACATTTTGTGTAAAATAAAATTAATATTTGAGTAATATCGCAAGGTTACGACTGTTCATTAAATGTTTTTGCACGCTAATTTTACGCTGATATATTTTTTTAACAACATTGTATGTTTCAGTTTTATTTTTAACCAGAACTTACTTTAGTAATCTTGAATATATGTAACTGAAATCAAATAATTAAAATATTTCAATAAATAACGACTTGAATACCTATACATAATTTTCCGTATGTAGGTTTGTAACAGCCTTTCAGTGCTCACATTTTTAGGGTTCCCGTACCCAAAGGGTAAAAACGGGAAACTATTACTGAGACTTCGCTGTCCGTCCGCCTGTTTGCCACCAGGCTGTAGGTATTTCATGAACCGTGATAGCTAGACTGTTGCCGCTATAACAACAAATACTAAATAAAAACGGAAATCAGAGTAAAATTTAAGGGGCTCCCATACAGCTAACGTGTTTTCTGCTGTTTTGTAGGAACCCTTCGTTCGCGAGTCCGACTCGCACTTGGCCGATTTTTAGTATAAATCTATATGTGGAAAATGTTGGTAAGTTTTTGGCGGTTCAAAACTAGTTTACACGTTAAATCTTTTAAAAAATGTAATACCCTCACAAAACTGTAAGATGTTTTCATTAAATAAAACATCAAGCATGGAATTTAACAAAATAATAATAGCAATGTGATAAAATCTTGATACTTCTCCGGCATGATATTATTTATTACATCAAGATTGAAATTTATCATTTTAATCATACTAATAGTGTCGTATATTTACAATGTACTTAGCATGGTTAGTATAGGAATGTTTAGGAAATATAGTAGTTTGTATTAGGTGGGTTGAAATCAGAAGTTACTTGTAGCGCCACGCTACTTTAAGTCATAAGTAATTGAATAAAAAATAGAATAAGTTATTAGAACAAATTTTCATATACCAGACTAATATTTGACCTATTTGATGAGAAGGAAGGAACCAATTTCAGTTACACAAATCCGATACATAATAATTATTTCCGCATTTTTTAAACAGATGTACAATTTACCGATGGTCACTTAAACAAACTTAATATTACTTTGGGTATTTTCCTACATGTAAAAATTTTGTTTTTTTTAAATAAATTAAGAAATAATTAGGTATTACAACTTGATAAAAGTAAAGATAATTAGGATTTTATTGTGTAGTTTTGTAATTATATGCATTTAGAAGTCACAAAAAAGTTGAAATATTTTTTTATAACATTACATCAAATACAAAAAGATTTACTATAGTATGTATGAACATCATAAACGCGTAAACTTTCGGAGATATCAGAAATTTACTGCTTATGGCCATACATTTCGTAGCAACGTTAGTAGCGTGTCACATCACGTATTCTTTTGACGTGACAACGTCTTATAATTCGATGGAGCCGGCTGCACGTACGAAAAAACATGACTCATGCGTTACCTGTTGCCCGTTACCAAGTACCAAGTACCAGCGTTACCTCGCATTGCCTTTACCTCATTATTACTATTGTTGTTGTTGTTGTTGTTGTTGACGTTGTCACGTTCAACTATCGTCAGTAAACCGACTTTACAGACAACCGGTATTTTTTGTTTAATTCTTGACCCCTATCATTAACAGGGCTTGTTGTTTGCATTTATCTTTTCTTATGCCATGTATACAGTTCAAACTTACAACTATACAGGAAAATGTAATATAAAATGTTCAATAAAATACAAACAATATTAAATAAAATGCCTACACGAATGATGCAAAAGCAAATAATTAAGATTAAACAAAATAATAATAATAAATAAAGTGCACAGAAACTTTTAAAGTGATAAAAATATCACAGTTTTATCACCTTAATTATATTTTACTATCACAGTTTACTGCCGTTTCTTTTATTTGCAACTTTCACTATACTCGCAAAATATTTCAGGAATACCTCCCTGTGTTTTCCCCCCAGTATGTTGGGCAGATTCTCACCCGACATCGCGGTTCCCAATTTCTGCTCAATGTCGTATCTATTGCTAGCAAAATCGGGCACTCGAGTAACAGGTGAGGAACCGTCTCTGCAACTCCGGGCTGACATAGGCACGAGAACGTCACCTACTTGTATGGGTCGCTTTCATGAGTCTCACAAAAGTGCTTGAAACAATCCGCAATATCTTTGAAAATCTGAGGGCACGGTAGTGCCCACGCCAAGACGAGCCAAGCGAAGCTCAAGGGCACTACCAGACCACCTTTTCTCAAAGTGTTTCGATAATTTTTTGAACCCTAATAACTTGGGTTGGATTATATCAGATAAATGATTTTTTTAGAATATGCTCCCAGTAGCGAACTTATTAAACATGTAAATGTCTTATACTTTAGATTTTATTGGTATCTGATAACCCCTGATTTCGTCACTGACTCACTGATGATCAACAAAATTATATGGTACTTCCGGATGTCCAAAAAATCTATATATTAAGTAGTATACAACCAACATAAAAATTATGAAAATTTTTACTTTTATCCCCCATCCCCTTAAACTAGGGGATGAAAGTGTGTATGAGACATCCGCAAATTTTGACGCTAGATGTCTGAAAATTGTTGTAGAGATCCGTGTTATAAATTATAACAATAAAATGTAATAAAATAACCATGTAACCCTTTATTTAAAACAAAAGACACAATAAGTATTTTTAATCTTTATCAACATATTTTTATGTACTTCATCTTAAATAGTATTGTACGAACGTCCATTTAATAATTTAAATGTTACTTTTATGTACAATTCTCCGTTGATTTTACTATGGAATTGGAATACTCGAAAAAAAAGCCGTGTGGTGTCGTGGTACACCGGATAGGAACGAAGTTCCTTATTATAAAAATATTAATTTTAAGTTCTATTCGAGGTATAAAGAAAATAATAAAGACTATACATAAAAATCTTACGTTACGGATGTTTTTTCCCGCCTAGGGTACCCCTCCGCATCGCCCCATAAGGAAATTTGTTCCAATAATTATTATTTCAATATTACGTCAATTAGTTTCTAATCCAAGCGACGAACAACGACATAACTAAGATAGTTCATAATATACGCGATAGATGGCGGTTTTAAGTAACAAATTTCAAAAATATTATGATTTATCATCAAAACGATTATTAATTAATTGTAGTGTAATAGTAGTGCTTAATGATAACGACATATGTCAGCTTTTGGACCCTGAACCGCGCTATCACTGTGCCTTCAATAGATTAAGAATAAGATTAAGATTATTTGTGCCTTAAGAATTTCACCAAAAGATTCTGATATTGAGTACCTGCGAGATCGAGCTTTGCTCTTTTCGCTCAAATCGGACTCAACCCCACGACCAATTTGCCAACAGACATCAACGTAAAGTCTGATGCATAATAGCTGAAATAAAGTCGTTTCAGAGATTCTCAATAATTATCTATTATATAATTTTATATAAGAATAATCGTTTTAAGTATAAGATTATAAAAATTTGTATTGTAATACGTTGTATATGGTAGTGATATTATTGTTCCAGTGTAATGTGTATGTAAGTACCGTTATATTATTATTCATTATGATAATATGCAAACGTGAAACGAGCAGATAGGTCGCCTGATAAAAAACGACTACCTACTACTAGTTGCCCATGAATACCCGCGACACCATAGGAGTTGCAAGTAAAAAAAAAGTAATCGTAGCCGGCCTTTAAGAAAAAGAATAGAAAGTGACTAGGTATTAGTATTACTTACTATTTCGTCATGCTTCTTTTCTGCGTCACATCTCACGCGATAGATGTATATATTATATAGCCACATATTTTGACTAAGGTGTCGAGTTTGTGAAGTTAGGCTTGTAGAGTTAGGGCGTCTATACGTCTGACTCTATAGTCAGAAGCTTGGTTTTACATGAGATCTGATAACTTTTTGACAGTGCGAGTCTTGGCATGACTTTACATGACAATGTTTTGGTGGGAAATATTGATTTTCAGTATACTCTTCCTTTTGTAAACTATCTTATTTATCAGAGCTCTATTTATTTATGTAATAAAGAAAATACAGGAAAATAATGTATTATTTTGTATATTATAACAAGCACCCTTGCTTGTCTGGTCTGAAAACTGAAGTTTAGAATTTCAGGAAAAATTTGTCGATAGCTAGCTATATTATAACAAAATGTTAAAATGATGGAGTCTACTTTGTAATACTTTATCTAAATAAATGTCTTAGTTTTTTAGCAAATAAATAAATTCCGTAAAAAATTACATCTTGATAAAAAATTCCAATTAGATGGTAAAAATTAATCAAAAAACGAATTAAGCTATAAACGTTCTCTGATAACCGCGGGACAGCTAGTAGATGAATCTAATAAAACAGATTTTATAGTTCTTATCTGTGCATATATACAAAAAAATGATTATAATTTGTATGACCATTAGATTAGAAGATGAAATCACAAAAGCTTACTTAACTAATAAGCGAATCAACTACTGCATAAGACG
Organism: Phengaris alcon alcon; assembly: GCA_037179445.1. Taxonomy (NCBI): domain Eukaryota; kingdom Metazoa; phylum Arthropoda; class Insecta; order Lepidoptera; family Lycaenidae; genus Phengaris; species Phengaris alcon. The sequence continues at coordinate 544,831 of JAYRCH010000257.1, forward strand.
TAGTTTAGATATAAATATTTTTTATTAGCGCTTTCTTTTCACATGCTTTTTTCTAAAGCACTTTTCCCCCATTTCTTATTATCGAATTAAGATTAATCGTTTCAGTTGATTATTTCAGTACATATTACCTACGTATGTATGTATGTATGTCGGAAATAGGTCCTTGTTTTTTAAAAGGTTTAATCCTACCTATGTTATTTGTATAGCTTAAAAAGCACACTAATAAATTACTGGTTACTAGTAGGTACCTATTATTTTAGCAACAAAATAACAGGATTAATTATTATGTAGTAAGTGAAACCTTTTAGCAATTGCCGCCGGGCGGCGCGGTGCGGCCTGGTGTGGCGTATCGATTCTTTTGCGACTAAGGTGTATTTGAAAATTCAGAATTACCTAATACTACAATATGATATACATTTAATCAGTTATGATAACAAAATCAATTGTACTATAAAAGTAGGTAAGTACTAAAAAAATAATAACTACTCCAAAACTTAAAATGCTACAAAAAAAAGAAATCTCCCAGGTCATCCCCACCAGGCAGAGTACCTAGAAGGCTCAAAGAGTTTCCTCGCTGGATTGCGATACTTATTCTCTGGGCCAGGTAGGTGCCGGCTCTGGGGTCTCGGGTGGCCTCAATGAGTTTTTTGGAGATTTCTCCGAAAAGTTTGTGCGCACCCAGACCCCATGTACCTAAGGTTTCAACCCCAAACGGTTCAAATATGAGATCCCCACTAAGGTTCTCATATTTGCGCCGCTTGAGGTTTTCCGCCTGATTGGCGGCCGCACCTGCAGAACTCGAGGTGCCCTGGACATGGGACGGAGCAAGTGTATCGACGCAAGTAGCGTCCCATACAAGAGCCCGCCCCACTCTCCAAGGGACCAGGGTCATACCGTCTGGTCTCTTGCCATCGTCGCGCGCCAAACCAGAGGGTTCTAGCACAGCTGGCACTCCGGCGGTGACAAGAGCCCGACGGATGAGATCGTTCAGACAGTGATGTCGGGAGATGCGGCCGGCGCTTCGTTGACAGGACAGCCCGTGGTGTCCGAGGCTGTCCACATTTGCACCACAAACACAGCGATGGGGGACGACGTGGGGGGTGCCAAGACGCAGGGAAGTAGCTAACCGGAAAGCTGTTCGATCCAGCAATGTGCCCGTATTGGGTGACGGTAATGCTTGTAGCCAAAGGCCCGACTCCCACTTCTCCGCAGCTAAGAGGCGAGCCTGCTCCACAGGACTGGAGGAATTAATTACAGAATTACCTGGTTTACTTATAAATAAAGTAGGTAGGTATGTAAAATGTTAGCATTTTGAGTCGCTCAGGTTTAAAAAGGCTACATATATTAGACGTGTTGAGCTGAGGGATATATGGATTTGGATGGATGGACATAATTTTTACTGCAAGTAAATAATAATTGATCGATTGATTGGTAGGCATCAGGTAGGCTAGATTCTGACAAACGAAAGTTGAACCTGAAAAATGGCGCCAAAATAAAAAACAGGTGGCCACGTTCTAATTCCGACGAAAAAAATTAAATAACCTGATAATATAAAAAAATTGTATTAACATCTACTACTATTATAAATGTGAAAGTTTGTGAGCATGGAGGGATGGATGTATGGATGGATGTTTGTTACTCTTTCACGCAAAAACTACTGAACAGATTTCGATGAAATTTCGTATGGTAGTAGTTTAGGCTCTGGATTCTGAATTAGAACATAGGCTACTTTTTATCCCGAAAAGTAAAGTATTCCCGTGGGATACTATATTTACGCGGGCGAAGCCGCGGGAAAAAGCTAGTGATAAATAAAATGTGAAATAAATGTCGTTTTACTCTTTCAGGCAAAAACCACAGAATTTTTGTCAAATTGACTTTATCTAAAGGTCGTATAGAATTGCCAATTTAAAAATTAGCAAATAACCCAGGTTCTACTTTCCTGTGTCAGACACTACGTACATAAAGTCACCCTAAAACCTAGCTACCTGTTTCACGCTACTACTGCTGAACTAAGAATTTAGGTAAGAAAATAAACAGGTGGTCTGGATATTAACATAGATACTACCTATAGTATTTAATTCCGTTTCTTGTTTATAGAAAAAAAAATTCATATCGGTTGAAGGTACTTACGATGCCAGATAGTGCACCTAAGACTAGTCTGGTCTGAAAACTGAAGTTTAAGAATTTCAGGAAAGATACCTATGTCGATGTGTAAAAAAGTGATAAAAAAAATTGTCATTTAAAATTCAAATAAACTAGAAATAGAAACATTATACATACGTACAAATATCCTATGAAACTTTGAACTCTTTAGTGTTCGTTTTGGTAAGTCATAAGTTTTCAGGAACTCAGGTTTCAGAAAGTTTGATTTCTTAAGTAGGTAATTTTCGATACTATGCATATTATTATAATAAAGATTTGATACTAATGTTTTGAAATAAAAATAGACAAGTTACATTACAAATAACCTACCACTTTTCAGGTGGTTTAATTAAGAATTAGCTTCGTCTTTAAATTGTTTTACCTATCTTTATTTATTAAAAACAAACTACTTTGAAAGCAAAAATTACGTTTGTATGTTTTGGAGATTATCGGAAAATCTACAATTTCCGTTGAGCGCATATTAAGCTGATTTCAGGCACATAATACATATAAATATCTGAGTCTGACATACTTTCTTGCTTATTGTAGCATAGTATATTGTGCATGCAGTTTGTATAATAATTCTAAGCATGTTCATTATAGGTAGGTACCTAAGTTACTTCTATTATAGGTAGGTACGAGCAGGAAGGTTTCTATCCTTCTTGCAGCAATCAAATATCTGTCTATCGATTAATATTATTATAAATAAAATCCAAAGGTTACATCATATTGTTTGGTTATTTTCAGGTTTTCAGTTTTTGCAGTATAAAGAAAAACTTAAGACAGTATTTATATACCTATGACGCCAAGATAATTTACCAAATAGGTAGGCTGTACCAGTTCTTTTCAACTAGGTATAGGTATATTGCATGTTAGTTTTAATTTATGCAATATTACTTAGGTGGTTGGACTGATTTTATACTAAGTAATAGTTGCTGAAGCTGAAGATCTTCAGAAACATTATAACAGTATAACAAAATATCTATAAAACATTCTTACCAATTAAAAATCCAAGCTAATTTCTGAATATTAAGACACAAACATAAGTTATAAACACTTAATATAAACACTTCACCAAATCAAAATGTAATATGAATTAGTTTTAATATCACAGTGTTTTGCGTTTCGTTATAATATATTTTCACAAATATCTATGTTATGTATGTTTGTCAGTATTTTTATCGAAGTGTCACACGATTTTTTCTCGAGAATAGCTTCGCGACATGTGGCCACCGACTCGGCTGAGGCTCTCAGCATGACTGTGGGCTCCCGCGACGCTGGCCCTCGATACAGCCGACATACTGTTTCTTCAAGTAAACCAGACCGGCGAAGGCGCGAACGCAGCCCCTTGAGTCTTGTACTGGGCGGGCCGAATGAGCTTTTTCACCCAATAGTACCGCGCGAAGCCGAGCGCCGACGTAACACAGCTATCTCCCTCTAACATATGCGTATAAAACTTAAACGACAGAGATAGAAACGAAATTGTAGTATCGTAATGTTATAAAGAAAATATATTTGTGTTGGTGTCGTCATAAAGTGTTCGCTTTATCAGATTTACGTTGAAAGCTCGCTGTTAACTCATGAGGGCGCTTTATTCGCGCGCCTTATCGCACCAAGGAAAACATTAATTTGCGCGAGAGGGATGGATGTGGGCGGGAAATGTTCTGAACTAATGTATTTTCCTGTGGGAAGGAAAACACATGTCGTCGTTTTTAATTTAATATGTGTCACGCTGCGCTCTCGTGTACCGCTTACCGCTACTTATATTGGCAATTTTATGAAAAACTATTTATGGTTTATTAAAATAGATGAATTATGTACTTAATAGATAAACTTGTAATAAAATGTATGATTAAAAAATGTTTTCATTCATAATTCCAAATGTTGATGAGACATAAAGAAAAACGACGTTTTGATGTTTTTTATCATTTAATTATTATTTATTTTAATAATAATTTAGTGTCATTAAAACTTTAAAATATTGTGAAGATGTTCTAGCGTTCATACAATTTTCAGTAAAAAACTTAAAACTTGCAAAAGGAACTAAACTTTTTAGAAATCTTCATTTTTCGAGGTTAAGTATTTCAGAAACTGTAAAACTCAGTGTTCTTATAAATGTAACACTGTGATATTGTGTGTCTAATTTTATTTAATGTCAAAGTACAAAATCATTGCAAGGAAATAGGTGCCTAATTTATCTAACCCTAATTAAAATATCCATTAACAAGTAAATCACTGCCTTAAGATAATGTTGAAACTATTCAAAATTAGTTAATCAATTTTAATACTAATTATTCTCATTAGACATTCGAACTATATGCAATTAATTAAAAGATTTCAGAAAATATTTTCTATTAAAGAAGCATTGTTAACACAGAACTAAACATTTAAATTCAGAACACGTAAGTATGGCCGGTACGAAATTCATTAATGTAATTAATTTTATGTTGCTTTTGCCTTAATTATTTTGTAAAAAAAATAGTATGCCATACGGGCACGCCCTCAATGGTCGGATTGGTCACCATGTATAGGAGGAGAGCGAGGCGGGATACCAGTGTTCTACAATTACATTTATTATGATACCTATAATATAACTATCTCTTTATTATGTTAAATATTTTTATTAATTTAGGCTGCACTTAGGTTTTATGCAGGAAAATGTAATATTTACTCATAAGTATTTTTAAAAAGCGAGCTTTTTATATGACACCAAAAAGAGAAGAATATTTTTATTAGAATATTTAAGTTGTTTAAGTTTGCATAAAAGTAACGTAGCTTTGGCAAATGCCTATAAACTCAAGTATCTCACCTTCGGTAATAAACTAAGAGAAATGATAATTGCTGAATAATATATTTTTCAGAAAATAATTTTCAGCAATGTTCATTTCTGCAGTTTTCATTTATTTTGTTAATTCAGTCATTTTTGTCTTATAGTTTTTTTTTTATAAGGTTTGGTATAAACAAACAGATGCTAACATTATTTTTCCCCCATGTTTACGTCACCGAAATTGATTAACGCAGCGATAGAAACTTAATTATATCAAACGTAGGTCTTTGTTGAAAATTTTACGGCTGCCAGTAAACTTTGTCTAAATTCTCTAACTTCGGAATGAGTCTACATTATATAATAGGACAGATATATAAGAGGTACATTTTAAAAGTCGTCATCACGTCGAAACATACAACATAAGTACAGTGTACACCTTCTGTATACCTATTTAATTAATAGCTATAAAGTATTACTTATTAGGTATTACTTTCTGAAAGTTTGTGAGGATGGATGTTTGTTACTCTTTCACGCTAACACTACTGAACGGATTTCGATGAAATTTGGCATGGTAGTAGTTTAGACTATGGATTAAAATATAGGCTACTTTTTATCTCCAAAAATTCGGTATTCCCGTGGGATTTGCGCGGGCAGAGTCGCGGGCAGCTGCTAATAAAAAATAAAAGTAGGTACACTTAATTCTGACAACTATTTAATTTAAGCGAATAAAGGTTATTTTACCTCCAACCGTTACCATTTTAGTATATACATGAATGGACGGCGATTCAATGTTTTTTCCATAAACCAGTGAAAATACCTTTTCCTAACGACGAGGACTGCGCCGCGTGAGATGCAATTTAGTTTTTCTGCACCAACAGCGTTCCAGAAACATCAGGTATGCTTGGTGACCAGGGTCTCTACCATGAGCATTTACAGCAGAAATTATTTGAAATTACTGCTACTATAATGTTGTACGTTAACCATTGCACAATCGAGGGCTGCGAAATATTATCAGGAACGTTTCCAACGAGCCATGTATGATGATCAACTGTCAAAACCTGGTTTGCTAATCGCATGGTACTCTCAGCATGTATATTTAATTGATTTAAATCGCCCTAGGGGAGACACAGCGTAATGCCATTCAGAATTTTTTAGCATGTATCAACAATGAACCAACTGACTGAAACTCGTTTTACGGAAACACGACAAAATTCACGGTAAAAACGTAACGAGCATCAACTTCACCTTTTTATTCTTATCGCCAAAATAAAATATTGTTTTCTTTATAAATTCCGGAAACCAAATGTTTTGCAAGTGATTTATGATTGTTTAAAATTTTTTTTAGACTAATACTTGAATGAAATTAGTTGATGAATGAAGAACAAAAATTCCCAAAAGACATTAAAAACTTATATGTACAGTATATCTATAATAGGCTTATAGTTATCGTTTCTTCGTTACTAAATACGTACCTACCTAGTAGGTAAGTATATAAGTACCTACTCATTAAATGCCTGAAAACAGGATTTTAAAATGTATTAATAAATCCATCACATAAATTTCTTCTGCGCGTCATTATCGTATTCAATTAACATAGCCGAATTCGCATATTTATCAAGGTACTAATAAAAATTAGTACAAGATATATCGGGGTTAAGTCCGACGAAAAAAGGGTTTAGGAATGGCGTCCGCGAATCGAAAAGCACAGCATGGGACGACCCCCCATAAGGTTATGATGATCCGGCCGAGGAGAGTAAATACAATTTACAAAGGATCGCTAAAAATAAGACGAAGCAAATTAAAATCGCGCGTGCCATTTGTAATCCTGAGTCCTGACTAGAGATTAGAGAAATAACTATCTCCATAGTAAAAACGAACTCCTAATACTGACTTCAGTATATTTTTTAATAATAGTAATTAGCAGCATAATAGCAGCATATTAGCAGCTTCTGTTTCTCACACCGTATATAATTAATGTAGCTATAATAATTATAATCAGCCTAAGAACAAGGTACGGTAAATTTCAATCAAATCTCCGCATTTTTGGCGTTTTTGCACATTTATTTCTCTCGCAAAAATACTCGTAGACGTAGGCCTACGGCGTAGCACAATATTTACAAGTGTAATTGATTTAAAAAAAAATCTATTTAGGATGCGTCTGCAAAATGTGTTGTTTGACAGCGGCCGAGTACGGACTTACAATTCTTTAGAATGTTTTGTGCAATTAATCCAGACAGCGGTCAAATAAAATAAACCTTATTAGATACCACTCGTTAAGATTCATGCATAATAGCAAAACACATGGAAATGTTGAGGAGACTTTTTATGCTTTTTTCAAATAAATTTCTAATATTTGTGGGTTATTTTTAAACCAAATTTAATACCTATCCTTATCTTTAGGTATTTTTAAACAAACAAAATTAGCTCCGTTACCTTGAAGAGGTTTTAGAAAATTGTCTATCATAGACAATTTTTAGTTTTGCCTACAAAACTTTTTACCTACAAAAAAAAAAAAAAAAAAATTTGGTTGCATCGACCGAAAACAGTCAATTTATTGTAATTATTGCAAACGCGTCGTCGGTTTGGATAATGGGATAATTAAAAAATATATATTGTTTACCTAATAATAAAATCTGTTAATAAGTTTTACAGTTTTCAACACTTTTTTCATTCATATCAGACCAGACCCGTTTTTTTTTCAATATGTTATAATGTTTCATTAAAATTAGATCATAATTAGCCAAACAAAAGACACCTTCAATGTGCCCCATATTTCATTAAATTAAAAACATTATTTTTCCAAATGTTTTTTGGAGAGCTACAAATTATAGAGGATAATATCTCTACGGGACACCGCCCTTATTAAGTGAGGCCCGCCGCCCGGCAGATGGCGCACCAACAATATTTGTGTACAACCGAATTACAATGGTGTTTAGAGGCCTCATTATTCGCGAATTTCATAAGGTTATTAAAGGGAGGGTTTCATTTAAAAGAGTGCACGGTAGCTACCGTTACTACAGAAGCATAAAGATTTCCTTCAAGGGTTGCTAAACTTACCTACTTGTTTTATTTCAAAGCTTTATTTTCAATAAACATAATTGAACATTCAATAACATTCTTGAACTTTGAATACTTCCTACTTTCTTTCTGATTAATTTCGTTGCGGGTACCAACGATTTAGCATGTCCCTCGGGCAACCCTGAGATCATATCAAAGGTTTTTTGTGGTTGGTTACCACTGTCGATCCTGGAGTTGCATACACAGAAGTTGCAGTGGTGGGTAAGTGTGGTGGGCCAACACTTACCCACCACTGCAACTCCAAAAAGAACAATTTGGCCATTACAGTTTACAATAGAGGTTTGCCGTGACTCGGTATTTAAACGCAAGTAATTTCTGCACTTCATATTAATTGTCCAAATACAAGATCACATTCGATCATGGCAGTCATAAAATTGTGTGCCCGTACCTCCATCTTGTGCCTATCTCACAATGATACTCCACCGTTCTATTAAACTATTTATAAAGCATCATTTAAATACTTTTCCACAGTTGTTCCTGTAACGAATTCGGATGTTTTTTGGCGATGACTCGTGATACCGACATCAGAGCCGCCGACACAATCGGAACTTTTTGTTCGCGTCTCAAATAAAATTAGATTCCATTTCGTAACCTTGTCATTTCGAGTTGTGCTTACCGTTCGATATTGACTACTAAGTGCCCGCTGCGTTGACTGCGAGTAGACTTAGTGATGCATCGCGAATAGGATTTTGTGACTAAAACTTGTGACTTTGTTCTCTCGAGCAATTTTAATATAAGTACAAGTGACTCGAAATCTCGAGTATGACTCGAGTAAAGACATGGCTCGAGTTGCGCGTTGAAAGTCGAATTATTAATACAGTCAACTTGACTGTATTAATAATTCGACTTTCAACTAGGTATTATTGGACTGTGTTATTTGATGATTTTGCAACACAAATTGCACTTTATGTTGCAATATTTATTGATAACTCTTGGTGTGCAGGCCGACTACTGGTCTGGCAGATAATGTGTAAAGATCATTTCTAGTATGTAAGCTACTTACATATGAGGACTAACAAGTGGACAAATTGCTCTTGAATACGCCACGCCACAATACGCGGCACAATATCTAAAGTTTTCAAGTCAGCGATTTTTTCTTATTAAAACTCCCTTATACATTTATCCCCTTATAAACTATCTTTTACCTTTTGCCCGCGGCTCCGCCCGCGTAAATACAGTATGTCACGGGAACACTGTACTTTTTGACGTGACAACGTCTTATAATTCGATGGAGCCGGCTGCACGCACGAAAAAACATGACTCATGCGGCGTTACCTCGCTCTGAGACGTTGTCACGTTCAACTATCGTCAGTAAACCGACTTTACAGACAACCGATTTTTCGGTATAAAAAGCCTAAACTACTATTTTCTTTTACGTTGGAAAAGTAACTTGACAGACAAAGTCACCAACATTGAACAGCTTATCCGTTGTGTGAATATTTTTTATTATTAAGGGGGTATTCTCGCTTGGAACCGCCTTAACTTAATTCTCAATTCCTAACATAACAAACTACAATCGGTAGCAATCTGCTAATTTCGCTAAGCTCCGATTCGAAACAAAAAGAAGACGAAACGAATCCGGTACGAATTAATTACATATTAAGCATACCCGCGGGGTGCTCGGTAACCCGAGGAGCAGTTATGCATGCAAATAATTTAATATGCCATTAGCTCGCGGCAGAATTGAGCAGTTCATACGCGTCTTTCGGCGCCCGCGCAATGAGGTTTATGGGCTTGCACACAAAACTGCGACGGTGATGTGAATTCGTAACGCAGGAAACTGCGACGCGAATAGCGGCAAAGCCATTTCATGCGGCAATTTTGATCATTCCTTCGGCGACCTTCTAGCGTACTGAACACATAAACTAAGTTTTGATATTTGTCGTGTTACGATATAGCAAGAAGATAGAAGATTTTAAATTCATAGGAATGCGCGTGCGATGAGTCGTACGATTTCATAGATTTTTACGATGCGACGCTGTATCGCGACTTTTGTCACTTGTGTGCAAACCCAACGGCTGGGCGATGATTGACTCTTATATTTCAGGTGTGTAGTTCGGCCGGTTTAGATATTTGCCAATACGGTAGTCATGAAGATCTTCATATTATTAACGGACACTCCTTTTGTTATTGTTAATAATTGGCCGGGATTGTAGGAAATATTATGTGTAAATAGACTTTAATGTCTTTAATTTAGTTATTTAATTAAGTCTTACCCTCGGATTATCAAACAATTGGGTCTTATGTAAATTTTTTTTTAAATGTTGCCTTATAACATTAGGTAGGTAAATTCGTTGATATAATTTTTGTACCTATTTAGTTATTTATATTATCATGACATTTTAATCCTTAAGCTTTACATCTTTAATGTTTTTTAATTATCGAGCATATTTTTTCGACCTGGCTGATACATTTCCATAGGCTGATAATGATCATGATGATCGTCACCTTACAAAACACAATACAACCCTTCACACCTCCGATTCGTAAGTCATTATATCGATCTATTATAAGTATATTTTAATCAAGTCCATATCACTTGAGATATAAAGGAAGGTAATTAATAAAAGATCGAAAGCCGATGCCACATGCCACGGCAAAAACCGATTGGAAAAGGAACAATTTGAAACGGACGGAACGGTTCAGCCCTTTGAAATACAACTGTTCGATACCGGTACCAGCAAAATACAGTGATATTCCCTTTTTAACCGACTTCCAAAAAAGGAGGCGGTTATATAGGGTATAATCCCAAATTGGTTCTTTTGTCATCAAAGTGGTGGTGAACTCCTCGAAATTTATATGAATTTTGACTTTTTCAGAAGTAGTCCAAGCATATGCTACAAAAAAGTAAGATTTTGCTCCAACGTATACCCTGGATCCAAAAGTACTGAACAGAACTCCTCAGTCGGCTGACATAATCATATGATGGAGAGCCTTTAAATAAAGAATAAAAAAAATAAAAATAAAAACTCCTCAGTCTTTAAAGATACGGGTTTGGAAATTTCAACATTATTTAAAAAACTGCAAACATATGCTACTATGTAATAACCTAATGGAAGCTTGGCGCGTATTCAATTATACATTCGATCGTTTATTTTAAACATTCTTAAAATGTATTAATAATAATTTAAAAAATATCACTAAGAATAGAAAAAATATTGCCGACTTCAAAATTATTAAGATTGAGTAGAGAAATACTTAAAATTTCAGCCAAATTTAAACGGGAAATTATTTAGAAAATAAGTTTTATTTCATACTTTATTGTGCATTCTTACTTTGGAAGTCGGTTTAATTTGAATAAAAATAATTTCAAAAGAATATGAATGCGGAAGATTTAAAGGTAAGCTATTCCTTGGAAGTTAGATTACGTAGTAACTATTAATTAATGTATGTCCTAACTAGCTTACTTTACATAACTTAGTACTACGATATTCTACGACAACCTTCATATTTCAAACACTTCTGTATGTTAAAAACATACGTTTAACGAGGGAATGGGTACTTAAAATCTAAGTGTGTTCTCAATGTAACAAGAATTATCCCGATTTTTTTTTCTCTATTTTATGTTATTTTTCTGTTTCATTGTCGTGTTTTTATAATGTAATATTTTGTATTATTTGTAATTTAATGTTGACTAGATATTTTTTATATACATATTTATGTAAAATTCAAGTGTGGATTACTTGAAAATGTGTAGCAGTGTGTTTGCAGCCTTAGTACAAGTAAATGTTCAAGTAATTCTAGTATGGAGGCTCGGCCAATCGTACCGCCCACAAAAACGCCATCAAAGAGCCGGCTCGGGAACGAATTAGGTACGTTTTCCGATACTATTGTCAGAGGAATTTCATGTACACGACAGTGAAAACGTTTAGTTGATGTTTATAGAATAAATAGATTGAAAGAGATTTCGAAGAAAAAGAGAGCTATGTAAGAAATAGATTAGATTATCTTTAACATTGTTAAAAACAAACAATATCTTCACACTAATATTATAATTTACAATTACGAAAGTATGTTTGACGCAACGGCTAAAACGTTTTTAATCAAATTGCGCTCCCAGTTTGTAGCCTGGATTCCTATTTTTTTTTAATCTATTATGTTTCATCCCTGAAAAAGTAAGATTCTTCAGCAATTGCCCAAACGAAGTCGCGGGTACTACGAACTAAGGTAGGTAGGTAGCAGTGACGAAGGCCGGTTATTATTCACTAGATGTTGCCGGCGACTTAGTGCGCGCTAAACGAAATCTCACGGGGACCGTACACTTTGCCGCAATAAAGAGTAGCCGTTGTCTTTTCCCGTAGTCTACTTTATATATGTGCCAAGTTTCATCAAAATCGGTCTTGTAGTTTCGGAGCCTATTCGATGCAAACAAACAAACCTTTTCTCTTTATTATATTAGTATAGATATAGATAAGGAAGCCCTAGCCTAGGTAGCGATTTGGATGAGATTCTTCAAAAGTTTTAAAATTATGAGCATAATACTTATAATTTTATTGATTTATTTATTGATCAATATTTTATAATAAGTTATTGACTAATAACACAAATAAGTGATTTCTTAAGTAGTAAATGGTAGTCCAAGTTTGTGTGGTTTTAATTAATTCCTTAATCGTTCTCTATACTCATAATTATTATAAGTATCGGGGAGGCCAAGTTAAACTTAGAACTGCTTAAAACGCTAATTTTATCATTGACGATTTAACTGTGCCTGCTAACTGTAAATTTTATTATAATATTATGCATTAACATCATGTAAGAATTATTTTTTATTTTTGTCATTAAAAATAATCTCGCATTAATGACGAGCATTGTATAAATCAAAGCTAATAAGAAATTTATATGTGTCTGGTGTATATTTATATATTTTAAGCATTTCATAAAAATACAATCAAAACCTTGATAGTATTAAAATTAATACTATCAAGGTTTTGATTTGGATTTATGAAATACCCTGCTACTTAGTTTAATTATGAAAATAATATTTTCCTGTTGCTGTAGAGTTCTTATTTTGAACATAATTTGTATAGATTAGGTTGAAATTTCAGTGTTTTTTTCGGCGCTCAAGCCGGAGGTCAATTGTTCTAATACCGCCGAGGGATAAAAAAGTTTTCAATGCTCCCGAGTCATTGCTGTGTTGTGAATCAAAAGATGCGAAACGCGATGTCGGTTGCTATAAAACCATCGATAAGTGGCTAAATTAAGTAACTAAGTAAGCAAATATATGCTCATCAAATGCATTGTATTTTTTCAATTTGAAATTTCCAGTACAATCACAATCAACAGGAATATGGAAACATGGAGGGAGCATTAGGGAGCATTATCAAGATGTACCCAATCAGAGCTATTGACTCGACGTTGCCATTACAAGATTATTATCAAATTGCCAAATTATTTCTATTCACTGCATAGAAATATTAATCACAATTTCCGATTCAAATCAAATGCCTTCTATTTATATAAAAGACATAAAATATTTTGAGAATTTTGGTAAAAATATTTTTTTATTAATAAATACTTTTATCAGATGTCTATTATAATAATAATAATAATGGGGAACATGCATAGTTTTTTTTTCCTCTAAAGTACATAGTAAGCCAGGAAATATTTTCTTTGCAATGGCATATCTACGATCAACCGTTGACGAAATACAATCATCAAAAAAGTGAGATCGTTGAAGAGCATTAAACAATCTGTACAAAAAACTGGCCAAGTGCGAGTCGGACTCGCGCACGTAGGGTTCCGTACCACTATACCAATATTTTACATTGGTGCTTATTATTTTGTTATTTTACGTAGTTTTTTAAGTAATCGCATTTTACAAGTTAGGCATCTATAACTCCTAAACGAACAAAGTTATATAGTTATATAGCCGTTATAGTTTTCCTTTAACATACAATCATTTCATTTTTCAAGCCAGCCGTTTAGATTTTAGAGGGGGGAGGCCCTATTTTAACAAAAAAATTCGCTTTAAAGTTGAATATCTCGCAAACGGATACCTAAATCAGTATGTTTCCCCTTGTTTTGTCTAAAATTTTAACTATCTTCATAATTTTGAATTCGTCACCAGCCCGAACAACATCCTGATAAAACAATATTTAAAATAGAACTCACGTTCAAGTTGGCTAGTACCGACTTCAAAATTTTGAAGTTTTAATAGAGAAATAGTAAAAATTTTAGCCAAACTAAAAAAGGGAATTAGAAAATAAGTTTTATTTCATACTTTTTTGTGCTTTTTTACTTTGGAAGTCGGTTAAATTTTTTGTTTAATAATAACAATAATTTTTCCCTTTTTAGTGATATTTGTTAAATTATTATTAATACATTTTAAGAACGTTTAAAAGAAACGATCGCCTGTATAATTTAATTCCATTAGGTATTGTATATAAGATGGTGATGATGATGACTGTAAGTTACATAATGGCATATGCTTGCAGTTATTTAAACAATGTCGAAATTTCCAAACGCGTATCTTTAAAGACTGAGTTCTGTTCAGTGCTTTTGAATTCAGGGTAAACCTTTGTGCAGAATCTTACTTTTAGGTATTATGATTGGGTTACTTCAGAAAAAGAACTGAGTTACACGAGAAAAAGAAGAATGAAAGTTGCTTCAAAATCATTATATGTGTCCATATAAATTGAGAATAGTTCCCTCGATTCCTCATGGATCACATCATCAAATCACCACTTTTGTGAAAACGGGACCAATGTCAGAATGTTATACCCTTTACATAAAAAAAGAATTTTGAAAATCGGTCAACAGACGGCGGAGTTATCGTTGGACATACAAAAAAATATAAATACATATATACAGCCGAACGTATAACCGTCTCCTTTTTATGGAAGTCGGTTAAAAAATTGTCGTAGCAACCTGACAATGTTTTTAAAATATCCATCTAATGATACCCCACAATATGGGGTAAACGCGAGAACACCCACTTTTATACGTAACCCCAAAAAAATATTTTTCGTGATTTTATTTTAGCACTTTGTCGACGTGGTAAATACACATTTCCACGCAAAGTTTCATCTTTCTAGCACTAACCATTTGGACCGTAAACCGAAGACGGACGGACGGACGGACATGACGAAACCATAAGTGTTCCGAGACGTAAACTACGGAACCCTAAAAAATAATGCACGAGCGGCGTCTCAGCAGTTGAAAATGTAAGAAGATAAATACAAAATTAATTTTACTAACTTATGCGTTTATGTATATATAATTGTTTAAAACTTTGAACAAATAATGTCACAAGTATAAGGATTTGAACAGTAATTTTAGTTTTTAATTATATCAAAAAAAATGTCGTTGTTTTAGTCCTTTTTAATCCTGTAACTTTGTAAGTAAGCAACTGATTACTGTACTTTTTGTATTTTTCAGTCCATATTTTTGTTTCCTTTCGGAAAATATTAGATTTTTTCTGATTTAAAACTAATGCGTGTTCTCTATTACAACAACATTTTGTCAAAAAGGATACTCACAACTCACATTAGTTAACCGGCAACCGCAATAAAATCGTTAAAAGTACTAAGTAGGTAGATTTATTTTCGAGTTCGCATCATTGTTAATATCCTTTTTAAACACAAATTAAATTAATGGAGCCTTACGCTGATATTTATTTATATTTAATTGATTGCCCACGCCCGCGACCGCCCTGCCCCGCCCGCCGTGTGCATTAGATACGCTCCTGTCTTACAGTGATCGATTATACTTTCCCCAACTACAGAAGGAGGGTATGTGTTTTAAGGGTAGCTATTTTATATGTTTTTTAATTTCACATTATGTCTTAATAAATACAATATACATACTGTGCGGACTACAAACTTATAGGGCAAAAATTTAAGTTTTTAAACTTTTGAAATTTTTTAATCCCTTAACTTCTCCCATGGGACAGGCTGCGCCTAGTTTGGGCGATAGAATAAATAGTTACCTCATGTTTGTAAACTACTTTGAAGATAAACAATTTATTTTCTTAGGGTGATAATTTATTGGTAAAAACATAAGGTTCACATTACAATATTAAAAAATAAGAATTAAAAACTAGTTATGATAACAAAATCAATTGTACCATAAAAGTAGGTAAGTACTAAAAATATAATAACTACTCCAAAAC
The DNA here is from genome assembly GCA_037179445.1 of Phengaris alcon alcon. Classification (NCBI taxonomy): domain Eukaryota; kingdom Metazoa; phylum Arthropoda; class Insecta; order Lepidoptera; family Lycaenidae; genus Phengaris; species Phengaris alcon. Next base: position 560,928 of record JAYRCH010000257.1, read on the forward strand.
TTAAAATGCTACAAAAAAAAGAAATCTCCCAGGTCGTCCCCACCAGGCAGAGTACCTAGAAGGCTCAAAGAGTTTCCTCGCTGGATTGCGATACTTATTCTCTGGGCCAGGTAGGTGCCGGCTCTGGGGTCTCGGGTGGCCTCAATGAGTTTTTTGGAGATTTCTCCGAAAAGTTTGTGCGCACCCAGACCCCATGTACCTAAGGTTTCAACCCCAAACGGTTCAAATATGAGATCCTCACTAAGGTTCTCATATTTGCGCCGCTTGAGGTTTTCCGCCTGATTGGCGGCCGCACCTGCAGAAAGAGGCGAGCCTGCTCCACAAGACTGGAGGACGTATTAAGAAGATTATTCCGTACCAGTCTGCAGAGTGGCTCGTCCCAGAGCCTTTGGGAAAAAGTATTGTCAGGCAATTCGCTACAAGCACTAGTTACGCTCCAGGCGTCCTTGGCCTCGTCCAGAAAGGTAACTGTATTGGAGTAGGATGGGTGATGTAGTATTTTGGAGATAAGACTATGGTTCGCGTGGACTGAGGACAAGAAGGCCGGAAGCGATATGTCAGAGGGCTTTCGAACACCCAGGCCACCCAACCTAACTGGAAGCGTTGCCTGAGTCCATGCGCGGTCATCGAAATTTGTATTCAAAATAGGGGAGAGCGTTTGTCTTATGGTATCATCCAACTGTTTGAGAAGTTGAGGGAACTTCCACAGTTGACAACACCGTAAGACATATGTCAATTTAGGTACGAAAATGCAAAAACGGATTAGGGTAAAGGCCATGTGACAGTTAATTTGGAGGAGGCGGTCTAAAGTTTCATTAAAATTTTGTAATTTGTTATCTAAGAAGTCCGGGAGAGATTCGTCTAAAATAGGTGAGCCCAAAAGGAAGAGCGAATCCTTGTCAATGACAGACAGTTGTGGAGCTATTTCTTTAAAGCTGGATATAATCGCGTTTCTATCCCCACAACTGTCTGGCACAAAAAGTTCGCACTTACCTAGGTTCAGCTGCGGACCTATTTTTTGGAACTCGCGGATCAGAGTGCGGATTGCGATTTATTTTCTTTATAACTTTGATTTTACGTTTTTTCTATAAATCTAGCTTTTAGGCATAAACTAGTATATATATACATATACAACAATCCAACATATTTATACAAAGTAGTTACTGCAAGTTTGTCTCTACCTGTTGCACAGGATGACAAAACAGAGATCATAGAGACGAAACATTTAAACCCACCATTTGGTCTGAGACTAAATAAAAAGTGATGACAGAGTTCCGCGAATCGCACAATGAGGCCCGTCTAAACTACGCCTCACCGTGTAATTTTTTTTTACACATCACAGTCTTACACACAAACATGAACCTACCGAAACTACTCCTTACCTTATAAGGCGAGCTGTCGCGGTGTGTGGTTTTTTATGCATGTAATGCATAGCCACACGCGCACTACACACATGAAAAACCGCTCCCCTCAGTTTTGTTTGACAAAGCTCGGTCTTCACTTTTTATTTGATCTGAGAACCCATCACGCTTAATTTTCTATGCCGTTTATGTATCTTATATTTTTAAATAAAAATGCTACCTTTAGGGTTTCAGAACCACCAAAAGGAAAAAACGGAACCGTTAGCACTTTGTTGTTCGTCCGTCCGTCCTTCCGCCTGTCTGTCAGTCTATCGCCATTCATTTCGGGAACGCGTAGAGCTATCGAGTTGAAATTACAATAGCGTACTGAGGTCTACGGTCCTTGAAGTTGTGAAAAAATTAAATTTCTAAGTTAACGTAAAAAAAGATACTGTTTTTGCCACAAAAACCGCATATTTCGACACTCTTAAGGGAATCAAATTCAAAGGGTTCCTCCCGTTGACTGAGTCGTTATCAGGTCATCGTCATTACCAGGTACAAATAAAAGAACAATCTGAAAATTGCACATTTGTAATAAAATCATAAAAAATAAAGTTAGTAAAGTTTTTTTTACCCGACCACGGCGAAGCTAAAAGGATGGGTAATGATTTGGCAGTATATGTATGTATATTGTATATGTATTATGTACGTATGTTTATTCCGCCATAGCGCCTAAATTACTGGTCCGATCTTATGAAATATTCTTGAATGAAATATTCTTTATTGTGCACACAACATAACCAAAATAAAAAAATATAAAAGAAAGGAGGTAAAAAATACAATTTACACATGTAACACAATGGCGGCCTTATTACTAGGTAGCAATCTCTTCCAGGCAATCACGGGTAGAGCAAATAATAGAAAATAATTTGGCGTGCATGAGCAGTTAAAAAGAACACAATAAAATACAAAAATACAATAATATACATGCGTTTAAACAATATATATATATATATATATATATATATATATATATATATATATATATATATATATATTACGTTTGCTGTTCCTGGGTAAAGCTGTGGAATTCGTTACCAAAACATATCAAACTTGCTAAAACGTTAAATGGCTTTAAAACTATGGTTAAGATGCATTATTTGACTATTTGTAGTCAGCTAAATCAATAATTCTTTTTTTTTCTTTTTTTTCTGTTTTTATTATTGTTTATTATTTTCTGTCTTAAGACTATAAATTTTAATTAAAATTATTTATGTATCCGTGTAATATATATTACGTATTTATTTATGTATGTTAAAAATTACGTACGTACGTAATTTCTATTATATATACATATACATGTATATATAATAGAAATTAGACTATATTATAATTGAAGATAGACTTGGAAGTCTATACTCAATACATATGAAATACAAATGAAACAATGAAGTAGTAGATTTAGTAATGGAGTTTATAAAAATCGAAAAGAGAAGTGGGGACAAGACGCCACCCTGAGGGACACCGGTAGTGATAGAGGTCCAGCACGAAAAACTATCAGCCACTTTAACTCTTTGACGACGACCCCCAAGGTAACTGCGGAGTAAGTCAATCAGTGGGGGAGACAGATTGATAGACCTTAGCAAACTCAGTAGTACATCATGATCGACAGTGTTAAATGCATTGCTAAAGTCTAACAAGGCTAGAATGGTAATTAGCTTATTGTCCATACCAAGTCGAATGTCATCGGTAACCCTAATTAGTGCGGTAGTGGTACTGTGTCCACGACGAAAGCCAGATTGAAAGGAGCTAATAAGGTTATTGTCTATTACGTAGTTAGTAAGCTGGTGACTGATCAGCCGTTCTAAAACTTTAGAGAGAAAAGGTAAAACTGAGATAGGGCGGAATACAGACACCAGCATAGGCCGCGATGTCTTTGGTAATGGAATTACGTTGGCATCCTTCCATGCACTTGGGAAATCACAGGTATCAATACAATAATTATAGATATGAACAAGTACAGGCGTAATAATGTCAAGAATCGGAATAATCATCTTACGACTTATTCCATCATCACCTACGGCATTCGAGGAGATGAACATAACATGTCTTTTGACATCATCCCCAGTTACTTGGCTAAGAACGAAAGGCGTAGAATCGGGAATTGGTGACCTAGAAAGGTGATTAAGCGTTTCAGATTTGATATAATGGTCAAATGAGTTAGAAACGGAAGTAAAATGTTTATTTAACAAATCTTTTTTTATTAAACAAGAATTATCATCCCAGCTTTTGCCTACTCCAAGTGTCCTCAAAAACTTCCAGACTTTACATGGATCACCATTTTCCACAGAAAAGTGGATGTAACGACGCTGGGCATCCCTACACATTTTATTACAGCGATTTCTAATTCTTATATATTTCTCTCGGTGGACTTCGCAATTAGATTGCTTATATTTGGTTTTTGCGGAATGTTTATGTTTAATTAAAAATTTTAAATCATCAGTAAGCCAAGGAGCTGGCAGCTGTTTGATTTTAACTGGTCTAATTGGTGCATGAATGTCAAAGAGTTGAGTTATAAAAGAATTAAAAATACTTAACTTAGTATCAACATGGTCAACAGTAGAAACCAATGACCAGTCGATATTATTTGCATCTAATTTTAAATTATCAATATTCAAGGCTGCGAAATTCCGCTGCATCACAACCTTCTTTCTTACTTTAGGGGGACGCAAGCTAAATGAAGTATAAATAAGATCGTGATAAGAAAATAAATCTGCTGAGCACTGACCATGCTTGACAACAAGGTTAGGGGACGACACAATAATCAGGTCTAAAAGAGACGGCGAGTAACCGGGAAAAGTATGAGTAGGATTAAGTGGAAGCATGTGCAAATTGCAACCATCCAAAACAGAACTAAGTTTTCTAGATCTAAGATCGTTTTTAACCATGCAGGTATTAAAGTCACCCATAATGATAGCGTGTGGGTAATTAGGTGTATACAATTCAAGACTATGTTCAAGGACTGAAAAGTAATCCATTCGTGATGAGGGACAGTAACAGACGCCAAGGAGAACTTTGTTATTAAATGATAATTGTAGTATAATAAATATTCGGGTGAGTTAGGAGGCGGAGGTTGTACAGACGAACTAACAAGTGTGTACGTCAAATCAGACCTAAGATACAATGCGACGCCACCACCAACCCTACCAATGCGATCATTACGGATTAACTTAAACCCAGGCAAGCAGTAGCTTGAAGACGGAAGACATGGCTTGAGCCACGACTCCGATACAAGGATTGCATCAACATGACGAGCTCCACCAAAGGAAGTCAGTAAATCAAAGTAGTGTGCTGGAATTCTCTGGGCATTGATATGTACTACGTTAAAATTTTTCTTGAAATTTGCAAATATTGAAACAAGATTTTCATTAAGAGGAACGAAAGATGCACTAAGGTAACTGTCCTCGCTGTCACTAGACGATAATGAGAAAAAATCGTCTGCAACAGTATGATCAACACTATATAAAGTATTCATGTTGTATAATATAATAATATAATATAATATATAATATAATATACTAATAAATAATAAAAATTATAAATAAAAATTATCTTAGGTAGGTTAGGTCTAAATTATATTATCTCGATCTTAAAAAATTAAGTGTCAATAGATTCGTAATAATAGCCCGGGTAACATAGGCTATATAATTTACGTAGTCGAGTTATAGTTTTTTTTACAATATTTGTAGTTATTCAGGTCTGAAGTTAAAGAGGAGGTCGAAGTTTCAAGATGAAGATACTAGTTCAAATGGGGTATCGTTTGAAAGGACTTGATGTGAGCGTGAAACTTTTTTTTAAGATGCATAGTTTTATATTTAAAACGAATATTGACAAAATTAAAAGCTCTCCATACAAACTTTCATGACCCATTTTCAGACTCGACAAAAGCTGTGAGACTCGACTCCTGAACGTTTAGTAGGAACATCCTATTATAAGGTTCAGAAATCCGGATTTTTTTCTTTACTTGAGCTACTTCACTACTTACAAAAATGATTTTGTTTTAAACCCTTATATCTGACATTCTTCTGACATTCAAGCCCGGTTTGAAAAATTTTGACACTGGGATACGTTGAGGTTTTATTCATATACATCTTAAATATAGTTTCTAAATAACCGTTAAATCAGAATGAGTATAAAAATATTTGTCGTTCACCATTTAAAAAAGTGCCATATCTGACGATTTTACTGATTTGGAAAAGTGTTCTAGTATCGTATACTACCGACATAGCCACTGTAAAGTAGGTATGCCTTATACAGGTTCCGGAAATTGAGTGTATCTAGTCTCCCATAAGGATCCTAATCTAATCTAATATATTTTTTACTTGTATATCTAATCTAATATTTTTAATTAAAGGGAGAAAGTACCTGTTTTTTTTTTTAAATTAAGCCAGGTTTTGGATTGGTCATATTTTGGAGTCACGTCAGAATGCGACCCTCAGGACTCAAGTTTACAGCTTCTGATGATGAGATGCATGTGTAAGGCAATATGTAGAGGCGACGTGATGCTCGTATCAAATCCACATGCACACCAAAGTTACTATTTAATAGTCTGAGCCCAAACGCTAAAACATCCTTGTGGTAGTCGTACATAACTGCTTTTTTCCACTCAATAATAATAATTGAACTAACGTTAGAATTTCGCCTAGTTTTGTGGCGACCGCGACCCCTTTTGAGTCTACAGACGTGTGTTTGCAAAATCCGTTACAATTTTTGTGGATTACCCGTTTATGCTTTCTTAAAATTATCGTAGAAAATTCTGGAAGAAAAACAATTGACCCTATGAATTGTTGTTTTGTGGCGACCCCTAGCGTCATGTAATATAGTCTAGAAAGGCACTTACGGGCTCGGCGCGTTTCTCGGCGTTATGGCGCCCCCGCGGCGCTCCGCAGGGCTCCGGCCCCCACTTAACGCAATTTATTACACGACCCTTTAATAAATATATAAATAACTGTGGAAAATTCGATAAACTAGGCTCGTGCCGCCATCTAATTTTTTCTATGATGTATCGTTTTAATTTGAGCCGCAAACTCCGTGATATCAATTTATAAGTTTTTGCCCAACAATTTTCAATAATACCGCAATATAGGTTCTACGTAGGTACGATAACATCATCATATATTGCTACTTGTAAAAAGCTTCTTATCTGATTTAAAGGAGGTCGAATAATCTATTCTTGTTGGGGTTGGATCTAGGTATCTTGATATTTGAAATAGGTATCTATTTTCCATGTCTTCAGTACTAAGGTAGATTATTTTTTGTTAGATCGAAGGCAGGTCATAATCGAGCCCTGACGTCACTGCGACCCAAGTGGATCTATTGTGATTTGTGACTCCTCCGCGTCATAGTACCGGCCCCAGGCCTATGCTGCTCATAAACTGAACGATGCGGTTGGAGTTGGTGCTGCGAATTTCCTCTATGGTGGAGTATTCGTGCTGCCCAATGTAACCAAGGTATATATATTATATATAGGTTAAACCTATTAGTTAATTTTAGCTCTCTGGAAGACATGACATGACATCAACCTCTTCCATTTTATTGTTGTAAAAACTTTGACATTGTTTAATATTAGTTGGTAAAACTTACCCTTTTTAAAAGTGCCTTCCAATTTTTCAAAATGATTTCACTTTGAAAAATTCGCGTTTAGCACGCAAAGGGTAACACGATTAATTAAACAGGTTATATCTGCATTACATTGAGATCAATATTTGTTTTTCTTTTGATATTAATTTTACTGCAAACAATACATACGTACCTACCTATATTTTTTAAATAAAACCTTTTTAACCGACTTCCAAAAAAGGAGGCTTTTATACGTTCGGCTGTATATATATAAAACCCTGGATCCAAAAGCACTAAACAGAACTCCTCAGTCTTTAATGGTACACGTTTGGAAATTTCAGCGTTGTTTTAAGAACTGCAAGCATATGCCAGTATGTAACTTACAGTAATAATCATCATTCTCTTATATACAATACCTAATGAAAGCTTGGCGCGTATTCAATTATACATTCGAACGCTTCTTTTAAATTTTTCCCTTCTCAATTCGGCTAGAATTTTAACTATTTCTCTACTGTATCTTCATAATTTTGAACCAGCCCAAACACTTACCTAATAAAACAATACTTTTTAGAACTCACATTTAAATTGGCTGGTACCGACTTCAAATTATGAGGATTGAGTAGAGTAATAGTTAAAACTCTAGCCGAATTAAAAAGGGATATTATTTAGAAAATAAGATTTATTTTATACTTTTTTGTGCATTTTTACTTTGGAGGTCGGTTTATTTGTACATCAAAACAGTTCCATTTTAAATTAGCCCACCAAACTGCAAAACAATATTTTGACAGCGGGATTGGCGCTCATTTTACAATAGATTTTATACTTGTTACGTTGCAGTTGTAGTTTTAGATTTTCACCATCATAATAGTATACAAGGTTTCAAAATTTGAGTGCTCGTTCGAGGGCCGCTTAAGACGAGTAAAATCAATAAAATAAATCAAGGGCCTGTTTCACAATCTTCTATTAGATAAGTATTATTATATAGAAGATTGTGAAGTTATTCTGAAGTTTTGTTTATGCTTACTTAAGGTATTTAGAGCGACAGAGACAAAATATGCAAAATCCTGGGAAACCCCTTCAAATTAGGGAAGGTTCCCTTCACAATCTACTGATAAGGCTGGGACTATATGATCAGGAATCCCAAAAGCCGGAGAAAGCTCAGAGCATTGAAAATAGAACTCTGGACAAATATAATAGAGTTGAAAATCGAACAAATGCGTGTTGAATTCTCAGATTTGACATTGACATTTGACTTGAGACTCGTGTATTCGATTTTCAGTTCTATTGTAATTGCGCAGAGTTCTATTTTCAATGCTCTGATTTTTTACCGGCCTTACGGAATTTGGACAATATAGTTACATGCCAATAAGCTAACTGACACTAAGTCAGTTAGCTTATTGGCATGTTTTTTACTGCTCACCTGTTTGACACGTAATAAAAAACAAATTAATAAGCTTTTAACAAATTTTATCGGACGAATGCTCAAAACTGTGCAGCAAAACACCACGAGGAAACCTGCATGTCTGAGAAGACTAACAATCATCGAAGGCCCATGGAGTCTGCTATCCCACTGTAGAGTGTAGTTGTAGTAAGGTGGACTTCAGAGTGCCGCCCAACCCTCCTCGAGAGGCCGAGCTCCAGCAGCACGGGCCGGTTACGATGATCAAATTTTTCCAAAACCAAACATTCCAAAACCTAATAAATTCAAACAACATACAAATTAATACTTTAAAATACATTTAAATGCAAACTATATTAGTTTTAGTAAAGCGGAGACATACAAAAAATGGTCTCATTAGCGAAGCCGACCAGGAGCCCATGAATTAATGGAGGTGAACAATAATTTAGGGTTTAATTAAAAGTGCAGCCCCGCGGCGCCGCCTTCGCCAACATTATTCCCACATAATTGGTGAAAGCAGTAATTTAATAAAACTCACCGTTGTGCTCAGAACTTTCCAGAACAAAAGGTTAGATAATTAAATTTATGTCCATAAATAACTCATAGTCTCCTAGTAAATGAGTAGAGTCGACCTCACTGTAACGATTTGCACGAAAAAAGTTGCTACGGACCGCCTGTGACATTTCTTATAGAAACATGCAAGTAACTAAAATCCTCGGTATCAAATTATGGCATTCCTTGTAATTTTTTTTCTTATGTCAACGCGGTTTGGTGTTTTTAGAAGTCGCAAAAGTTTCTTAGCTACGCAACATAGCGTCTGTCATATTCTTAGTCTTTAGTTGAGACTAAAGACTAAGAAACTAAGAAAACTCAGAGCTTATTAGGTTAAAAATTCTAAATCTCAACATCATATTAAAACTAATTTAGTAGATTTAATACGAGTAACTAAAGTTAATAAAACATTTAGTAATTACAAGTTGTCCCGACACACGTTGTTCTGTCTTAACTTTGAACCGCAATTTTTCCAATATTTCTCACCGTTTGAACCGTCGCTAAACTTCCACAATTATTTTTAAACCAAAATTAGCCAAATCGGTCTAGCTATTCTCGAGTTTTAGCGTGACATTGGAATTACTATCAATTTTTACATATGTCACCGTAAAATTGTAAAAACTGTTAGATTGTAATATAACTAGCGAGATAGTAAAAATATGACGAAAGATTCTTTGCGATATATTATAATGTAACGAAAGATAATGTGTTAAATTGTAAGCAGAATGTTCGGGTTCGCAATCGTTTGAAATTTTACAATCTCGCTAGTTATATTACAATCTAAAGGTTTTTACAATTTTACGGTGACATATGTAAAAATTGATTGTAATTCCAATGTTACGCTAAAACTCGAGAATAGCTAGACCGATTTGGCTAATTTTGGTTAATTATATTTTGGTATAAGATTCGGTATTGGTGCAAAATTTATTACGGTCTCATAAAGAATTCGCCATAGAGCACTATTGACAGTTGAAGAACTCTAAGAAGACCTCATTATTTAGAGGCGTTTAAACGGAAATAAAAGGACTTGTGACAAACGAACATTACAGAAAATTACGAACGACATAAAACGAATTCGAATACAATTGTTTTCATTTCTCACAGGTATCGTTTTTCTTTTACCCCTGGCGCTAAGAGAATGGCGGAATGGCAGCAACAGGACCTGATCACTGTTATTACTACACAATAAGTGCTGAGGGGACGCGGAATTGGTGCGATGTGATAGAATCTTAAGGGTCAATTCGCAGCGCAACGATACTCGACGCGGCGCTGCATTTTGATTGTGTTGCCATTCGAACTCTTGCAACGAAACTTGTGTCTTCTTGTGTAGTGAATAAAGTTCAATTTTTAGTAGCTACTTTAAATTGCAGCGCCGCGTTGCGTATCGTCTCGTAGCGGTGTGAACTGACCCTTAGTTTATCGACTATTCTAGATTATAATATATTTTAGGTTTAGGTATTAAGTAGGTACTTAATATAGAGTAATATTAATAATATGTTCTGAAGAGCATTTTTAAAATGCTCCACAAGCGTAAGCAGATAGAATAACATTCAGAAAGTGTTTATTTCTGTTTCTCAAATATCGTAGCAGCAGGTTCTGAGTTAAAGTTGACAATTTTATCCACACCACGTCAATCTGGTCCTGTACGAAAAACTTGTATCACACTTTTATCACAGGTACCAGACAACGGAAATATATTTAATACTTTATACTATACACATATTTAAGATTTTTATTATACTATACATATATTTAATACACATCCAAGTTCCAGGAACACAGAAAAACAAATGACCCTTCGGCTTAAATTCCATTTTAAGTAGAAAGAATTTTCTTAGAACACATAATATCAATTTATTTAGAGATTCGTCAAGTCTGTAGAATAAATTTTGATATAATACCTTTGGAGTCGCTACACTGTTCTGGTAAATAAATGTATGTAGATTTTATTCGAAACAACTTCTAACTTTTAGAGTTTTATAGTAATAATATTATGAATGGAATTTTATCGAGCAACATGATATTATGGTTCCTTGTCTTAAGATATCTATACCAGGGGTCTCCAAACTTTCCAGCCTTAGGGCCATACTGATTACTCCAGTAAGTTCCGAGGGCCAAAACCATATTATCATTGTTGCCGGTGGTAAAAAGTGAAATAGTCTACTGATGAAAAAAAAGTCCGAAAAAGTACGCAACGTTTAAAAAAGGCTGCAAATCGGACTAAAGTCCGCAAAACGGCAACACTGCATATTATTAATTTTCCTGTCATTATCTGTAATTTCTAGATTAGTCTACTTATTTGTGTGAGAAGACCTTCTCCAAAATGAAGCACACAAAAAATGTTTACAGATCTAAATTAACTGATGAGCATCTTAAATCTCTTTTAATAATTGGTACAAGTAAAATTAGTCCACAACTACAAACTATTGTCAGTGGAAAATCTCAATTACATAAATCTCATTAGTATTTCATATGTCATTATGCTTGTTATAAGTTATGTTTTTATTTAAAATGTATAAAATGTTAGTAATGTATAAAATATTATATACTGAAGTTAAATTTTCTGCATATTATACATGTCTTTACTCATTACAATTCTGTGTTTCTTTATCCAACTTATACAAAAACAATAACAATAAGCCTACAACAATGTTATGAGTTAGCCCATGACCATATCAATGTAGATGTCATATTAATAATTATTCAACATAAAATTAGAATACTTCAGTAAACTAAATTTAATTTGCTATAAAAAATATGTTCTCTAAAAGGAGTTTTCAAGTATGCTAGCTCTCCGCGGGCCGGACAAAATCTCTCCGCGGGCCGGATGTGGCCCTCGGGCCGCAGTTTGGAGACCCCTGATCTATACCTATCCATATCTGTATACATATATAGTAAAATCGTAACTGGTCGCTGTCTGTAGATAGAAGATATATTAGAAAAACTATTACAAAAGTTAAAGGCTTTATGAACAAAATAGAACCCAAAACAATGATTTTTAGAATTTTTGTCTGTCTGTACGTTTGTACGCGCTAATCTCAGAATCTACTGAACTGCTACTGAATTTCGATGAAATTTGGTATGGTAGTAGTTTAGGTTCTGAATTAAAACATAGGCTACTTTTTATCCCGAAAAAATACAGTATTCCCGTGGGATATCCGATACTACATTTACGCGGGCGGAGCCGCGGGAAAAGGCTATTTAAATTGTTTTTTACAACTTTGATTATTGCGATTACCACGACTTTGGTTACTCAGTGGTTGAGCGCGTTGGTGTTCAAGTCGGAGGTCGCGGGTTCGGGTCCGCCAGAGGTACAAAAAAAAATGGATGTGTATTAAATATGTGTATTATTATATACAATATATACCTTAAATGTGTATTGTATAAGAGAATTAAATTTATTTCTGCTCTTTGGTACGGGAACGGTACTTTGACAGACGATGTATGGAAAATGAAGATACCCGAAAGACAATAAGTACGTAGTTATGTACTTAAAAGTAATTTTGTGTATACACAAAATTACTTTAAAATCGTGTCATTCTCCAAAATACCCTCAACGTTACAATAATTGAATGTCCCAATTTACATTTAATTGAAGTTCTTTAATGGTTGATTACAATAGTCATCGATACATACAAAAGGCGCGACTTCACCACCCCTGGTCTTGCCCTGCCCTGTCCTGGTGGCCCTGGACAATGGGAAATACGAGACCAAGCGGAAGTGACGGGATGACTTTATCGCTGCACTTACTAGAGGTTTGAGTAAGGGCACGCGCACACTGAGAACTGAAGTTCGAGGGCCCAATAAAGTTAAGTTTTCAATATTCAGTTAATCTCAGATGGGCAGTATGATATGTGTAAAATGGCCAGTGTCTTGCAAAAAGTGCCTTCTAACCTTGCCTTTGCGTCGTACTATGACCCTCAAATCTGCATCCATATAGACCGTTACTATATATATACAAATACATATAATATTTATATATTATCCCCCTTACTAAATAAAATATTTACACGACGGATAACTTAAGCAATGTTGCTGTCTTTGTCTGTCAAGTGACTTTTCCAACGCATCAGACAGACAGTAACGTAGTTTAAGTTATCCGTTGTGTAAATCTTTTTATTAGTAAGGGGGTATATGTATAGTAATATATTATTATTTATAATGCTAACTAGCTATGGTTTATAATTTTAATCTGTATATTTAGTTTATGATACTATATTTTATTTTATTATGGATATAAATATTTAAATAATTGTTTCTGCAATTTCACACGTCCTAACTGCTATATTTTATCCCATTTGTCTCCGTAGGCCGGCTGGAAGAAATTTCTTTTTTGAAATAAACAGTACCTTTGTGTCACCTTTCGCTTGTTAATGTATTGTAATAATTTTCTGTGTGTGCAATTAATAAATATGTTCTACGTAGAATTGTGTGAACACATTACATAGGCTAAAGATAAATAATATATAAAGGTTTATTATTTACAAATTATTTGTTTTGCAATGTCCATAGCCAGGGGACCTTTATTGTTTTTAAACGTATTTTGTCATTAATTCTACGTTCCTAATCGGTTAATTAAATACAAAATATTATTCAATAGTCTACATCCAAATGGTGCCATAAATAATATTAAATTCAAAATCGATATATAATATTCATTAAATGTTATTATTTTAACCTTTTTTAAAACCAATTAAAAATTGTCCTATATCCTGATATTTGAGAATGTCAAGCTAAATACATTTGTGATTTGAATAACAATTAACATATTGTTTATCATTATCTTAAGACTGGTTAAAAGTAGGAATTAGACGTTTGAAGATTTCTAGTAAAAAATATAAGGATTTGTGAATAAATGAGATTCTTAGTCACTGTTAATCTTAATTAATATTGGGCGTTATAGCTTACTTCGGTTGTATGATGTAACGCATCTGATTCCGTAATCTATACAAATAGATAAAATTGAAGTGTCTGTTTGTAATTTCAAATTAACAGCTTTGCACTAAAAGCAAACGTATATATATATATGTATATTTATCACTGTATATACGGTAGGCAGACCTAATATATTTTTTAATTATTATCTGTCTGTCTGTTTGTTGTGTGCTGGCTAGTTTTGACCGAACTTTCACCGGTAGATAGCTGATGTTATAAGAAGTAACATAGACTACTTATATCTTAGGGTTCAATTTACATTAATTTTTCCAACGGAAACGAAGCTGTGGGCCAGCTAGTGATAAATATTATTTTTCTGTAATAGTATAAATAACAATATACAGGTGGTTTTAGGTTAATAAAATCAATAATAAATTAATTCCAACAGTTTACCAACGTACAGTTACTTAAGTACCTAACAGTTTTACCAACATATTTCAATCCTTTGATTCCGAAAAATTGTACAACGCTTAACCTTAGTGTGCGCTCTCCCTAACAGAGGGCCGATACACAGGTCTCTCGCGAAGTCAGCCCATTGTTCAAAGGTATAATTACGCCACTGTATTGTTGCCCAAATCAAAGAATATGCTTTCATTCAACTTCAGGTGAGCATATTGCTCGTTTGATGGAGGACGGTTAAATCTTCTCACGCGCTATTGACTTTACAATTACTTTATTTTACGAAATAATTTTAATATAATTGCTTTATAAGCGTATACTAGTAAAGAGCGAAAATACCAAAAAACAAATGGAATTAATGTATAATTAGATAAAGGTGTTCGTGCATTGATAGAACGCTGAAAGGAAAGTTTTTAGTTTCATACTCTGGGTCAGGTTACACCGAAACGAGAAGATACGCGATGGGCCCTGCATTTTTAAGATAGCTATTCAAAATTGGCCTTTATTCGCTACACAAGAATACACACTTTTCATTGCAAGAGTACAAATGTCAAGTCAATGTCGAGGGCGCCGCTAGCTGTCTTAAAAGCAGCGCTGCGTCGTATCGCGGTGTGAACTGACTTTAACGCTCAATTCTAAAACGCTTCTTAAAATTGAGAGGCTCTAAAGTCACATGCCCTTTTTTTCATTGTGTCAAGACTAAAGAGAGACAGAAATAGCTTATGCTTTAGAGTTCTTAACTTTAAGAAGCGTTTGGAATTCCGTCGTGTTTTCTTTATATTAAATATTTTTACAATCGAGACTAATACGGCGTATTTTGAACACGAAAGAGTCACGCTTCAGCACGAAGGGCTCCGGCTCGACCGGATAAATACCACGGCATCAGAGAAAACCGTCGTGAAATAACGCTTACGTTGTGTTTCATCGAGTTTGGCGGAGTCGCAAGGCGCGGTTAAGGTCTAGGAAGAAGGAACGCAAGTGAGCAACACCACAGAAGTTACAAGTGTAACTAACGCGTTGCGTCCACCGGCGGCGGTAATCACCATCAGGCGATCCGTCTGCTCGTTTCCGGGTCCATTTCATTAAAAAAAATGGTACGATGACGATGAATGTAACTTGACCGACTTTGTTTCCACTGCAATGAGCCAAATTTCATGGAACACTCCACTATTAAATCGACTTTTAACACGATTATTCCGTAAAATCTGTCATTAAAAAACTTTAGTCTCAGATTAATTACTTTGGTTATATTTTCGTTTCATTTTGAATATTTTTTTCTTTATCTTATTGTCTCTACTCATATCATCATACATATTTCTTTTTGGAAATCGATTAAAAACGTTTAGAAATTCTAAAAGGGGCAAAAAATTCTTGCAACTTTTCCAACTGTAGGTAAAGCTAATTCGTATTATGTTAAAGTGCTCTCAAGGACTGGCTTCCCCTAATTTCCCCCATGGACTGTCACGTGCGAGTTGCTCCTCGTGAGCTCATTCTCCAGAACTCTTGATTCCATGCCAATGACTGGACTCGATGATACTTACTTGCACTCGGGTAGACGCTATTGTCGCGTGCCAAAAGACTCAACGATCAAGAATAATATAATAAGCAAGAACCGTTGTTAATGTGCTCTACTTGATTGCTTACATATTGACTCTTTTATTGTTGAAGAAACTGACCTATTCTAAATGGATTCAAAGGGAGTTATAATAGATGACTTCATATTTCGCAAATTAACTAGTGAAATTAAGTATGTGTAATCAAAGTAATATATAAGGGTTGATTTTATTGGCGTGTCAAAAAAGTAGATTTCTTATGATACTTGTGATCCATTAGGATCATTGTTTTTTTTTTTAATCCTTGTGATCCTATATAGCCCAAAATACTTTTTAATAAGTCTTGATCTTATTGAGAATGGTTCAAGATAAAAAAGGAAAGTAGGGAAATAACTTTACAGAACATAAATATATTAAATAATTTTTAACATCACCAAAAAACATTTATAAACAATGCGCCAGAGAAAATTGTACAACGATACGGTTTCTATTCAAATACAATTTAAATAAAACAGATGTATGGTTTTTCATTGTTTTGCAACTGCTATGTTTGAATAAGTCTTTAACAAACGAAATTCTGTTTGATTTGTATGGATTGAATGGTGCACAGTGTGAGACTGTGCGCCTCCCAGTTCTGTAGCTGTGAGCATTGTTTGGTCTTCGCGGGTGTCCAACAACCCACCGATTTACCCTGCAGGGTTCTGCTAAAGAGTAGTAAAGACCAACCATATTAATTTAGAAGTCAGCAATGACATTTTAACGTATGAACTGGACTGTTATGGAAAAATAACGGAAATGTATTGACAACTATGTTAAACTAATTGCTCAACTTTTTTTGCTGCAGATAGATACAGGGGGTAAGATATGATCATCATTATTAGAAGCGTCTGTAGTAAACAGCTTGGGCAGTCTAAATATTACCTACATATATTATTAGTTCAATGAACAATAGTTATTGTTTATTGATATGTATTCCAACTTATTTTCAACCAAAAGCTTAGTGTGTCTAGTATCAATCATCGCTTGAATTCATCAGCTCATTCCTTTAAGTCTGGATGTATTTTTTCAGGTTAGTCCACTATCCTGGTGTATCCCTAGGTGCCTGATTGTATCGCTTTGTGTGAAATCTCTATTACCTAGCTTAATGGGAGAACATTTCTCACGTCACAAGGTAAATGTTACTCGGAATGATTTGGAAGCACCAGCATTTTTTCCCTATTTTCTTAAATGTGAATCAATTTTTGATAGGCTGTGTTCGGTGTAGTAATTGCAGTGAAGCCATTGTTTGAGATTTATTACAAGCAAGCATGGCTGTATACTCAGCTTAGGTTGCAGTTGTAACTTCTGTAGTCTGCGGAATGTCAGCATTAAATATGGTGTAAAATACAAGCCACAGAACTGAACCTTGCGGTACGCCGGACCAGATGTTATAGAAGCGAGATAATACATTGAAACATAATGGTATTAATATCATCTTATTGTATTTATTTAATTGTAACAAATAACAAATCTTTATCATCACATGAAAAAAATGGTGGAAAATACAAATGAAATAGAAACTTTTTGCTCAAACAGTCAAAGCTTAGCAGTCTAGTCAAACAACCTTTGTTTTCTAGCTTTGCTTGCAACAATAGAACAACTCAATAATTTCCAACCGCTATGTAACACAAATGTACCTTTAGCTAGTATAGCCCAAAACTTCATATAAAATTACTCCACTGTTTTATTGCATAATCGAAGGTGTAAATTAGGTTATCCCTACGATTATTTATGTTAAACATAATTTATGGGCTGAAGTTTTAAAATAGCACATTTCCAAAATATCCCGCAGAGTCAGACGTGAACAGATGCATTATAACAACGACTTTTGTGCGATTTGCATAACTATATACAATATATAGAATATAACTATTTCTTAGATCTTAGTTTGGTCTTAGGTTATACGTAATAATATTAATTAGAAATATTTTGGCCAACTATTATGTTGCTTAACAAAGCTTACACATAGGTGACATCTGTTTTCGTTCCTACATTTATCTAACATTTAAATAGATTGACGTATGTAATTCGTCATAATTCCTTATTTATGATTGATTGCTTTTTATAAGATGATTAATTATTTATTAATTAAATAGTAATGTTATATAGACGATTATATCAAATAACTAAAGGGTTTTTCATTAAGAGCGCTCGAACTTTGAATTAAAATAAAACAATCTGTTTACGTGATTTATCCACAATTTTTGTAATATTGTGAAGGATATTTGATGGCAATATGCATGGAAAATAATTTCACCTAATTCTCACCTCGACTCCGCTGAAGACCAATTTTTGACGACATCTTCGCATAAAATGCGATCATGCGAATGCGAATCAAGTTCACGAAGAACACGAGTTATATTTGGTTTTAGTGAAGCCATAATTGACTGTGGTTTATCTGTATAGACTAGAAGTTTCCCGTAACCCAGCAGAAAGTGATCGAGCCGTGTTGGCGGTCACACGGTTTTGGCGATCAGTTGAAGTCCGCGCGCAGATTTCCATGGTAAATTCCATGGCTATATTTAGCGCATAGGTGAATAATAGGTACAATAGTACTCGTGCCAAATTTTACAGCTACCACATAGCCAAGATAGCCACTATGCTCAGTCAAAGTTCGAGCATCCCTATTGAAAAACTCTTTGTTTATACGCTTGATTTGTATGTAATTTTTTGTTTCGGTTGCCGCTGCGCCTTCGGCGATGGCAGTCGGTGGCGAAATCTATACAAAATCCGGCGGCGCCGCCGAAGCTGCGGCACGTGTGTAAAGGCGCTTAGATGAGAACAGAGGTACGTAACTAGAGTTTGCAATATTTGGAGGTTGTACTTGTAGGGCAACTATTGTAGATTTTTTGACAAGAAAATAGTTCATGTTTTAAAAGACTTTTTCTCGCCTTTTTCAATGATATACTTCGGTGATTTTTCTAGATGGACATGCATAATAAGAAAGAACAGAATATAAGAACACTATCGTTATCCACAAATGTTTCGGTAAAATGTAAAACACTAAGTTCCTAATGAAGATTTTTCATTCATAGTACCTAATAGAATATATTTTATTCGAAAAATGAATGCGTCTAATTTGAAAACCCAAAGCTACTTTTATAAAAGTCTAACTAGGTTATAAAAGTCAGAGAACACGTGACATTCGATGTTTATGGTGGAATTAAGGTTTTTTATGTTCTTCACCCGGCTGTTTTATGTCTAAAACAAAATAAATATGTACAGCCGCACTGTGATTGTTAGCATGCAACGTTAAGGCTTTCACATTACTCCAAAATCTTTAAAAATGTTGTCGAACGAAACTGTATCGTCCGAACAGTGTTTAAAGTTTATAATTGATTCACATTTATTTAGAAAAGACTCATTTGCTGAATAAAAATACAAGTAAATTTGAACTTTATTTACTCTAATTATGGTTTCATATCAATTAAAATTATTTTAAGACGTAAAAGTAGTGTGATCAAGAGCTTTTGGGGCATTATTTAGTTTTTAGTTAAAATAAAACCGGCGGACATATCGTATTTGCCAGCGGGGGGTTCGGCTGAGGCATGCATAAATACAACAATTATAAAACTATAAACATGTTTTAGTTACGTAAACTTTAGGTGATCCGTGGTAAAAGTTCCTAGTGACTTACTACCACGGATCCGAGAATTTCAGTTATGCGAAATATGCATACAATCGTAGTTAAACTTTTACAAAACCAATAAAGAAACCTACATTTATCTACAAAACATTTGCTTCTACACTGCCGGAAAGAAGGTAAGAAGACAGAAAAAGCAGTGTATTTTCCAGGCTTGAACAACTTCCATAAACGGTAACTATGTTAGGTAGATTGGCGCCACGCTGCACAGCGCTCAATTAATCTAATTTATTGCCCATACGACAGTTCGGAAAACTTCGAGAACATATTGCTATAATGTCTCCACAAATACTTAATGTTCTTTTATATCATTTAACTACTTGTGTATTTTATTGTTTTGTGTGTATATTTTCACCGTGGAAGGGGTAGACCGGAGTTGACATATGTTTGACAAAAAGGCAGTGGCATCCACTGCATCTTTGTCAAACACATACATTGTGTTTCGCCGAATGATTGAGGGTCCAAAAGTCCATGGGGTCCAGTAGGGGTTTTAGTGACCGGCAACACACATGTAACTCCTCTGATCTGAAAATCGCTCTAACCATAAGATTGAGTTTTAAGGCAATGGTGTCGCTCCTAGACGGTTTTGTCTATGAGACGTTTTGTTTCAAAGTGTGCGCATCTTCATATATTTTGTAATGCTGATGATGATAATGACTATAGCTGCCGTGTCTCAAGTGAGCACTTGCTCCAAGGCAAACTATCTGCACTTGTGGCGATCGTAAGTTCGTAGGATCGTAGGTAGGTACTAGGTAAAGCTTAAAACTATTAATACATAGACTGAAGTCTAATAGTGTATATTATCTAATACTATCAACACTACTATTAAAGACTTTGACGGAGAAATTGGAGTTTTTCTGTAAGACAGCAACATACCTATGCACTGGTTGTACCGCTGTTAACTAGATACTTTTAACTCTTATCTAAGTACCAAGCTAAAAGAAAATCTTCTAAAGTAATTGAAACTTCACACGACCGCCATTTCCCGTAATCCCGTGAAAATAATCTATTACGTGATCGAAGGTTCGACGCTTTTATTCTATTTATGTATTCTGTTCTCTATTTAATAGAGCGTGAGATAGACCAAATCTCACCTGCGCCTCAAAATGCGATTTATACTCAGCAGGCTTTCCTATAAGCTATAATAACAAAAAGGACCAACTATTAAACCATAGTCAACATCTAAAAACATAAAAACATAAAATCAAAAATGTTAATTATTTGTTTATTTTTCTAATTAACTGGCCTGTGTAATTACGTGGTCTATCGTAGGTATTATAATTAAATCTGAATTCTACAATTACATATCTTAAGGCAATTAATATGTTTTTTTTTGTTTTTGTTTTGATATTTTTTAAGGTTATATAAGGTTGTGTTCACGCTAGCTTATGATGCATGGCTTCTCAATGTAGTCTAAACGGATCATTGTAGTGCTCAAATTATTGAGTACTAATGGACGCGAGAGGGTTAATAACTAGTATCAATTTAATCCTAGATTTTTTAGGTGCCCAAAAAAAATCACAGATTTCGTGTCTCACATGACTATCGAGCCACATTGGAAATGAATCTACGGAATTCGAAAAAATAGTATCGCTAGATAGAGCGACGAGAAAGTAGGGATATGGAAAAGGTTACAAAATTAAACTACAACATTGAATGATAATTAATAGGCATTTTGCCTAAAAAAAAATTTTTCTACATTCGATGTTAGACTACATGTTAATAAACAATCTAGAATCCATTTTCGTATATCTTAAAAATAACTTTACAATATGAAAGAGAGCGATATATCGGCCTGTGACGTCACGAGTTGCACCCGTCATACGTCATTTGTCATTACAAAATGTATGGCGGTAGCAACTTGTGACGTAACATATCGTTTTGCGAGAAAGAGATGGCCAATATTTTTTATTTGCTTATAATTTTTAATCGCGTCAACCTAAATACATTTTCAAAAAGGTTTGGCTACAGGGCAAACCCTTAACCCGATCGTCATTGTTCTAGGCTCAAAATTGTAGCTGATTAGATTGTCCAAAGGATTTTTTCTAAAATTTTTGATATCAAAAATTAGTTTTTTTTTACACTATTTCGGCCATAACTCTTTTCGTTATTTACTTTCTCGAATAATTAATAATTCTTTTTTGCACCTTACAGCTCTCGTATACACGTTTTTTGAAACCTTTTTGGAATATCATATCTTCAAAACTTTCCGAGTGATAAGGGGATCGCACTTTTTCGTGAAATCGGGGCCTATACTGGAGCGAAAAAACATTTCCAATGTCAAAATCCCATGCAGGCTCTCCACGAGAAGGAGGACGAACAACAAACAACAACGGCAATGTAAAGATAACGACACTTTGACACTGGAAAGTGCCTCCTTAACACTTTTGCGCAGAAACTTCTCGCGAGATTTCTTGCCGTGAGTAGCAGGCAGCAGTAGTAGGTAGGAAGTAGATAGGAAGTAGGCACTTACAAAGTGAGTATGGTGTAGCTAAGAAATAGTTCCAATTACAAGCCTTCTTTAATTTAATCTTATACTTTAAACGAGACAATCTTGTATATACATAATCGTAATCTCGGCAACGGCTGCAAGTACTTATATGAAATTTAGTATGCAGGGTGTTTTAGGGGAGAAAAATCGGTCTAAGCTAGGTTTTATTCCTGGAAAATGCGCATTTTAAAGATATATATGTTTTTGTTAGTCCGATTGGCAGTTTGGTAGGCGATATGCGTATGTGTAATGTTTGCGTTGTTCGATAATTCGGGATGTGGTGGTGGGTTCGAACCCCGGTAAAATATTTTTGTGATTCTTTTTTTTGATCTACTAGAGCTACGAGCAAAGCTCGGATACCCAGGTACTTTTTTAAATGTCCTTCAGAACCAGGCGTTAGCACATCTGCACGCTTAGCATAACCACCATAGAACTTAGCTTTATCTACACAAGAATAGACATACTGACAGATAATCTATATAAAATGACAGCTTTCCATTGTCAATCTGTTATTTCGTCTATTCTCCCGTAGAAAGAAACCATTTCTACGGTGGTTAAGCTAAGCGTGCATGTAGCATAGAAGAAAAGTAAGTTCAGGCCTTAGTTCAGTGGTTCAATTACTGAAAATTACTGCTGTGAGTTTCCACAATGTTACAGTTCTAAGGCGGATGATGCGTTCTTTGATTGGTGTGATTGGTTACTTACTGAGTTCTCTATGTTAGTTACAGTTCGTAGTCCTCACTGTAAGAGTTCATAAATTTTCCATTTATAATAATCTATCTTTTACTTATCAAGCTTAAATATAGTAAACATGTTAAGCCAATTAATTAAGCTGTAGGTATAAGCTTATATGCCGGTAGGCGGGGCCAGGGCGTAGTCAGCTCCGCCCACGAGCTCCTCCTCACTTATATCGAACAAGTTATTTATATTAATATAGATTTTATCGAGACATAAATTTTATTAACCGGTTGAAACAAAATTATACCACGCAGGTGTGGATTTTGATAACAAGAGGGAAAAATTCCTTTTGTGATTGTATACATTGTAATTTATTGACGCGGTCCACGATTAACATTCATAGATATGCATGTCTTATGCATATAAATTGTTTGAACAGGGAAATTATGGGTGGAAAAAGTAAATAGTCTTAAATGGATATTATTAAGTAATATTTCAGGCGAGCTTTGTTGAGCACCCTCCATGTGTGCTCCGAGCATATTTGATCATACTGAATAATATTAAATACTATACATTTTACATAACATAAAAAATATATACGTAGACACTTCACCCGTTTGCCTTACCTGCTAAGATGGATAATTTTTTTCTTAATTTTCTTTTCTTATTGTCAGTCTTGTGAAATTATAAAATTTTAGTTCCTGTCTCAGACACACCAAAAGAGTTTTAATCTGGATTCTAAGCATCAGTTCACACCGAGACGTGACGCTGCGCTTCATTTTTGAGAGAGCGATTCAAAATTGGACCTTTATCCACTACACAAAATGTTACACGCAAGAGCCCGAATTTCGAGCTGCACCAGGCTACGTTAGTAATATATATACTTTGACCGGGCTGCCGGGCGACGGCTGCGTAATGCGGCGGCGCTCTTGCAATGAAACGAGTATCTTCTTGTGTAGTGAATAAAGTTCAATTTTGAATCGCAATCTTAAAAATGCTGCGCCGCGTCTCGTTTCGGTGTAAGCTGACCCTTAGGCCCGATTTCACCAAACTTCTTGAAACGAGCAAGCTTAACGCTTCACCCGGATTCGATCTCTCTCTCTCTCTCATTAAATGTTAGACAGAACGGAACAGACAGATCGAAAACCTTAGCTCAGCGTTAAACGTGGTTTTAGACTTTTAGTACGATGGTGATATTGGGGCTTAGGGTTTCCAAGTTTCGAATGTCAAATTGCACCGCGCAGCTCAACGCATGCGCGGTGTAAGACATGGTGGCGCGTAGAAATGGTTTCTTTCGCGGTGTAGTTAAGACTTAAGGTATGAAATACCTTTAATTAACTTGGAAAAAACATAATTATAAAAGAATTATACAAATCATATCAAACGATCAATTATGTTCAACGCATCACTTAACGCGTTAACAATGGCACTAATTTCGAATGACAGCAACTCCGGAACCGGAAATCATAACAGTTTCATTGGCAATATTGACCATTACGTTTGGGTGGTCGGTGTTGGTGTGGTTGGTGGTGGACAAAAATTTGGCAGCTGCATTTGAGTTTGGTCCCTGCGGTGGTCCCCTGTGGTCCCGCGTGGTCCCCCGCAGTGGAACACGCGCCGGTATGAAGTGGAATTCAAATCTCGCTGTGGTATCAACGAGCTAAAATCAGTTAACAACGCAATCATTGTTAACACCGCAGTAGGTTAAAGCTATTTACTTATTTAATCAAGTAGCAAAAAAATTTGAAAATTCATTTTTCATATTTTATGGCAACTAACTGTACTTAGGTACACTTACCTAATACTTATGTACTTCTAGGTACAGGTAGGTATTTGAGTATTAGATGCATGAGCATACCCGAAAAATTTAAGTTCTTAAAATCAAAAGGGTCATATTTATTTCACTATACTTAGGCTGCTTAACTGAATTTTTTTGCGCTTCATGTAAAATAATACTTAGTTCTCGTAAATAAGAAAACATCCATTTTGTCAAATAAAAAATAGAAATGCTTAAAATGGCGCACTTAATATGAGTTGAAAAAAATATATGCTTCCCATTCTTCTTTATAATTTTGTAAATATTTTCTACGTTTTACTCCAGTACTCGTTCTTAGCCCAAGTACAAGTATTATTTAAGTTACTTCTCAGATGGAACACAATATAAATCTATATTTGCAAAGGTACAGGCGATTTGTACAGGATTTCGCAAGACTCGTGAAAACGCTCCATACAAAAAGTCTGACATCACGCGTTCCTGCAGGTGTATGAAATAATACTTATATAATAGGTATACACTATACAGGCTGTTTTACAGTCAGTGTCCAAACTTTCAGGAGTGAATATTATACTTTGAATATAAGCAACTTTTACTATGGGTGAACTAAAAAAAAATCAGCTGTTTCCTACAAAAGGGCTATGGCATAGATACTTATTTGCAAAAAAAAAAAATGTTAAAAAATCGCTTTTAGTAACTTTAAACTGAAATGAAATTGAAAAAGATAAGTTTACGATCCATAAATATTAACCATACAAGTTCATTGTTGAAGCTGTTTTTATTTCAAAATTGCGCAACTCTATTCACACTGGTTACATAATATATTTTTAAACAGAAAATAAAACATTGTTTGGTTATGGTTTTGTTTTGTTTTTTAAATTTTACTATAACCCTTTTCATACAGAATGCATGAACTTTGTATTAAAATTAAAAAAATCAAACAAGTTTACAGCTACGTAATAAATAACACCATAAATAAAGAGTAGTTAGCTTTTGTCAATAGGTACCTACCTAAGTACCTATAGTGTTACCTAGAGGCTAAATAAATAAAAAATTATCGACTTGTGGGTTACTTACGAACCGTAAAATAAATTTTTTACATAAAACTCTTCACAGCTGACAGCAGTTCTAGTTCTTCAGTTTTGAAGTTTTGAAGTTTTTCGGCCCTCGGGCCGGAATGAATTTGTATGAGTTTTTCCCTCCCTATGAAAGGAAAGTAGCATCGTCCACCCAATAATCAGATCAAAACAACACTACTTTCCGAGTATGAGAAATGAAAAAACTATTAAAAAATGACATGACTTTCTAAACAGCCAGTGTGAATTTAGCGCAAACTTCTTTGAGCGGAATAAGCCGCGAGTGCCGCGACAACTCGGCGAGCGGCAAGTTCCATATTTAAAATTTAAAAAGTCAACACAAATTGGCGGGATACTAAAATCTGTTATATCGTATCTGTGACGGACTTTTGTGCTAAGATTTGAATTGAATATTAAAAATGAGTTCAAGTGAAATATTGACACCAGATTCCATTACAGACGAGGCAAATTATGTCATAGAAAATCTTTTGCCAAAAATATCAAAAGAAAGATATATAAACACATACAATGATTTTATGAAGTGGCGAGAAGACAAGAATATAAAATCGTTTTCCGAAAGTGTATTTCTTACATATTTTAATGGACTGTGTAGCAAATTACAGCCTTCAACGGTATGGAGCCGATATTCAATGCTCAAGAGTACACTTAATGTAGATTTAAAAAAAAACATAATTTAACAGCATTTTTGAAAAGAAAGTCGCAGGGGTTCAAGAGTAAGAAATCTAAAGTTTTCACATCTCATGAGGTGGAATTTTTTTTAATGATGCTCCTGACGAGATATATTTGGCAGTGAAGTTTACCTAAGTATTTATGGATTTATTCTAAATATGAACGTATTTATTACACAAATACTAAAATAATTACATGTTTTTCATAGGTCGTATTGATACTCGATATAAGCGGCGCTTGCAGAAGCAGTGAACTCACAAATTTGACAATTAACGACATTGAAAGTCAAGGCGATTTATTATTAGTAAAACTGACTAAAACAAAGACACATATTGAGCGCTCGTTTATAGTAAAAGAAGAGTCTACACAAATAGTAAAGAAATATCAAAAAATGAGACCTAGTGATGTAAAAACGGACCGCTTTTTTCTCAACTATCAGAAGGGAAAATGCTATAAACAAGTGATCGGTAAAAATAAAATCTCAGGTATGCCGAAGCAGATAGCAACATATTTGAATTTACCAAACTGTGAGCAGTATACCGGACACTGTTTTAGACGAACTTCAGCGACACTTTTAGCCGATTCTGGGGCAAACATGACTACGTTAAGAAGACATGGAGGCTGGAAATCCAGTACAGTCGCCGAAGGCTACATAGAGGATCCAGTCCAAAATAAAACTAAAATTTCAACCAAATCAACCGAAACTATAAAAATACGCCCCAATTCGCCTCTGCCGACAACTTCCAGGGAGTGTCCGCGATGGAATCCATCGTCTGATAAAATACCAGAGTCTCCTACTTTTACAGAGATCCAGAACAGCCAAATTTCTCAAAAAATATCAAACAACATAAATATTCCAAACAAAAATGTAACTTTTAACTTCACGAATTGTCCTAATTTGACTATTAATTTTAAATAGGCACTACTAATATATTATTATCAATAAATAGTTTAGATTAACGACTAGTTTTATTTTCCTCATATTCTAAATGAAAAGTAGAGTGTTTGCCACGGGTAAAAGAATCAATTCCTACTCGGACTATAGCCGCCCGAGCGCATGACTTGTAGGTCGGCCCAATAGGTACACAAATTTTATTTTATTTTTTATTATTAGATTTTATATGTAAAATCTGTCAAAGACACATTCCTCAGGTAGGAGTTATCTGACGATTGAAAAATCAGCCCTAAATCAATAGCCTTAAACCGACCGTCGGTACTTAACAATATAATATAATGTTAAACGCGAGCGAGCACATTTTCAAAAAAATTGGAGCGCGGGGCCCGTAGCTCTTGCTGCCTCCGCCTAAGTGAATAATCCGGTACTGCATGAAGGTAATATGATAAGGGAGAGTTTTTCGTTTTGTTTAAAAATAAATATTGGAAGGTCGTTAGTACATAAAGGAAATATGTTAAACAGTAGTTTCCATTTATTTTAATCAAGCAAGAAATCCTAATAAAAGTTCTACGAAGACTTTTGTCGACAAACAATATCGTGTTTACACAAAACAAATAAAACAATATAAAACAAACATATCCTGTGTCCGTATATGGTTTTGTCACCATTTTACAGTTTATAAACAATTTATTTGTTCTATTATTGTAATAGCAGGTACGCGTTTACGAGGCCCTTCTTGTGATTCCTCCAATGTTGACTTTGCCTTTTTATTCGTCGACAAAATCTCTTTACAATTTCGTCTTATTCTATTTGAGAGGCCACCGTGTCGAATCGTCCTGTAAATCATTATTGGGCAAAGAAATGTGACAATTTCGTCGATAATTTACAACGGCTGCTGTTTATTGTGACATTTTAAGAATCATTTGAATAAATTAAATGAATATTATGTAGTTAAACAATACAATTTTATTTTGAATTTTAAAGCTGAGACTTGGGTTTGTTGTAATTCACTTGTCTCTTTTCAGTTTATACTTTTTGTTCGATAGTTTCTAAAGACGGTTTTATTTAACGTGACTATTTAATACAAATGAATTGTAATTACTGTAAGTCGTAAGAAAAACTAGCGATATGTTAAACGACTTTCAGAGAGCATGAAGTTTTATAATTTATGATCTTTCTTATACTTTTTATTAGTAATGAAATCAATGGGTATTTTGTAGGTATTATTCTGTAGGTATAATGGGTTTTTTGTTCCTAATTAACTTTAAATACCGAGGTAGGTAGATTTTCTAGCTGTTCAACTGACCACCACCTATTTAGTTAGGTACTTATACATATGCCTTCACCATGTCGATGGACTGAGTGACAACTTGGCGAGTGACTGATACCCATGTTGTATCATTGTATGCACTAACTGCTAACAAGTAACATCACATACTATACACATACATATTAGCAGTTGTAACTCTAACAAACCCAGAAACCTACAGAATTCCTAGGCTTAGTTTAATGCTTCCTAGTTTCTACACTATTTTAGTAACTAACTTTTATTACGTTATTTAACTTTTATTATAGCTGACGTTGCCCGCGACTGCATCCGCGTAATAAGAGATCCCGCAGGAACCATACAGTTCGCCGCGATAAAGTAGCCTATGTCCTTCTCCGTGGTCTACTTTATATCTGTGCCAAATTTCATGATGATCGGTTAAGTAGTTTTTAAGTGAAAGAGAAACAACCAAACAAACCTTAAAACAAACAAAATCACTTTCACATTTATAAAATAAGTAAGGCTGCATGTTGGTATCCTTATACCGACATACAACATCGATTGAACCTAATAATATTTGCCGATATTTTTTACAGGTTGTCCTTATTGTAGCAATCTATTATTTTACATTTCTCCAATTTTACAAGCCTATAAAAGTTTAAGATAAATTAACCGTCTTAAACGGGCCCCTTAATGGAGGGTGTTAATCATTTTATAGTTCCGGGGAGTTCTCCACTCAAACCACAATCAAACAGACAATAAACTTGAAAAATGTAAGATAAAGGATAGGAATGTAATAATGAAGTTTGTGGTCATTGAGCAATGATGTACCAGATCTGGACGTCGCATTTGACATTTGTATAGTGTTCACTAGTTATTGCTCTGAAGTGTTCACCACATCGAGCATGAGAAGTGAGAACCAGTGGAGAGCATCATGTAACTCACTAGAAAATAACGGGGAGAGGAGCAAGTTTCGCTCGTACATTCACAACCACCAATTTTATTTTAACACTTAATACTTGAGCGGGGACTATATGATCCGGAATCAGGAAGGCTGGAGAAAATTCAGAGCGCTGAAACTAAAACTCTGCACTACTATAATAGAGCTTAAAATAAAATACATATACCTACAAGTATCATGTCACATGTCTATATTGAATGAATTATGAATTATGAATTATGACACTTCAATTTCCAACTCTATCTATTTTCAGTGCTCTGAATTTTCTCCGGCCTTCCTGATTCCGAATCATATAGTCCCAACTTCCAGCCTTAAAGTTTTCCTTGTGACCACTGACCGGGGTAGCCCCGTAAAGCATACCACTGATTGTTTTGCTCGTTGGTGATGAGGACATTGATGCACAATGAACATCTTCCTAATACAGCAAAACGGTGAAATTTTCTGCACTAAAACTTCATAATGCTTTGGTTTTCCGTATCACATAATTATCTTTAGACTTTGTTTTAAACACTTACGGATTGTGTCGCGGTGCACTTTTCTTTTACCCGACATTTCGGCTACTTTCCAGCAGCCGTGGTCACGGGAGGACTGAGGTGTCAATTGTCCTATTTGTTGAAGTTGTTCAAACTACCCGAAGATTCTTCAATTATGTGAAGTTTGTGTTGTTTGTGTGAAAATTGTTGCGACGGTGTTTAACATCTACGATGTGCTAAACAACGTCGCAACAATAAATCTGCAATTTGCGAACAAACACTGGATCAACCTCGCCATTACATAAGATTTGATAAGCCACAAGTACTGGCAAAGGAACACCGTTATCGCCCAAGAATGATACGCGAGGCTATAGAAATAAAAAAGTACCCTAGTACTACTACTACTACCCCTACTTCTCGAGAAGATGGCTGGGTGCTGCCATCTAGTTGGAATCCAATAATTAACAAAATAAAATGTAATTTAAAATCGCCGCGGCTTCAACATACTGTTAGTATATTTTGCGTGGATCGGAACACAAACAATAATTGAAGAATCTTCGTGTAGTTTGAACAACTTCATCAAATAGGAAAATGGACACTTCAGTCCTCCCGTGACCACGGCTGCTGGAAAGTAGCCGAAACGTCGGGAAAAAGAAAAGTGCACCGCGACACAATCCGTAAGTGTTTAAAACAAAGTCTATAGATAATTATGTGATACGGAAAACCAAAGCATTATGAAGTTTTAGTGCAGAAAATGTCACCGTTTTGCTGTATTAGGAAGATGTTCATTGTGCATCAATGTCCTCATCACCAACGAGCAAAACATTCAGTGGTATGCTTTACGGGGCTACCCCGGTCAGTGGTCACAAGGAAAACTTTAAGGCTGGAAGTTGGGACTATATGATTCGGAATCAGGAAGGCCGGAGAAAATTCAGAGCACTGAAAATAGATAGAGTTGGAAATTGAAGTGTCATAATTCATAATTCATAATTCATTCAATATAGACATGTGACATGATACTTGTAGGTATATGTATTTTATTTTAAGCTCTATTATAGTAGTGCAGAGTTTTAGTTTCAGCGCTCTGAATTTTCTCCAGCCTTCCTGATTCCGAATCATATAGTCCCAACTTCCAGCCTTAAAGTTTTCCTTGTGACCACTGACCGGGGTAGCCCCGTAAAGCATACCACTGATTGTTTTGCTCGTTGGTGATGAGGACATTGATGCACAATGAACATCTTCCTAATACAGCAAAACGGTGACATTTTCTGCACTAAAACTTCATAATGTTTAAAACAATGAACAATATTCGCGTAAATATAAGAAATCAATATCTATAGACTTTATTATCGAAGGCGACGTCCTTAGATAAAACCTAGTTAGGGAATGGGTACGTTCCCGTATTACTTGAAAACTTTTTACCCTCGGTCCCTTCCACGGAGATCATCCGTAGTATTTGCCGAGAACCCCTCCTCCTATTCACGTAGTGATATCGGCCGTCGCGCAAGATTTTTATAGAAGATTGACTACGTGACAAAAACCTAAACCCCATCCCCCACCCGATGACCAAGCGTAGTATTTTGAAGACTACTGTCCCCCTAAACAGTTGACGTAGTATAGGTATGTTGCCATATAGTACGTCAATGTTACTGACAAATAACACGAGGACCCGTTGCGTCTCGTTGCGGTCAGCGATAAATCATCCGCGATCGTATCTTGCTCATATCATAACTATTAAATACTCATTAAAGATATTTTTCTAATGTTAGACATATTTTAATTTAGTCTTTACTTTTTATTAGCGTTCGTTAAGTTTGATTTATACTGACGGTTGCATCATGCTTGTTATTGATATGAACCTAATAATCTGCAATTATATTCAATTTTTTTTAAATTGCTTTTATTAATAGTAGGTACTCTTAAATATGAGTAGCTTCTCATAGAAACAGTAAACTAAAAAAAATTATAAGTACCTACAGCGATTTCTTTTCAAAATTTTACAAGTTTAGTGAAAACGCTCCATACAAAAGTCGTACCTAACTCTGACATCACTGTTAGGGAAAAGTGTATGAAATATAAGGCCACAGGAACTTAATTGTGAATATCTCCGAAATTTGTGCGTTGAAGTTCATACTTTAAACTTAAAATTTAAACTTTTTGTATTTTTATAAGTAGGTATGTATATATAATTACTAAACTACACATCAAATATTATATTTCTTAACGTTTATCAATACCTCAATATTTCTGAGCCTGAAACTAAATATTTTTACATGTAGTCGTTTAAGATTGGAGTCTAGGTAGGTGATCATTACCAGACAGCAGCTACCAACTATCAACGGTATTTCCTGGACTCTACCTACGGATTAATAGACTCGGACTGCTTTCCCGGAGGAAAATCAGCTGTCGTCGACAGACTGCTGCGATGGTTCTGCTGCTGAAAGCAGATGTCGCTAGCTAGGCTAGGCTAGGCTAGCTAGTTTTTGTTTGTTTGCTCAAAAAAAGTTTGCTCGCTCGCTTCGCTCGCTCGCGTTTAACATAAAGAACATATTATATTCTTTAGTATCGATATTCTGTTTTAGCCTGTTGATTTTATGGTATTTTATCGAAGTTCATCATCTTTCAGTGTTTCAGTTTGAACAGATTTGGGAACCTGTAAAATGTGGGAAAGTTTTTGCTCGCTCGCTCAGCTCACTCGTCTTTGGCTTAAATAATATTATTATAATATTTAGTACTGACGTTAAGTTTTAGGCTATTGATATAATTGTATTTTTCCGTAAGTTCAGCATTTAGGTTTTAAAGTTTAAATAGGTAAAACAGACAAAAATTTTGCTCTCACGCTTCGCTCGCTGAAGCTAAGATATTAAATTTGTTATTAACTATCGACGTTCAATTTTAGACTATTAAATATTTTTTATATATTTTTCCGAATTATACAGTCGTTCAAATAGGATTTAAAGAGTAAGTAATTAGATTTTAACTCGTAAATTAAACAATTTTTTGATAGTTGATAATCCGTGACTGCATTATAGGCTGAAAAATATTGAATTGGCCCGGGGGAAAAATTTGATGGCTCGTCTATGACCTCAATTTTTTTTTTTTAAAATAGGTGGGCTCTCAATTTTTATTCATCTATAAATATACTTAATAAGTAATAATAATAATATCAAATGTTGATATTCACCTAAGTACCTACATGTTTATCTGCAGCTGGAGAGTCAGAGTAAAGTTAGTATGCAGAGTAAAATTGGTCCATAATAAATAATCGCGTCATAATGTCATCTTTTAAACTACTGCGGCAAAAATCTTAAACAATATCTGCCCACGATACTTACAGCTGTTGATCTGAGATAAGAACTGGTGCAGAGAAAGGATTGGGATTTGGAAGAGACAACAATAAAATTCAAGAATGTGCCAGCTGAACGCGGTGACATTACTAACCTATCTGGTGAGGTTTTATCAAAAAAGTTACCTACTTTTTATCTGGCGTTCTTTGTGTGGTTGATGAATATAAAAAGTTGAAGTTCAGTAAGATTTTGGCGTACGATCCTGATGTACTATTAATTTTACCTACTTTACATTTCCATATGATTTTGGCCTATAGGATTATGTTTATGTGTCGTCACATAGTATGAACTAGGTATCTACTTACATAGATACGTGGTAAATTTTCTGTTAGGTAAGCAAGTAGGAATTCTTTATAACTCCTAAAAAGTAACAAACATTTTTAAGCGTTATAGAATGTTTGTGTATTTCTTAGGGCCTGTTTCACAATCTACTGCCGGACTACTAAGTGTCGGATAGCTTATTCGGAAGTTTTGTTTCAGCTTACTTAATATCGACCGACAGAGATAAAGCATGCAAATAAGCTGACTCTTATCAGTAGATTGTGAAACAAGCCCTAAAACGCTTAAGATAGTCTTTCGATGCACGCGACGCGCGACGCGTGACCGCGACCCGAGACCGAAATAGGATCGCGGAGCCATTGCTTACTATGAATTTATAGGGATCACTAAACAAATCCGGCGACCGCGTCGCGCGACTGGTTGGTGGGACTCGGATTCGCTGGTTTGCTGGTCGCGGTCGGATAGATCGGAAAGCTACCTTTAGAGTGATAATTATACAGAATAAGTAGGTACAGGACAAAGAGGAGTACCTAGATAGGTATCTAGGCACTCACCTTTCTTCTTCGGCTGTATATATACATATATATTTTTTTTTGTATAATTATATATACATACCTATATAATTCCGCCGTCTGTGGACCGATTTTTAAAATTCTTTTTTTGATGTAAAGTAAGTAAAGGATGCAAGATGGTGCCGTTTTGACCAAAGTGGTGACCTGATGATGGGATCCATGAGGAATCGAGGGAACTCCTCGAAATTTATATGGACACGTGGCAAGCATGTGCTGCCAAAATTAAGATTTTGCACCAAGGTACCCTGGATCCAAAAGTACTGAACAGAACTCCTTACTCCTTATACTTAGATACATGTTTGGGGATTTCGGCGTTGTTTAAAGAACTGCAAGCATCTGCCACTATGTCAATTACGCTAATCATCATCATCAACACCATTATATATTTGCGAAATTGTTTTTGTTGTAAAGGCTATAATTCGAAATTTGTCCCTTAGTCATCAAAGTGGAAAAAAATGAATCCACGGTTAATCGAGGGAACTCTTCGAATTTTATATGGACACATGATATAGAGATTTCTACTTTTTCTTAAGTAGGTAGTCCAAGCATATGCTACCAAAAAGTAAGCTTTTGTACCAAGGTATACCCTGGATCCGAAAGTACTGATCAGTACCTACTCCTGAGTCCTTATACACATGTTTGGGGATTCCGGCGTTTAAAGAACTGTCAGCATATGCCATCATAACACTTACAGTAATCATCATCAGCACCATCTTCACAAGAAACTCCAACATAATATTATTATGATGACTCACTACTCATCAGAGTTTTGTGCACTAATATCAATGTCTTTGATTACGAATTTTCTTTCTTCTATTATAAATTCTATTTTAGCAATAGCCATTTTGCTATGAGTATCATCATCATCACTATAATATATTTATTTATTGCTTACTGCTACATTTTTTCCGTCGACTATAATTACATTAAATAATAATTATTATTTATTAATATATTATCTAATCAATATCATCAATGGTGATTGTTTAGTAGGTCCACAGATCGGTAATGCTTATTTGGGGAAATAGCACGGCTTCTCAGGAAACTGGCATAAAATAACGCTTGAGTTTGTTTTGTCGAGAGAGTGAGAATAGCGGAGGTTTGTTTGTATTTATATCTTTCTTATGGTGATGTGGTACTAATAATATAACTAAAAAAGAAAAAAAATGTTTTTAAGCAAATATTTAAAAACTACTTCCAAAGTAAAAATGCACAAAAAAGTATGAAATAAAACTTTGGAAGTCGGTTTTAATTTTTTGTTTAATGTCCTTAGCTCACACAGACACAATAAACAAATGAATTATCTACCAATGCAATTACAATTTATAACGCTCATACGATATTTAAAATTACATTGGGATTGTAACCCATCGATTTCTATGGTAATGGTCAATGGCTTATTGAATCTGTAGTCTGACTGTGGCGCCTGTATTCGGCGGTCCGAGGCCCCGCGGCGAAGGCATCCACGGAATGCACAAAAGGTGACTACAGAATAAATTACTGATATTTCTTCTATTTTAACGACGTTCTTTATTATATAATATTATTTACCTTACGCCCCGAAGTTTGTTTATGATTAGCATAAAAAAAAAGTTTTAGGAATAAAGGATAATAAAAGATAGCGGGATGTCTTAATTGTATTTTGTGATGTGACATAAAACAATTTATTGAGAACGAGACGACTTCCACTTTATTGATGCTCGTTTGGACGTTAAGTTTTATGTAATGGGTAATTTTTATTAATTGGCTTTTGATGAAGTGTAGGGGGAGTTTGGAGTTGGAGTTTTCTCATGCGGGAAGTATGGTTATGACATCAATTTTAAGTGGGGTGTGGGGCTCTTATCTGATAATTTTATCCCAAATTGCCGACGACAAAAAAAATACTAATTGGTGAATCAGTTGAGGAGCGTCTA
This sequence comes from Phengaris alcon alcon, assembly GCA_037179445.1. Classification (NCBI taxonomy): domain Eukaryota; kingdom Metazoa; phylum Arthropoda; class Insecta; order Lepidoptera; family Lycaenidae; genus Phengaris; species Phengaris alcon. Next base: position 596,823 of record JAYRCH010000257.1, read on the forward strand.
TAGCCTACGGGCCTACGGGTGACCAAGTATCTAATAATGTAAAATAACGTTAAGAAATCTTGCCAAAAAAACTAATAATAATTTTGGAAGGTCCGTAAATACTACCAATACGCAATAGGCTAGCGTGAGACATTCGAACCCATCATAATACCCTCCATGTGTTGGACATCCAGCAGCGGGCGGTACTAGGCGGCGTTACCGAATACTGCTGAAATGATTTTTGACCACAGATTCGCTCACAAGTCACATTATGTTTAGTACAATGGAAATCATTCTAATATAATAGTAGAATGAAATAATTTGTATACCTATTCAAAATTGCCAAATTAGCTTATTAAAATTATTAAAATTTCGAGTATAAATAAAAACAACGTTATTCTGGTTTCTTAATTTTATTGGTAAAATCACATTGAAATTATAAATGGAAACGGTGACAGATATTACATTTATAGGATCTCTACAGACAACATTTTCGTAAATATTCACTATGATACCACATCTGTATCCCGACCATTTCCTACTGCGTCGAATAGCTACATTGAGACGATAGGGTGCTTTAAATGCTTCGAAAACTTCCATTTCAGAAGTGGTGAGTCAGCGAAGATAAATCAGAATCGAAAAAACATTATTCGAATGACTTTAAATTAGAATCGGAAAAACATTATTCGAACGACTTTACGATTTAGATCAGACATCAAAAATATTTCTATTATTAATAGACTACTTCACATCATCGAGAAATAAAAACGCACGTCGGCTGCGAATCTGATCAGTTACAATCGCGACCGCGTAGGTTCTTCGGGCACAATATCTATGACAGTTAAGAAACTTAACGTAAAGCGCCATTTTGTCAAAAATTAAACCAAGTATAACCTCTGACTAAGTGTCGGTTTACATCAGCCTAAGTCAGATCGCAGACTACGCCGTATAACGCCGCGAGAAATGTGAAAATTAGGTTTTAATTATTATAATTAAAAGGTAATAAATATTTTAATACTAATATAACATTGTTAAATGTATTTCATTGCACAGGAATATCCCAGTTAGTCGTTGCTTGTATAAGACAAATTACATAGATTTTATAATAATTATTCCCCAATCATTAGCGAGATTAAAAAAAAAACAAAGGATTTATCGCAGCGATCAACGGCATGGCGTGCGATCCGTCCGCGAACGCGCGCATGAGATTCAGCGCTCGCACGCCACCGCACCAACACTATACAATAGCGGGCTTCAGTCCAACTCTCAGATTAAAAATAATACATTAATCTTACGTTGCACAAAAGGTAAACACGATTAGGATACGGCCAACAGTACTACTGGGAACTGCACGAGAGCTTTGTGACGATGTCGCTGTCGATAACAACTTGAAGTTGCTGCGAGACTAGCTTGCAACTTCATTACAAATCCGCCATTGTGGCGCTTCGTCTGTGATGAGGGCCCAGTTCCAATACGAAAATAAGATTTTCGTTTATTTCAAAAATAATATAGGATTAGAAATAATAAATAAATTAACGTGCCGCTCAGGCTAAGCTCTTAAAAACTCACAGGTACAACAAATTATTATGTACATAGCAAAAGGAGTTCAATATATTCGTTACTGACAATTGTATCATAATATAACTGTTTACGTAACATACATAGTGCGTCTGGAAAACAAATCCTATAAAAGAATCCGTTTGCTGCAAAATTATGCAAATAGGCTGTGGTTGTTGTAATTTTGCCACGCCGCAAATGGGTTAACTAGGGGCTTAGCCCATGAAGACACAGATCAAGGTTCGACATGCGTATCGTGAGAGGACAAACCACATTGTGGTTCGTATAATATTGTGTATAGAGGAGGCTGGGGCTCTTTGATGTATCGGAACTGGGATTCTGTTGGGCGCGTCGCGGGCGTTTAGTTCTCGCCTCCCCACCAGTCGGGGCCGCCGTTGCCGCCGCCGCCGCCGCCACCGCCGTACGACCCGCCGTAGTTGCCGCCGTAAGCGCCCCCTCCGCCGCCGTACGCGAAACCTATACAAACATTTCACTTTAATACAACTAAATATATTGTAACACTCACTGACTTAAATTATAGAGCTTACGCGCGCGATGTCCCACAGATCCTTACGCAACTTCGAACGGGGATGTGAACTTTGGATGGCGACGAAAGATATGTTGTAACACCCAACTGTATTTGTAGCACAATGTATGTTGACTTTACTTGACTTGTTTACTTGACACTATGTAAGGCCTCCCCCACATTAGGCGTGCGTGTTCCTCGGGCGTGTCAGCGATGCGGGCGCTAATGTGGGGTCCAGCCAATGCTAGGTTAACGAAGTATTTATGTAATTATACTAATTACCGGATCCCATGGATCCTCCGGGGCCAGAGCGCGAGGTCTGGCGCGGCTGAGTACGGAAATCGCGGGCGCCAAAGCCGCTGCCGCCAAACCGGCCGCCGCCGGAGCGGTTGCCGGTGCGCCGTCCGCCGCCGCCAGACCGCCCCTCCGCCGCCGTGCTCGTCAGCCAGCTATAGAGACACGAGGTATAAATTATTTAAATACTTTGATACGTAAAAGAGTCTGGAATAGAGACTGAAAAAGTCTCTATGTAGAAGTCTTCGGTCTCGTTATATAAACGAGTTTTATCACTGTTACTTAAGGCGAAACATGTTAGCCGATTACCACCGCACGTGAATATTCGCATTCGTAAGTTTATATGAATTACATAAGTGCACTGCCAGCCACTAACAGGTCCAAATGTTCCTAATGCCGTCAATCGTCATATAGCTTGGTCATTTAGCGATACGAAAGATATTTCACGGCGGTTTTCTGAGATCATGGTATCACTATGTGCCCTATCTCATCAACGTAAAGATGTAAGGGATGAGCTATGTTTACCAACATAAAGTTGTGAGGATTTGCTTGTTTGTTCTGGGACTCTCTAAAAATCAGTGTTGCGATTGCAACAAATATGCTGAGTGAGCGCCAATTTGGTAAAATAGAAAGTTGTTTTGTCGTTTATTTTGTGTTTATTTTTACTAAACAAATAATATTTCTATGCTATTATATTATTTCACTAGACGTGCGATTTCGTCAGCGCGAAAAGGTAATCACGCAGAAACCGTGCATTTTGCCGCGACAATAAGTAGCCTTTGTCCCTCCCTGATTTCCACTATAACTGTGCCAAATTTAAGT